>JAVYIG010000080.1:0-600000 GCA_035222895.1 Strongylocentrotus droebachiensis
CTCTCCTCTTTCCCTTTCCCTTCTTTTCCTTCCTAATTCTCCGACACTTTTTTTGGGGGGCTGGGGGCCGGGGGGAGGGGGGGGGGGGGGGACAAGATCTGCTCCGATCTGCGCGTCTATTCGACCCCCCCCCCCCCCCCCCCCCCAGAACCAGGATCCAACCTTTTGCAACACCGACCGGAGTCAGCAGGGCATGGATGCAACGCTCGCCTGACCCAGCCGCCTATACTAGCCCTTTGCTAGTGCTAGCTGCGTTCTACGGAGAGCGAGCGCGAGTTGGCGCTAGATCATATTGACGACACGTTGCGCAATACAACACACAGGATCTAGACCGAGGTTGCTATTTCGACATAAAGAGCAAGACAGCTTTAGCTGCAAGTTTGCTAGGACAAGAACTTGGAGACGACACCAGCTAGTCCAGAGCTACAGCTACAGAGAGACAGTATTAACACAGTCGTCCACAGAAAACCGACAAGAAATACTAAATTCAAAAGAGTATACCGAAGTTTGTCGAGAAGTTCTGTTCAAGTATTACTGGTGGTAAGTATGGACCTGGTAATTCCTCTTCTTCTAACTCCAGGAAGCTCCGACACCGGCGCCGACGCCGACGCCGACGCCGACGGAGCTTCCTGGAGTTAGGCCTAGATCTACTCTTCTTCATTCAAGATAATCTGCCTCCTTCAATATACTGAACTCTGAATATTCTTGCAGATGCCTGAGGCTACTCGGCCTGATCAGTGATTGGGGTGTGCAGGCCAGGTGGACCACTACACGGGGTTTCCCCCTACTAGGCTACTCTTATACGAATTATCGAATAGATCTAGGATCTAGTTCTTCTTCTTCGAGATAATCTGCCTCCTTCAAATCAATACTGAATTTTCTTGCAGATGCCGTATACTCGGCCTGATTGGGGTGTGCAGGTGGACCATTACACAGGGGTTTCCGGCCCCTACTCTTATACGAATAGTGCAAAATATGGGTTCTCTTACGGAGTGTTTTCCACATATTGACTTAAGTCTTAACATAGACTGCGTCCACTCCAGCGAAACATAGAGAGGTCAATGCTAAATGCGTATTGACCTCTAAGGCTCTAACTTAGCACTGCACTACGTGTTAATAATAAGCAGCATTTGAATACATGAATAGTCAATACACTCGTAACACACAGATGCACACAATCAGGCCGATGCGGGCTGATCGGCAAGTTTGACAGTAGACTCATGATTTGAATTTTTCAAAGAATTTTTTCAAACATCGGCTAGTTGAAAAGATTGTATTGTGAAGGAGGTAGACTTAACCCCAAAGAAGAAGAAGAATAAGAAGAAGGTGTCATCAATTGTCACTAAAGTACCGATTTAGACGTGAGCTCAGTTGAGTTTTGTACGTTGGTGTTTGAAATGTTGAGAATCAATAGAGGTCGTCTAAACAGTTTTTAATACACCAGCCAGGATATAGTAATGCAGCTATGTGTGCCTGCGTCTATGAAACAAGGGGAGGGGCACGTTAACAGTACACACAATGCAGGCTTAAGTTAAGTCATCTGCCTGGGTTGGATTTGAACCCAAGATCTTTCGTTCAACAGGCAGACGCTTTACTGACTGAGCGTACTCGCCTTTTGGTTGTATTGTCTATTGGCAAACCACAAAACCAACAAATGATCAAGATTAAGCACCTAGAAAGTGAAATATTATTAGAATCAAGAATCAAAGTTAAAATTACACTTCATTTTTATTTTCAATATTTTCACCTCTGACATCAATATTACCTTTGACATTATTACCTCTGACATAATACCTCTGATATGTTTACCTCTGACATATTTTTCTCTGACTTTTTTCCTCTGAAATTTTTACACTGAGCCGCTTTGACTTGGTTTTAGTAGATGGACTAAATAATAAAAGTAAGCAGAGCCAGACTAGACCGAAAATCAATCTGTATTTGTTACCATTTTTTCCCCTTGTAACAGGCACTAATTATTTCATAAATCTTCTAAGACTTATGTTGGACAATATCATTATAAAGGACAAATATTATGATGGTTAGTTCTAGAGATAAATATTTTCCATTAAATCCGAAGGCAAAAAGAGAAGTCTTTATGTTTGATATTAAGTCCAACACCCCCCCCCCCCCTCCCCCCATCATACATGTATGTCTCAAAGTCTAACTGCCCTTTATACACTGGGTATAATCACCCTCTTCGTCAGATTTAAGCACTAGTATGAGTCTTTCCTGGTGAGTGCTCTATCCAGGGAGTTGGAACTCCCTGCTCTACTGTATCTTTACACTATTTACAGTGCTTGTTACTTTACCAAGACTGGGCCAAATTTATTATGATTTTGATGACTCCAGAACCTTGCAGTACACACCAATACTTACATGCTACATGATCAACTTTTTCTGATCCATTCCACACCTTTTCTTTCACAATGCAAACGCATGACCAGAACTCACCTTTAACTTTAAGTGCCTTGCTTCGGGCATAAGTTCCATGCTTAGGCTGAATCCCAAGATTTTTTATCTCCCTTTGAATGTTTAAAACAGTACTCCAACTCATCTACTAAGATGATTTTATTTTTTTTAGATGAAAGAATATTCATCATTTTGCAAAGACATGTAATTTGAGAATGTTTATCTTTACTGTATGTTGGAGACATGTATTGACAACTATATCTTAATATACTGTTTTGTCGTCACTTTTGTGTGTCTGTACATATTTTGACATTGTTTTGTTTTTCTGTTGCAGATTCTGTAGGTGTCCAAGATGGCGGCTACCGTTCGAGAATACAAGGAGGAATTGAAGTACCTCAACAAACTGTCTGACAATTGCTGGCAGATCAAGAAAGGATTTGTTGATAACATGAAGGTAGGTAGGACCTTTAGTTCTCACTCAGAAATCAGAAAGGAGATCATTGTCATCCTGTTAAATAATAATAATAATATGGAATTATATAGCGCTTAATGCCAAATACCACCTCTAATAGTCTTGCAGATCATAAACTGGTCATCAGATTCATTCAATTTGAAACAATTTTTCTTCTTCTGGGGAATCCACAAACTACGAGCACTGCTTTTTAGTGGATCCCCCCATTTCCTCAGAAATTAAGAATTTCTTGTGTTAAATAAATATGAATTGAATTCATGCACAATGTGCACCATCTCCACTCCCTTGGGAGTATTCCTTCCATGTGGTCAATGTGAAGGCATACAGAAATTACTAACACAAAGGCTTTTGTCATACTACCGGGTCCTCATTTCTCTCCTGGGTATTTAGTGGCAAATGTAGATTAATGTCTGGTCTTGATTTAAAAATGATAGACCCATGGTCCCTATCCTTGACCTCGTTCATGCTCAATATGTGTATCGTTAAGTGTATATTTAGACCAAACTGTGTTTATCACTGGTTGGGTATAAAGTGAATGTGCAGTACAGAAATTTTCTGAGTTTTTACGTTAATATGGGTTGATATTTATTACTGATTTCATTGAGAAAAAAAAAGATATCCATGAAAAAATGTCCATCATTCGACGTAATCTTTATTTTACTTTTATGGCATACAGGTGGAAGGACGTTTTTATGTTGATTCAAAGTTGGAGAAGCTGATGTTTGAAGAGCTGCAACAAGCCTGTAGATCAAAAGGTAATGTTTAATTCACTCCAACCAATTTTTTGTTGCTTTTGCTCGTTTGTATTTTCCCTACCTTAAAATCCATCTCTGTTCTATGTCACCTTTAATCTCTTTAATCCTTATTTTGATTCTATCTTCTATTTTTTTTTCCTCCATCTTATTTTCTAATCCTTGTTTTGTAATTTTTTTCTTTTTCCTGATGCTTTTGTAAATACTACAAGTAGAAATGACATTGGGTAGATCTGTGTCGGTCAGGTATTTGATGTCGGTTGGTCAGTATTAATAAAGATGAGTAAATAATGTGCATGCATGTATATTACAGGTGTCGGAGGTTTTCTACCAGCAGTTAAACAGATTGCGAACGTAGCAGCACTACCAGGCATTATTGGGTACTCGATAGGACTACCAGACATCCATTCTGGTTATGGCTTCGCTATTGGTAAGTGTTGATGACCTCCAGGGCTCCAATCATACTATTTTAGTGATATATGAATGTTACAATAGAATCTGTGCGTGTATTTGTCAGATTCTGACCAAAACACAAATCATTTTTTTTAAGTTTTCAAAACACCTGAAAATGAAGAATATTATTCCAACAAAACATGAAACGGGGTTCAGGTTTGCAAACTGTACTGTCCACTGCACCTGTTTTAATTATTTTGTAAGAAAAAAGAGGTATTTTTCTTGCTAATAATAAAATTGTGGGGTGATATTTGGATGGAATATAAAAAGAAAACCTTGACTCCTTAAGTTAGTCTTCATCTGCAAAGTGCTGATTGTGCATTGATCGCTATGCAAGCTAAGATTTGGACAAACTGTAGTGCTGATGTCTGAAGGATCTGTTGTTTTACCTTTTTACCGTTTGGTGTAAGGTGCTTGACTGGAGATGCGAAGGTCAAGGGTTCTAATCCCAACACGGCACTAATATCCTTTGGCAAGATATTAACCTGCACTTGCTACTCTCCACCGAGGTGTTAAATGGGTACCGGGTGGGATGCGATCGTTATTGTTGGTCAAACAGTTTTTGAGCGTCAAGTAACACCTGGCTGGAAGGCTCCTCAGGGAGTGGAGATTGTGCACAGTGTGTGGGCACAGTGTGTGCGAGCAAGCACTGAATCCAATGACCGGGGTAATAGTATATCTGTAAAGCGCTTAGAGACATTGTACTAAGGGCTATATAAGCAGAATATTATTATTATTATTATTATTTTACAGGTAATATGGCAGCCTTCGATATGTCAAACCCAGAGGCCGTGGTATCTCCTGGTGGTGTAGGGTTCGACATCAATTGTGGAGTGCGTCTCCTGAGAACAAACCTGACCGAGAAGGATGTCCATCCTGTCAAGGATCAGCTCGCGCAGTCACTTTTTGATCATATACCTGTAGGGGTTGGCTCTAAGGGCGTCATTCCAATGGGTGCCAAGTGAGTATCATTAGTGTGCGATTTTAAATGTTTTTACCATACTTTGCGAAGTAACCTTGAAAGCATTAAAGGGGATGAAACGACAAAAAAATGGCAGAATAGATCAGTTCTTTGATAGAAACAATGTTGTAAAGAAATCTTATGAAGCAGATGATTGCATACTAGCAATACATAGTCAAGGCTGTGTAGAAATCCTTTTTATGCCTTCGCAACGAAGTAGATCACATCTATTTTGTGATGCAATGCAGCTGAGAAATAACGGTAATCCAGTCATATCCACTCAGTAGTAAGTGGCTGCGTAAGAATTTAAAAAAAATCCTTGTATGATTGTAGTGTGTGATTGTTGATGCCATACCTGCTTTGTTTTGTCTGTACAGGGAGTTGGAGGAAGCTCTCGAGATGGGAATGGACTGGTCTCTCAGAGAAGGTGAGTGCATCTACAGTTTCTTGTCTATCAGGGCTGGGGAACATGCATCTCAGTGGATATGGAATGTTTGATTTGAGTATGGGAACGGCATTATAGGTTTGATCTGAACTTTTTTCTCCCCATATCTGTGACTGACTGATACTTGGGTTGATATATGGATTGGCACTCCTTCATTGCTGATCCTAATCAGGCAATTACTAACACAAATGCCCAAATTAACAAAGGAGGTTTACATAACCCATGGTTTAAAAATTAGCGCAAAAGAAGCGCAAAACAGTCAAGAGATCCAATATTAGACGCGCCTAGCGCAAGACAACGTACCCTTATTTTGCGCTAATTTAAACCATGGGTTATGTAAATGAAAGTTTAAACCATGGGTTCAATGTAAACCTCCTTTGTGAATTCGGGCCAAAGGCTTTTGGCATCCTACCAGGTCCACATTTCTCTCCTAAGTATGGAGTCGCAAATGTAGATTATTGCCTTGCCAAAGGACATAAGTACCCTGTCAGAGATCGAACCCACAACCTTTGCATTTATAGTCAAGTGCTTAAACCACTAGACTACGACACCAACACCTCTATAACCTTTGGGTTAGCTCATGTCCCAAGATGTTAGTCTATCCACTTTCCACTTATATAGGACAGTGATTTTGCTCACATCACTGCCTACAATTTAATATATATTTTTTTTTAATACAGTAGGAGATCTTGATCTGGTTATGAAGAAGTATGAGTAGTCGAGTAACATGATCTGAATCTCCTGTTACTGCTAGGAAGGATATCATATTATGAAAGATTTAGATTTTATGGATCCATTTATGTGTACTGGTAATATGAATAACAAAGTGTTGTTTGTTTTGTAGGGTATGCTTGGGCAGAGGACAAAGAACACTGTGAGGAATATGGCCGTATGTTGCAAGCAGATCCCAACAAAGTCAGTGCTAGAGCAAAGAAAAGAGGACTGCCACAGGTAAGAATGAACATAATAATAAGAAAAACAACATTGGACATTTAAGATTGTTTGAACTTAGTTGCAATATTCATATCAAAGTAAAGTCTACCATTGTGTTATGCCGCTGAACTTCAGAAATACATTGAGTAACCCTGTTACTGTTGGTGTTGTGTTCTGAATGTATTACTAATACACATACACAGCCGTGAAATGTCGAAAAATAACACTAATAATGATATGTCTCGTTTACCCAGGGTAGCCTCATCAGTATTAATACGGCTCTCCTCCATTAGGGCCCTACAATCATATTATTACCCCGGTTTTAGCCGAGCAGCCCGAGCTACCATGAAAAGGCGCTCAAGCATTCAAGGAATGTCTACCTGGTACCCCTTTACCTCACCTGAGTGGAGTGTGGCAAATGTAGATTAATATCTGGCTTTTGTTATTGTTAAATTGTCATGAAAACCAGTTTTATTGTAAAATTCAGTTCATGTTGATATCACTCGTTCGATATTGTGTTAGTGACTATGTATTTCTTTGCCCTACCTATATTAAAGCTGGGGACACTCGGGGCAGGCAACCACTATGCTGAGATACAAGTAGTGGATGAAATCTACAACGATCATGCAGCTAAGAAGATGGGAATAGACCGGAAGGGTCAGGTCTGCCTTATGATACACAGCGGAAGCAGGGGACTGGGACATCAAGTAGCTACAGGTAATATTCTTGTAGGACTTGGATTTTATCAGGACAACAAACCATGGACTATCCCCCCTGCCCCCCCCCCCCTAAAAAAAAATGCCCTTCAGACAACTTCCTCTTAGGATGAGTATCTTAGTGTAATTAATAATAATAATATTCCACTTTTATATAGCGCTTAATACAAATGTCTCTAGGGGCTTTACAGATATACTACTACCCCAATCATTGGAAATAATACTTGCCCGCACACAATGTGTGCACAATCTCCACTTCCTGGGGAGCATTCCAGCCAGGCGTTACGTGACGCTAAAAAAATACAACTTCTCCCTCTCCCAGGACAGTTACAGCAGGACAAATATCCCTACTCCCTTTTATTATGGCTTTCTAACTGTGATAACTTCCTCACAGGACCAAGCTATCAGATGGTTAACAGGTAACAATGTCCCAGGTCTGTATGTCTAGTGAGATTCACTGGTGTAGGTCCACATATATGTAATGAGGAGTGTAGGTAGATTCAATAGTTCAGGTACTGTCTTACAAAGAGTTAATATCAATCGCAACTATGTACATAAGAGAACGAAGAATGCTAACTTGCGATTGATTTGGATCATTCGTAGCTCTTTTAAAGACGGGGCCCAAATCTTTTTTCTTTTTTCCTCTCGTTCACTAGTCCAGCTTAAATTAATAAGTCGGGACCCTGTTTAGATGCCCTTTAGCAGGTCTACTTACCAAAAACTATTTTATTGGTTTCATTGTTTTATAGATGCCTTGGTGCAGATGGAGAAAGCAATGAAGAGAGATAAGATTGAGGTGAACGATCGTCAGCTAGCATGTGCTCGTATCCACTCACAGGAAGGTCAAGATTACCTGAAAGCCATGGCAGCCGCTGCCAACTATGCTTGGGTCAATCGGTCAAGTATGACCTTTCTCACCCGTCAGGCATTTGCTAAACAATTCAACACCACACCTGATGATCTTGATATGCATGTAATCTATGATGTCTCTCACAACATTGCTAAGGTGAGTGTTTGACAATTGTTTTCGGTTTTTTTATGAGCTGAGCTAAATGAGCTTTTGAAAACAATATGAGGATAGAGAAACTGAAGATGAGATATTTTTTTTTTTTTTTTTTTTTTTTTAATTTTTTTTTTTTTTTTAAAAGCCAATGGCTGACTTAAAAAGGTGACCTTACCTCCCCCCCCCCACCCAACGGAGCAAAATGTCAAATTTAAAAATGTTCTGATCAAACCCCACCCAACGGAGCAAAATGTCAAATTTAAAAATGTTCTGACCAAAAAAAAAAAAAAAAATGTCCTCTTACAATATCCTTATAATCAGTAATCAGTATGGTGTCCATTATAAGTAGTCAGTCTCTGAATTTCAAATGTTCTTCATTCATTAATTCATGTTCATTACACGTAATGTTGGTAAAGCTCATCGTCTTTGTAATTTTTGTGCGTCATTATCAACAAATATGAATCGAAATCTCCCTGATCAGGTCGAAGAGCACATGGTAGATGGTGTTCAGAAGACTCTCCTGGTCCACAGGAAGGGATCGACGAGAGCGTTCCCTCCTCACCACCCCCTCATCCCAGTGGACTATCAGATGACCGGTCAACCCGTACTGATCGGCGGAACCATGGGTACATGTAGCTACGTCTTGACAGGGACCGAGACTGGCATGGCTACGACCTTCGGAACAACGTGTCACGGCGCTGTAAGTAGCATTTAGTTGTCTCTTTAGATCCTTCAGAAACTCTTTGGTTGGAGTACATCAGAGAATATTCATGCAAACTGTCATGTTGTCTCTTTAGATCCTCTAGAAACTCATTGGTCAGAGTACATCTCAGAATATCAAATGCAAACCTAAATCAGTAGTGCCTGTAGAAGTATAATCGGGTGAGTCCTAGGGTACTAAATTGAATAAAACGCTGTTTAAGTGGTCTGCTATATGCTGAACTCTTATCTGCAATCCACTTCCTTTTCCAGTTTGATATTTGAAATCATCACTGAAATTATTTCTTTATCACCCTCTCTAGACCTTTGTAATTAGATAATATATTCTGTTGTTGTTTACTTATGTTATTTATATGTTTGTGGATGTGCAAGAGCTGACAAGTAGTACAGTCAGAAAATATAGATATGACTGTAAACAAGCATCTGAAATGAATATAATTGATATTTAGTGGTTATGTAAGCACTAATATGAGCACACTAGATTTATTATTTATTATAATTTTTATTTTTTTCTGTTTGTGACTTGATAGGGTCGAGCCTGGTCGCGTGCTAAGTCAAGAAGAAACCTAGATTATCAGACAGTGCTCAAGAACCTGCACGACTTGGGCATCTCAATCAGGGTCGCCTCACCTAAACTCGTCATGGAAGAGGTAAGATTTATTACAATTCATGCTTTATGTCACAAAGGAGACAGCTAGATGATTATCACATTAGCACTTGTATTAAACTGGAAATCTGTTGATTTTTAACTTGGTCGAATTTGGTATGAATAGAGAGAAAATTTCATGTTTCTAAATATTCATAATTTAAAATCAGTTTTAATAAAGGCATGAAATATGTATGGTATAGCGTCAGATCTTGTAACTGAGACATACAAGAGAAGAACCAGGCTCATGACCAACTTGATATGCTTGTGCTCTTTGATATGCATTCATCCTCAATTTTCAAGTCATATTTTTCATTGTAGTTGTCTAAAATACAGGCAGCTTGGCAGTGGTGTGATTTTCAGAAATGTACTATCAAGTTATCTTTGATCCAGTTAAACTTGAGCTTTTACTCTGGACTTCTTTTTCATTTTACTGATGGCTAAACAGAGTCCCTAGAATCCATTTAAAGAAGAAATATAAATGGGTCAGCCGTGAAGATATGCTTCCCATTTAAAACCACCACTGAATTTTTTGTCACCAGTATCTTGCATATTTAAGTTTCAGCTTATTATTGTTTTTATCCTTCACTTGACTGTGAAAGATTCTGCACAAGTCAGAAAGTCAGTGGACTTTTAGTCCAGCCATTGCAATTTCATAACATATCACACTAATCGATCATCAGTATCAATGTTTCATTAATGTAAGATGTAATGTGATCTCATTTCCACATTCAACAGGCTCCGGAGTCTTACAAGGATGTCACCAGTGTTGTCAACACATGTCATGACGTAGGCATAAGCAAAAAGGTACTCAAACTTCGACCTATTGCTGTTATCAAGGGTTAAACGCCACTCTTCAGACTGCTCATTTATCAAAGACTATCGTTGCAACAAATCTTAAGTTGGAGTACATGTTACATGGATCTACAGATGTTGAAGTTCACACAGGAGTGGAAAGGAAGTTAGAGGCGTGCTCACAGTTAAAATGACAATCAAGGACAAGTTTGACATTCAATCTATTTGAAGATTGAAAAATTGAAGACGGATTTGTAATATGTTGACACTTGACAGTACTTACCTTTACCGGTAATTGTGTGCTTTGATAAAGGCCAACACTGTGGATGAAGGCAATCTATAGCAAGATCATGATTGAAGGTAAAAAGTAAAATGTTTTTATTTTATTATTACCATATTTTCTAGTTTATTAAAGCATCATTAAAAGGATGTACCACCAAATGATTATGTGTCATACTTCTGAGACAAGCAATGGATTGCTAAATCATCATGTATATTGTGGAATGTGGACACATCATCAGACTATTTCTATTTCATCAGGGGAAAAAAAATTGTTTTGAAGGTCTGAATAATCTAGCTTGTCCTCCTTAAAAGCTTCCAGAAAATATCTTGCTACCTCGATAACTTTCAAAGTATTGAAGCAAAACAAAGCAATCAACGAACATAGAGGCAGAAGCATATCAAAGTTGCAATTGCATTCATCGTTTTTTTTAAATTTCTCTATATGTGTCAAATTCATCTTTTTTGTGTGTACTATACAATGTTAAGTACATGTAGAGGATGGTGAATACAATTCAGGTTTTCAAAGGATGAAGACAAAAAGACATTAGTGATGCTGGACAGAAAGAGAACTAAACTAGAGAGGTAAAAGACAAAATATTCCAGCTAATTTTTGTTTGTCAAGTGTGGCTCACTGCGATTCATGTTCCATGTTAAGGGACTCTCAATATGTTAGAGAGGAAGATGAATCCGTGCTCTTTTATGGAGGTGAAACTTGAAAAACGACAAGGCAACTTGACTTTTTTTAGCACATAGTCGTAATCTTAAGGTTAAAAGATATTCCCTTGTCTGTGAGAGTTTGACTAACGTAATAATATTATGTAGCTGTCAGTGTCAGCCTGATTAATGATAGTGTTTAGCTTTTGTTTTCATGTCATATATGTTATTATTTCCTCATGGAGCAGATTGTAATACTGCCAATCACTGAACACATAGAATGTGGTCGAGTGGATTGAAGCCATGAAGAGAACAAAAGAGATACCATTTCAAGTTTTGTTTGTCAAGGCATTATATTTTTTTTTAATATGAAAAAAATATTGTAGATTAATGTGAAATCTATTAGTGCATATACCGTTAGATGAACATGGCTTTAAATTGTTAGTGTAATAAAAGTTAAAATTTTGCAATACTTTTTGTTTTCATCATTCATACTATTTTCAAGTTCATTAAAGAGATGGTTTATTGATTTCAAACTTGACTGAATTTGGTATCATTGCAATCGAAAAATTACACTGAGTAAAATCATTACATTTGTGTAACTTGTACATTCGAGCGAAATTTATAAAAGTTGATTGAACTTGACGAAAAATCAACCCACGCAATGCCCCTAAAACATCGTAAGTCAGCTGATTTTCGAAGTGACATCACAATATGAACAGCGGGCCGCTCAGCTGAAACGATTGACGACGCGAGTTGCAGTTTGCGTGCGATTTGCATTGACTCTCGAGTACCGTACCCATTTATAACTAACGCTGTTTACCTTCATCAAAATCCCCTGGAAATATGGATATGGACGAAAACATACTTGAGTATACTCCAGAAGGCTCCTCCATGGCATGGTTTTGGTTCTTAATCTGACGTTAGTCTAGATAAATGGTATATAACTTCCAAAAAGCGATGGAATATATTGTCGATGTAGCGTTCAAGTTTCCCGTAGCTGGTAGCTGTGCGTGCGTACTCTGTGCATGTACTATGTGTGCAATACACTGACCTCTATAATGCGTGCACCACATCTAGCGCAGCTTGCTAGCCAGCCTAGCCCGTAGCCCGGCGCTCGAGCTAGCCGTGAATCGCGAACCGGACTGATCTGTTTCTCTCGGTTTATCAGGGTCCTATACGACTTAATTTATCAAAAATGTAAATTAATCAGCCTAATCACACATTTTTGTAATGAATATCTGGACAGTTCTATGTAAATTTGTCGCCTATTTCACTCCAAAAGAGTCGTTAGGTCAGCATGCAAAATGTCCTTTGCCTTCCCAGATCAGACACGTACACGCTGAAGTGCCCTCAGAATATGTGATTATTTTCCCGATTTTTATGCTCAAATGTGACGGAAAAATAAACAAAAATCAAACAAACATTTGTAGAAAGTATCATTTATTCAGTGTATCTCACTCAAAATGCCCCAAAAAGAGGAAATATCACCACTGGCGGTAAATATACAAACAACGTTAACCCATATCTGAAAATTGCAATGGGTATCCAACATTGTTTCCGAATGTGTGATGTAGGTTGTTCATATTGTGACGTCATAGTTTCGCATGTAAAATAACGCCGTCAATTCACTTAGTGAGTGGGTTCAGGAAAGGGTAACAAAATTGCATTTAATTTATTCCTCACAACAGTGAGGGCTTCAAAAGTACTTTGCTCAATTTGTTAATGTTCTCAGGAATCTGTAGAGGTGTAATTTGCCCATTTTCCACATTTCAATGAACCATCTCTTTAAGTACTTTTGCGTTGGAAGGGATTAAGTTTTGTTGTATGTGTACCATAAAATGGTATCAACTATCAATAATGATATTTTAATGCACTTCTATTGTGCCGTGTATTCATCCAGCTACCTTTTCATACATGTATTGTATGAATGATATTTACTCTACTTAAGCTTGTGTCTCTGAGTAAGTCTGTGGGATATTCAAGGATTGACTTCCTCCCTGTATCCATTTACCTCACCTGGGTTGAGTAGGAACAAGTTGATAAGTGTCTTCCCAAATGATGTTAGCTCTGTGGTATTTTTTGTGATATTTTGATGCTCAATTACCTAAGAATATGAGAAGTACTACTAATATGTAGTGGTAGGCAGCAGTATCATCAAAAGTTTTCAGATGTTTTACTGCACAGGGCTCATGAAAAGTGAAATTTGTAAAATGTCATGTTTGGATTAAGCCATTTGCAATTTGATTTCTATTTCTCTCTTCACAAATTTGAACAATATAGTCATAACAAATTATGTATTACTGTGTTTGGGTACAGGTAACAAATAGCAAGCCAAATATCAAATTATGTATTACTGTGTTTGCGTACAGGTAACATATGCACACCAAATATCAAATTATGTATTACTGTGTTTGGGTACAGGTAAGTGAGGTAACATTGTAAACCAAATATCAAATTATGTATTACTGTGTTTGCGATCAGGTAACATTGCACACCAAATATCAAATTATGTATTACTGTGTTTAGGTACAGGTAACATTGCACACCAAATATCAAATGATGTTTTACTGTGTTTTGGTGCAGGTAACATTGCACACCAAATATCAAATTATGTATTACTGTGTTTGGGTGCAGGTAACACTGCATACCCAGATATCAAATTGATGTGCCTTTTAGACAATAGATGTATTGGTCTAGCTGGGTCCTAATCTTTGCCTCGGCCTGCAACTGTTTTGGCAAAACCACTTTTCTATATTGCCACTCCATACCCAGGAGAGGATTTTAAAAGTGTTACTAATCAGATAGTGCACTAAGAGGCTCTGGTTGAAATTATGGATGTTCTGAGATGATTGGCATAACACTATCTATATTTTCTTCACGGTGGAAGTATTTCATGTCTCATTAGCCATCCGTGGCCAGTCCTTGCACCAGAATTGTTGGGGTTTAGGATATGTTTATATACTGTATGTGGACGATAAGTCCTATAAATGCTATTCTACAACAACCACTGTTACTAATGATCATATCTGTATGTTACAGGTGTGGTGGTCTAGTGGATTACATCTCTGGACTGTGGATCACATGGTTCACTGTCCAAGTCCCACTATAGCATTAATGTCCTTTGGCAAGTTAAAAATCAAACATTTGCCACTCTCCACCCAGGTGTAGTTGATGGGTAGGCAATTTATTCTTTAATGCTTTTAGCAGCTGAAGGCAGCTGGGCTAAAGCCAGGGTAAATGATAGTACTTGGAAGGCAATTTGAGCTATTATTATTATTATTATGTTGCATATAATGTTACAAATACCATGTCCAGGATTTATCTTGTAAGAGACGGTGGTTATACTTTTGTAAAACTTTCATCAATGACAATTAATTTTTACTTTACTTTGAAAGTAAGATAACAGTGAACCAAGTTCAATATGACAATAAATATATCTCTGTAAATCTACTTGTATGTCTGTTGTCCTGCTGTATTATATTTTGGGGGCTACTAATAAGGGATAGACCACCTTAAATAATACAACAAGTTGTATTGTGGATTGTATGTTTACACCGATGGAACATCTTCTTTAGTCTTTACCTTCTCACTACACCCTTGAATGTTTTGCATGCAGTTGAGGGTTGTCCATGCAGCCGATATGGAAGCATTGGTTTCATTATGGTGAGGGGGCACTAACTGGTCTTATTATGATGAATGAAATGTGATATAACAAGGCCAATGATGAGAAGGGTGTGGTAATTAAGAGATTTTATGATGATTAATGATGAATGTCCTTCTCTCTTTTTTTTCTCCCCTCTCCCCCCCCCCCCCCCACCCCCTCTCTCTCTCCCTCTCTCTTTCTTTCTTTATGCCCTCATCTCACTCAGAGGTCGAAATGACCGCATGCGTGTTGCCAAAATGTCCGGTAAAGGGGTACTTTTCATGCGACAAAGTCCGGCCCGAGAATTGTAAAAAAAGGGGTGTATTTGACTTTTCACCCGGAGATTTCTTTAAAAAGGGGGTGTTTTTTCGTTTTTTCTCTCATCTCTTTGGACTCCTGAGAAATTATTCAGAATTTAGGGGGGTACATTGAGCATTTTTCCTGATTTAGGGGGGTCTCCAAGGCAGGAAAAGCCTGGGGAAAGCCCGCGAAAGGGGGGTTCGGAAATGTTGGCAGTCCTCAGATAGGGGGTGCTTTCAAAAAGAGGGAATTAACAAGCATAAATGCGTACCCTAATCGAGTGGGGGGGGGGGGGGGAATGGCCTTTTGTCACCCAATTAAATTGTGAATTATAAGCACCAATATGAACTACCTTTCTTCTAAAGTAACAGATACAGTGTTCTTTGGTAAAGGGAGGAGGGAGACACAAGCCTATATGGACTCAATGGAGGTATATATTATTTTTTGTGACAAAATTAAAGCACAAAAAAGAAAGAATAAAGTGTACAGGGGTTATCTTATCTTAATGTACCTTCATTGTGGGAAACAATTTTTTAAAACTTGATGTATATTTGAATTATGAAAGATTCTGTTTTGCAGTGGGGTGGGGGGGGGGGGGGGGAAATGATTGATGTGTTCCCTACTCCCCAAGTCACTAGAGAGACAGAGAGAGAGAGAGAGAGAGAGAGGGGGGGGGGTGGTGATAGAACTGTGTCACGTGACAAGTATACGTGGCGCACACACACAACTTACTGCTTCGTCCGTTGCTCTGTACTGCCATCGACCTCAGTACAAATCGGCCTAATATATTTCAACCCACGTTTTCAATACTCATGTAGGCAGCCCGATGACAATTCAATGTCACTTCAAATTGAATTTCCAATATGTCAATAGGCGTATTATCACTAAAGCAACCTATTTTAATGACTAGAGGTCAGCGAAGGATGATTTTGTGTTTATAATTCCGAAATAAAAGTTTACGGTTTTTTTCTTTGGGTACGAAATACGAAGTAAAATAGCGAATTCTGTAAGGCCGAGTTTGAACTGCCGGTATACTAGCTCCACGAGTGAATGGGTACGGTCCGTGGCTAGGTAGCCACGCCGAGTACGCCGGGGGCTGGACCGGCGTCTTTTCGATCGTAATTCCCGAGCTTACGCCCACGTACACACTCCACGACCTTTGGCCTAACGTGCACCGGAGCCTCCATCTCAAGAGCTGATCTTAGCTGGGAAATTCTCATCTTCTGCAGCTCAATCGACAATTATTTGATATCAAGTAAAGTTGGATTGGTATCAAGATGAAGTGGGCATTTCTTTTTGCAGCTGCTTTATGCCTGCTTGTGGCAGTTACAGCCGCAAAACCATCGAAGTCTTCGATAAATCCAGACTTGATCAACGCGAAAGTGGAGCGTACAGTAGACGTGGCTTCTCAGCTCGTGAAGATCTCGACACTGGTGACTCTAGAAAATAGTGGTAAATCGTCAGCGGGGTCCTTCGTTGTTGCTCTTGATTCATCTCTGATTGACAACCTTGCCTTCCTTGGTGCCACTGTAAGTGTGCTGTTTTTCTTTTATATTAATGAAACTAAAGTTAAAAATTACTTGGTAACATTTTTGAATCGATGAACAGTGATTGTGAATGTTAATGAAAAAACTGCGTAATTTTTGTATGAAATGTTACTTTATCAGTAGGGGTGCTGGTCCGAGAATAAGGATCGTCTTTGTACACGCTGATACTCAGACGCATCAGCAAAAATAACCATCATCCGCATTTTTGCAGATGATTCTTATTTCTGATACGCACATGTCATTGGCAATGTGAAAAACGGATTTTACAATGATTTTCTTGATGCATTTCACATTGACTTTGTACAGAGACTTTCACGTTATGAATATGAGCAATAAATCCTTGGGAAGATGGACAACCCATAAAAATAGACGGTGAACTGGGGGTATTTATATTTTTCCATTGCCAGTGCGCGCGCCGATCAGGAACACGAAACCCGCAGAGCGCCAAAGACAAAAAAAATGTCCGCAAAAAGTGATCCATATTTTTTAGGACCATTTTGTTCGCTTACAGGCGGACCAGCCCCCCTACTGGTTAAAGAACTTAAACCTGTGTCTTTGAAGTTTGAGTGATTTGATCGTTAAGAACAATGAGTAGATCTACAGCTGGATCAAAATCTTTGAATCATTCAACAACTTAAAATTTAAAAACCTGACTCATATTAGCCCGTTATACTGTATGGTAGGCAACAGGTTTGGGCAAAAAGTCTGATTCTAGTTTATTAATTGCTCCTGTAAAAAAAAAAATGATTTCAAGTACAATGAAGGGTGCTGGTCAGGGTAGGTTCGTCCATGCTGAAAATGGTTACTGCAGACCTGCCAACCAGTACGATTTAGTCGTATTTAGTACGATTTTTAGAAGCAAATACGACAGTACGATTTTCTTTAATAAAATACGATTTTTTTTTAAATTGATATTTTGTGGGTGCATCCGCCATTTTCAATGGCAAAATGTCCATTCTGTCCTGTAAAGTATCTTACAAGCATCTCACATCGGCAATTTGGGGATGTTCATTGGTTTATCGAACACACCAGTCATGACGAAATCATGCATATTCAACCAATGATCAATAAAAAAAATTCTTCCTGTAGGTGAAAACTGTAAGAGGCATTGATCCGCGTAACAATCCGTGTTTATTTTCAAGAATACAACTTTTGTCAGTAAAATACAACTTTTGGGACTAAAGAATACAGTTTTTGAACTCCAGAGGTTGGCAGGTCTGTTACTGCAAACTCTTGTTGAAGAAGTTCTAATTCCAGACAAAAATGTTGATGATCAATTTCATTTTTTTTTTTTACAAGGCAGTTCTTTTTCAAAAAAATACCTTTTTACACAGCAGGTAAAATGGAATGGTATACCTGTGATGATAATAGATATTAATTAATGTATAATGACTTTCATTGCAGACTGGCTCTGGAGATGAACAGAGTACTTTGTCCATGGCAGAAACGGCTGTTGAAGGAAGACCGTAAGTATCAAATCAATTTGTGTAATTTTGTATTACTAATTGCATGTGAAAATGGCGTAATTCTTACCAGAGACATAATAATTCCAAGCCGTGCATACATACTGATGTAAGTGCCCTAATCATTACCTTGTCAATTTATCTAACAAAGGCTTTCAAATTTGTGTGAAGGATACCAGAAATCTCTTGGTCTTGAATGAGTCGAAAGACACATGTATGATGGGGTGTTGTGTGTCCGGACACTTCACAAACATAAAGTCTTATCTTTCGCCTTTGGATTTGAAGCAAAACATTCATCAATAGCACTAACCATCATAAATATTTGTCCATTCTATTTTGTCTAACATAAGTCTTGGAAGATTCATGAAATAATGCTTGTAAACTTCTTCAGATTGCTGGTTCAAATCAACTGTCTGTAGTCTGTACACACAATGTCATGGTATACTAAGTCTCTCAGATTTCCATATCAGAGATTAATATTGCACTCAGAAGTTGCTTGAGCAGTATTCTTGCTTAGCCCTATAACTTATGTTAGTTTCTTTCCAGTTGCCACTGACATTAGGATTTAGGATTTGCCAATTTAAAGCCCCACTGCACTACTTATAGCTACTTGCGCCCTCTATATAGCAAACAATGCCTAAGCGGTGACCATTAGTCCCCTGTGGTCCCCCTTTTTCTTATGTTAATTGAGAGCTGATTTGATGAGATAACCACCTGTCAGTGAACACGCAGTGAGGTCTAATCCCTCCTGGCCAAACTAGTGCAGATAGGCTTTAACTTCAAGAATGTATTAAATGTTCGATGGAACGTAACATGCTCAAATTTTTTTAATAAATTTATTCTTGCATGTATTTTCAGGGAAGGTACCTGTTACAGTGTGACATTGGACTCTGCATTGGCTGGAGGTGCATCCGTGGATGTCAGCATCGAAACTGTATTCACTCACATACTCAGGCCATACCCAGCTAAGATCACTCAGAGTGAGAAACAGTTTGTGGAATTTACTGGCAACGCTTACTTTTTGTCTCCTTACACAACAAAGACACAGACTACAAAGGTATAGTTTTCTGTTTGAATATTTTTCACACTTTAAACTTTTTCTGTCATGTTAAGACTCTGGACAGCCTAACTAAAAAATGGATACAGGTTAGAGCATTTTTTGTAACATTTAGAATAAGCCCTTGGCCAAACGAATTAGACTGGTTCTTGTTTGTTATTATTTTAATTTAAAATCCAGCAAGGTTTTTCTCTTGCAGGTCCATAGCCAGCTAAATAAGCTATTTAAAGATTTTTTAGCATGGCCACCCATAACAGTTTATCTATTCCATTGGTCGAATCGGGTATACATTTACTTTGAAATGTAATGAAAGGCGTTTCTGTAGTATGAAGCAAAATTTCTAACTTGTAGTTGTAAAAGACATTTTAAACATAGGCACCTCACCGTGCTGCCTAGTGCATTCAGCCATTTGCCTTGTTTGAAGGTCAGAATTTCACATTAATTATTATTTCATTCTCTCTCCAGGTTGTCATTTCTTCCAGTAATGTGGAGTCATATAGCAAGGTGAACCCAGTCTCTCAAAATGAAGATATCATCACCTACGGACCGTATGAAGACACCGCTCCAATGAGTGAGGTAAGCTTGCATTTTAGTCTTTGAATAATACACACACACAAAAAAAAAGTATGTTACCCATGTCATGTCCATGAATCTCATAAAAAAATTAATCTTGTTTTTTGTTTACATACGTAAGAGTATGAAACATATTTTGTACATGACCTACTCCAATTTGTTAAGAATATAATAATATTTCAAATTTTTGATGATCAAGTGTTCTACATTAATATTGTGGTAAAAGTCAAATGTACCAGACTATTGATAAACCAGGATCACTACTATAAAAAGTAGAATTTCTCCCTTCTTTTGTAGATGTTTTGTTTCCTATGCAAAGTTTGGTACATACCGTACGCATGGTTCCAGCAGTAACAGAAACACCTACCTCACAGAGATAAATATGGTTATTGAAATGTTTGTGATTTATTTTTGTTTAACAGGCTGAATTGAAGGTGCACTACGAGAACAATTCTCCTTTCTTGACTGTGACTACAATGACCCGTGTTATTGAAGTATCTCACTGGGGTAACATCGCAGTAGAAGAGACGGTAGATGTGAGCCATACAGGAGCTGTACTCAAAGGACCCTTCTCCAGATACGATTACCAGAGAACACAAGATGGATTCTCCTCTGTCAAGTCGTACAAGGTAATCTTACCCTTTAAGCAATAAAAGAATGCTTTGGGATTCCAGACATGGACCACACTGATTTCCAACTTAAAATGACAGGAGGACTATTCATCAATTGGACTTAACTATAACTGATCCTCAAGCTAAATATTCACCTTTTTAATTTGATTGCAATATATTATCCATTAAGCAGTTTGGTTAAAGCCCCACTGCACTACTTGTAGCTACTTGCTCCCTCTATATAGAAAACAATGCCTAAGCGGTGCCCGTTGGTCCCCATGATCCTCTTTTTCTTATGTTAATTGAGAGCTGAGTTGATGAGAAAACCACCTGTCAGTGACCATGCTTGGTGGTCTAATCCCTCCTGGCCAAACTAGTACAGACAGGCTTTGATGTTTTGATACTATTCTTAAATAGTTATGGTGGCTCCTTTTGGAAATATCTTACAAGGTAATGTCCCCAATGAGCATTAGAGCAAAGAGTTGTCATCTTATTTGGTCTCTGAGAACAGGGGCTTGATCCAAGTTTCTTTTTGTATCATATTTCTTTACTTCATGATAGACACTTTATATTCTTTCTAACTTCATTTTAAACAGACCATCTTGCCTGCTGCAGCCCGTGACATCTATTACCGTGATGAAATCGGCAACATCTCCACCAGTAACATGGTGGAGCATGATGATTACGTTGAACTGGAGCTGAGACCACGATTCCCTTTGTTCGGTGGATGGAAGACCCACTACTACATCGGTTACAATCTCCCAAGTTATGAATACCTCTACACCTCAGGTAATGTAATTTTATGGATTGGATAGTACATTAGTCCGCATAAAGCATTGTTATCAAAATGTTATTATCGCTTGAAGACGCATAGTTGAGCTGTCTTTTCTGAAGCTTGCACTGGAGCCTTACAGTGAGGTATCATTTGCTTCTCAACAGTATCATTGTCCATCCAATATCTCAATCTAGGGTTAAGCATGATCACAAGTGATCCACCTAAAACCCCTTAGCTTCACTTTCTGTCTCATAAAGATCATTAGCATTTCTGTGAAGCTGATTTTAGTGTCCCACCATGATAACTAGTTTGATGCTTTTATGTAGCCATCAATATAACTTGATTTTTTTTCCTGTGCTGTACAAAGGATATTTGTTTTACTAGTGTTTATAACTACTGAATCTGTGTCTTTGCTTGCAGGAGACAACTATATTCTAAAGATGCGTTTCTTGGATCACATCTATGACAACATGAACGTCGATGAAGTCATCCTGAAAATCATCCTCCCAGAGGGATCCAAGTAAGACTCACTTAAAATTGAAACCTGGGGGGTGTTTCATAAAGCTGTGCGTAAAGTTACGCATGACTTTACCGATGACTTGAATATGGAGAGCTAAACGGGATTCTCAAATCCTTTTAATTGCATAAGCTAAAGTTGAAATATGCAGATGTAGATTAACTTTATCATTATTAACAAAACATTTTAATGCAAAGTGTATTTTTGGCTGCAATTTAATTATGGGAAATACAGTCACACTTTGTTAAAATGTCATCAAAAACTTTGGGCTTGTTTTTTAATTAACTATTTATGCCAGAAATATGAGCATTTTACTTGGTTTTTGGCTTAGATAAAATACTTAGCCAACTTTGGTATTCAGTTCAAGCTTTTGGCTTAGTATATTAACCTGAATTCAAGACAGCTCCCGAGTAGACTTAAGCCAATTATTTTGGATTGGCAGGCATATGGTTTACATAGCAGTAATCGTAAGCTGCGCACAATTATATTAGCGCGCATAAAATGAGAAGGTATGCATTTGCCAAATGGATGTTCAAAAAGCATAGCTGCTAACCATTCCTATTTTGGAAGAATGATTCTTATTTATTGGTCTTCAGGCTGTTCTGAGCCCTAAATTCCTCTCTTTTTCTGATATATTCTTTGTGAAAACTGAAAGGTATACAAAATAGACTGTATTCCTAATTTTACCTTGAGATATTCTTAATTATTGCCGTGAAAGGTTGGTAGGTATGCAACCTAATGTCTATCAAATGATCTTTTGTAATCTTATCTCTTTTAACACAATATTTGTTAATAATAAATTATGCTTATGCATGTTTATTGTATTCAATATTTAAAGGTAAACATATATTTTGTATCTGTGTGCTATGACCCCCCAAAAGGGATATTTATGAAATGGAATATAAAATATTTAAAATAATCATTGTTTACATCTGATGTAGTAGTCACTGAATATTACCAGGAAAAATTGTGAAAAGAGGAGCGTTTTATTTTGAATGTGTGGGAATGTGAAACATCGTTAAATGAAAAAATCAAACATTTTATCTTTAGGAACATTGATCTGGTGACCCCCTACCCTGTGAAGCGAAGTGCTGACGAGAAACACTATACCTACCTAGATACCATTGGACGCCCAGTCGTTACCGCCTCCAAGAACAAACTGGTGGAACAGCACATCATAGACTTTGAAGTAAGAACTTCTATCTTTCACCACATCTATGCAGATTCATATAGCGCCAAGTTTCTACATTGTTATTTCTAAAGTTGAATGCTGGAGCAGTTGCTCAATAGGTTTGATAACCATAGTAGTAATAATTGTTTTATATAACACCTTTGCAATTACAAGTAACTTGTCATCACAATTTTGTGTATATTATTCTTATTGGGAATATAATTGTTATAGTGCATTCGTATTATGTAAGAGTTAGCAATATGAATTATGGATTAGATACAGGTTTACAGTTTTAAGCAAGCAAGCAAGTGTGGGTCACACAAGCATACAGGCAGTCATTTTTTTATGTTAACAATTTTGATGAGTACAATATACACTCTGTATTGTTGACTTCTGCTAATGTTGTCCGATAATGTCCATGTAAATAATGTGTAAAATTACGATATGGTTCTAATTTTGTTTTCTTTCTTTTCAGCTGCATTACTCATTCCAGAAACTACTTCTGCTTCAGGAACCTCTCCTGGTCGTAGGAGCCTTCTATCTTCTCTTTGTCACCATCATTGTTCTTGTTCGCTTGGATTTCTCCATCTCAAAGGTATGTCATTCATATCAGCAGTAGCTTCTTGGGTGGAGAGATTTGACCTTTGACCTTCAAATATCATTCAGAATTAATTGGCTGCATTGCCACATGTGAAAAAAAATGTAAGCAATAAAACTCATTAGAAATAATGTCTACTTTTGAATTTGTTCAAGATTTCTCAAGAAGTAATGATGGATTACTGCCAAACTTGGGTCATGTATGTACCTTGCAGAGCCAATGAACTGATTAGATTTTAGGGTCACAAGGTCAAAGGTCAAAGATCAAAGGGTCATACATGTATACAAAAAATAGCTTGTAATCACGATATTCTGAGAACCTGTTAATGGATTTTGGTCTGTAAAATGGCTCTATGGCGGAGGTATCATTTTAGACTGTGAGCAGAACTTCCATCTAGTATTATTTTAGAATGTTGTAACCAAACACACACCCCCCCCCCCCCCCCCCTCCCAGAGAATCCTGGATCTGCCACTGCAGTGACAAGAGATATTGAAGCCGGCACCATTCTGCTAATGATGATCAACAACTTACCTACATTGATATACAATGAGAATAAAGTAATTCTGAAGCAGACTTATGGTACTCTGTCCTTCTCACTCCTTGTATAACCAACTAAACATATTTCATATCAAACGATCAAGCTCTACTCACATACTCTCTTAGAAGCACTGATGGGGCCAACAGAGCCTTCTACTTCTCTGTACCTAAGCTGTGGATCGGCCTCCCGCAATCTACCGGGAGTGCTTGGTCTATGACAAGGTTCATGTCAGCCATCAATGACATCATCTCAAGAAGAATAATGTGAAGGCCTTGTTCATATATGACGCAGCAAAACCGCTGCAGCTTTTAATGACGTAAAGTGTGATATGGTCAAATCTCTGTACCTTATAACGTAGAGCTCAGTGAATACTCACAGGACATCTGATGCGCACAGTTGTCATTCATTTACATGTGGAAGAGACCTGGGTGCTTTTTTTGCACCGGTTTGAAGCATTGTATCTAAATGATGGGAAATATACTAAATATCTCAATGTGAAACACTAAGAACTGACGTTCTGGTCTGGTGTTCAAGCCCCTGTTCACTGACATATTTCCTACATCCTGTATCCTTCTGAAACTGACAGTTTACAACATATCCGATGTCATCAATTTCAACAAACTTGTAAATACTGACTTTGATGGAAGAGCCTGCTCCTTTGAACATCCTTATAACAGGCTTATTGCACCATATATATGCTTTGAATCGTTATTATTAGTATAATTTCTTTCTTTTTTAGGATGAAGTATCTGAATCTCGCATGAAGGTTGCTGGTCTAGTAGAGGAGGTTGCATCCCAGCAAGCTAAACGTGCCCGTCTCACCAAGCGATATGAAGAGGCTATCTTCAAGTACAAGTCTAACAAGGATGCGAATGGTACATGATTTATTTCTACTCGCATCTCTATTACGTGCAGTCGATCTGTGCCTTGAGTGACGATTATAGCATATCACGTAGAATCAAAAGAATAGCCCCTTTTGTTGTTTTTCATAATACGCAAGTGTTCAAAATCCTATTGTAACTCAAAGGGGAGTCCACCCTGATATTAAGATGGTTTTATTAAAAGCAGATAAATGAGAGAAACAAGTAAGGGTAAGTTTGAGCAATATTTGATTAATAAAATTAGGAAAGTTGTCGTCAGAGAAATACAAAATGGCAACACTGTGACGTATCTTGCGAGCTCCTCTTTCTTAATTGCTCTGTACAGGAAATTTGATAAACTCTCATTTTCTTAGTTTTTGATGACGGAATAGATTTGTATCATACAGGGTTTTTATAAAGTTTTCATATTTTATGGTGAATGTATAATTGAAAATAAATGTTTAAAGCTTTTTAGTACATGGCAAATGGAAGGGTAGCTCGCAAGATACATCACAGACTAGACACAGAGTTGCCAATTTGTCTTTGATTGTTTGCACCTTCAAAAATTCATTGCTGTCTTTTTAATTATAATAATATGGATATTTATATAGCGCCGGTATCCGCCAGGCTCTGACGCTCATGGCGCTGTACATACATGTATTACTATCACAAAAATATAACTTCTTAACTAAAATAAAGTAAACTAAAACAACACAAATTGTAACGCTACATTGACATGATTAGATAGCACTGTTTAGAAAGAGATGGGTTTTTAGAGCAACTTTGAAGGCATGAAGGGTAGTTAAGTTACGAATACTAACTGGCAGCTTATTCCAAAGGGACGGACCAGAATGAGAAAATGCTCTATCCCCCCAGGAACTGCGCGTCTTAGGGACAACTAATAAGGAGGATTGAGATGAACGAAGATGTCTTGTAGGCTTATACTTAACAATCAACTTGATATTGTTAAGTATTGTAATTAGTGTTTGCTCAATCTTTTACTGACCTGTATCTCTCATTTTCCTAAAATGTTTAAAACCAACTTAATATCAGGGTGGACTTGCCCTTTGATTTCAAGACGTTGTCACTACTTCTTGCTTCTCACAGTCGATCCGCAATCGTCAATATTTTCACACAGCCAAATGTGAACTACTGGTAATGAAAAAAATGATTGTTGCATTTAAATTTCTGTAACAATTGTGATGTAGAGGTGTCGTGGTCGAGTGGATATGTCACCGGACTGTGGATCACAAGGTCCGCGGTTCAAGTCCCGCCGCGGCACTAATGTCCTTTGGCAAGACATTGATCTACATTTGCCACTCTCCACCCAGGTGTTAAAATGGGTACCCGGTAGGATGCGAAAGTTAATGTGGTTGGATTAGCAAGTGGCGCTTGTAAAATGGCGACTAGCTAAAATGCTCCCCAGGGAGTGGAAAATGTGCATACATTGTGTTGCAGGTAAGCCTGAATCCGATGACCTGGGTAATAATATGTTCCGCTCCTAGAAACAAAGTATTAGGCGCATTATAAATATGAGCTATTATTATTATTATTATCTAACATCAATGCTTGGTTTGTTTTGTAGCATTCCGTGCCACCTTGAAGAAGATTGAGGGTGAACATCGTTCAGCTACTGATGCCATCAAGGACTTGATTGCCACTATCAGCAAGGAGAATGCTGATGTAGCAGACAAGGTATATTATATTTTATTGTATCTTCCCCAAATCCTTCGCTCTTGTCACCAGTTATCCACTTTCAGAACTCAACTAAAAACATACCTAATTCAGATTGCTTACAATTAGTCCCTGCTTTTTTGTCTTTCCCAGTTAGAATCATGAATAGACATTTTTGGTAGTCTTTCAGTCTCATCAGCACCTTTGATTAGGCAATTAGATATTGGTGCTTTGGATTGGATATTGAAGCAGTTTACCAAGAGTGAATTGATCAAATGACTTCACTTACTGATGATCAAAAAAATTGTTGATAGGTTTACTGCTTGATTCCTATTAGTGGGGGTAAGATGCTTCTGTAGGAGCGTATTTTTACCTGTATATAACTACAGAGCAGCAAACCATTTAATATTACCTTTCTTTGGGGATTCCTATATTAAGAGATAATGATTTAATGAGTATTCTGTTGATTCATTTATTAGTTTCCTGACCTAAGGAACATGCCAATTGTTTCTTTTGACGAATAGAGATCCTTCAAAGAAACCAACAAATCAGGATGATTTCCCAAAGAATTGAGAAACTCGTCCAGATGTTATTAGCCAATTATGAATCAATTAATGGAAGTAGATCTACTTAATGCTCCACGACGATCATCCAGATTGTTCTCCACATAGAGAAATGTTATAATGAAATAATAATGATATAAATGAACAGATAATCAATGTCCAACCTGTAACTTATGAAATTTGTATTCTATGAATATTTCTTTGCTTGCTTGATTGCTTTACAGATGAATGAGGTGCAGAAGTTGGGCCGTCAGCATAAGGAGCTGATCCAAGCAGCCATTACCAACGCCGAGAAAGTCATGTCTGGCAAGTTCTCCAAGAACCAATACGTCGACATCGACAAGGCCACTACAGCCAAGCGATCTGAGCTGGAAACCAAGATAGAGTCTTTACTAGGGAACCTTTAAATCAGCTTTATCATTCTAGCTTATTTCACTTTAATCTCTATTAGAGTGACATATGGTCACACGATTGATGTAACCGTGAATTTTCTTCTCTGTTTTTTTGTAAAGAGACCTTTCATGACATGAATGAGAGGATAGGGTGTAGATTTTTTTTGCTCATAAGAATCCACAAATTTCTGTAAATAGTAGAGGTGATGGTAAATACAAGGTTTACACGAGTAGAAGTAATGTGATATCTTTGCAACCATTCATGGTTTCCGATAAAAACACACAAGTGAAAAACATTTATCAAGAAAAAAGGGTTGGGGGTATTAAACTGCTTAAAGATTGTACATGTGGTATCTATAAAGCTTCTTCGATTAAGAAGGACAAGACTGCCAGTCTTGAAAAAAATTGTTCATCAAAAGAAGCTTGATCAAAGATAACTTAAGTTACTTTTGCATACAGCACCATATCTTCATTTTGAGTCCTGACTAGTTACATTATTGGCAAATTTGTTAATAATTCAATGAAATTGTGAGTTAACCCTTACTGTACTGGGGGGGGGGGGGGCCTGGGAGGCCCCCCCCTCGACATTTTCGGAGATTGCGCCGCAACCGCTTGGAATTTTGAATCGTCGTTTCATGACTTTTTTCCCTCAAGTCTTACGCACATTTTGGTACCATTTTCGTCGAAATTGGATATACCTGTAAGGCGTTACATTACTATTAGTATGCGCATGTCATAAAAAAAAAAATAGAAATTGTATCAAAATTTGCATAAATTATCATTATTAATTAAATTAATATAACTTTTTTGTGTTAGAAAAGAAGTTTCATATGAATAATGAGTTTCAGCATTCAAAAAGTGGAGTTTGACACGTTTTCTGTAAAATGCATAAAATTAGCGTTTTGCATAATTAATTAGGCTAACGACAAAAATTTGCATATTCGGAAAAAACTAATTTTACCATCTTGTTCCTTACGTAAATATCTACAAACATGCAAATTTTCCTGTTCATCGGACAATCGACGGCCGAGATCATAGGGGGGGGCCTCCCAGGCCCCCCCCCCCCCCCCCCCCCCCAGTCAGTGGGTGCTCAAAATAGCCCAGTACAGTAAGGGTTAAACTCAAAAAAAATTATAAATCATATATCATCTGATGAGTAGACAAGTCATATTGATTTAGACTGTTTTGTTATACATCAACAGTTATGTTGGATGCTTAATGTACAAATGTTCGATTATTGTGCTGAATAGTAGAACTATCTCAGCATATAAAAAAACGAATTCCTTGAATGTTTGTACCGTCAGTTACTGCTTCAATAAATGCTCACAGCTCTCTATTAATGTCCTAAATTTCTTGTATGGTATTTGAAACTGCTTAAAGATTGTGTTTGTATTGAAGTGAAGTATTGAATGAACTACTCAATGAGTTACTGAAATCAATTAAACAAATACATTATTGAATGATCAAGAGTGCAATGAGCGAATGCTTGAAAGGAGTGAGCAGGTGAACAAGGGAACAAGTGAATGGTAGAAGTGTAATTTAAAGGCCGTCTATACTAGTTTGGCTAGGAGGGATTAGACCACCCAGGCTTGTCACTGACAGATGGCTATCTCATCAACTCAGCTCTCAATTAACATAAGAAAAAGAGGATTATGGGGGACCAATGGTCACCGATTAGGCATATTTTCTATATAGAATAAGAGGGAGCAAGTAGTACATTGGGGCTTTAAGAAATTAGAAGTGAGAGCTGAATGAGTTAGCATCAAAGACGTGAACGATTCAAATGAGAAAACGATTAAATGATGGGGAAAGTTGAAGAGAATGACCAAGACTCGTAGAAGTGAAAATTTAAGAAATTGATTGAAGTTAACATCAAATACGTGAACGATTCAAGGAGCAAACGAGTGATTGAAGGATACGATTGAAGTGAAAAACTGAAGAAAATTAATGATCGCATGAAATGAATTACTGAAGTGAAGATGAGAATGCAATAGACTTTTTAAAATGTACTCAAATTTACTCGCGTTTACCTAGTGACTAGTTTATTACATTCGCCTGCTTTATATATTATTGCATTACGGTCAAAATGAAAATTGCGTACATTAGTAATGTTGTTGCAAGGTCGGACAAACGATATATCTTGCCCTCTTCCTATTTGTACTATTGACGAAATTACAATCATTCGTAATGAGACACTGGTCCTGCTTGAAACGGACGTTTGCATTCAATTTGATTACCTCACGAAAATGGCCTATTGGCGTTATTGAATCAAGCGTGATTGAAGTGAAGAATTGAATGAGTGAACGATTGAATGACATGAGCGATTTATTTGGGTGAAAGACTGAAGTGAAAATGGGAAGAAACAAATGACTTGATTGGTTTGGATGAACGACTGATTAAAGTGAACAATGCAAGAATTTCGAATAAAAATTTGGCTGGGACAAAATGCCCGAGGTGTTTCTTCGGAGCATCTCTTTCATACACCAGTCATACCAACGAGGCTGACACAAAAATACATTATCTTGAATGGCCGACAATCGTTCGAATAACGGTGTTACTGAGGTTTATAAGAGCGATGTGCTTTCTAAAAAATATACATTAACAGTCAATGTATGCGCATTGTAATATTGTGATTCCTTTTAAACAAAAAGTGTATTGATGTCTGTTGATATAGATCCATGTAAATGGAACATCTCTGTCTCTTTCTAGTTAACACTCATTGTCTCCGTCTGTCTCTCTCTCTTCCCTCCTCTCTCTAGCCATGCATCTTACCGTCACTTTCTGCCCCCTCCCCCTCTCTCTCTTTCTCACTCTCTTTCCGTCTCTCTCTCTCTCTCTCTCCCTTCCCTTTTCTCTCTAGCCATGTATCTTACCGTCTCCTTAATCACTTTCTGCCCCCTCTCTCTTTCTCACTCTCTTTCCGTCTCTCTCTCTCTCCCTTCCCTTCTCTCTCCCCCTCTCTCCAGCCGTATCTTTTTGTCTCCGTACTCACTTTCTTTCTCTCCCCCAATCTCTATCTGCCTCTTTTTCTCTCTCACTCCCTTCTCTCCCCCCCCCCCCTCCTTTTTACTTTTCTCTTCTATTCTCTCTTCTTTCATTCCTCTCTCTCTCCTTTCTACATCTCTTATTCCCCTCTATTTCTTCCCATCCCCCACGCTCACTTCTCCCTCTCTCTCCATCTCTAGGCCGAGAGGCATAACTGTTCGTTGATCTTTTCTATCGCTTCACTCCTCTTCAAGGAACATTAACATAATACATTGCACAAGTAATAAGATGGTAGTGTCGTATACTCACGGGCATGAAATTGTCCTTTTATTAAGAAGGTATACCAAACATGATACATCCAATCTTCTTGCATATTATACAGCTGACCACGTCTGCTGCATGGGCTTGAGAGCGAGATAGGCATCCGATAATTGAGACAACCATTTGCTTAAGCTATTAAGCTAGAGGTCTTGTGAGGCGAGTGAGGCACCTCAAGTACATATCTCAAATAGTTTCATTAATGGGATAACCATGAACGAAGTCCCATACACTTGGTTTAAAGTTATTTCTAACCCCCACAGAGTACGTACGATGCTGTCGGTAGAAATCGCGGGACATTATAATATTACAAGATGTCTTTCCCCGGTCTTCCCCAATTACAAATATATTTGTTATATATTTTTGAATCTATACTCAGGTTTGTCCCATGAACATCTTGTCAATTCATCTTTCCAAATACAAAGAATTTCTTTGAAATAATCACTAATTCAGAATTTCGAGGTTGAAGATATTTATCCATGCATTATTTTCAATAATACCTCGTGCAATATCGGATGCTTGTACATTGAAACACTATTGAGAATTCTAATAACCAGAGAGGTAATCCATTATTATAAAAGCGGCACAAAATTTATCAATAATTACAATCATATCAAATATTGTGAAATATATAAATTCACAATGCACCATTTTTATCACCGTAGGATGAAACTCACAAATGGCACTTTTTTAATCATTTCATTCGTCAACCATATAGTGTTTGAAAACAACTGCATGGTCCCAATAAAGAAGGCACATCTCTTCATGTAATAATTTCAACACAACACTAAACCTTGCATAAGGAACTAAGGAAGCATAACACGTAGACATTGTTTTCACTTTGTATATTGATCGTCAGCTTCTATAAAATACAGGTCACTACAACGTCAAACGTTTTCTGAAATATTTCTAAATATTTAAGCATGGTTTTCGGCAAGTTAGGTGCAATCTCGTAACCTAGGATTGTATCATTTTGATTTTAAGTACTTTAACGCAAAGAAAGCAAGATCTATCTATCAGATATCGACTACAAATACCTAGCAGAAAGAACAAATAAAAACGGTAGAAAACATCCAAAAGATAAATATTCTATCAAACATAATATACAAATGCACTTAATATATACACTTAAACCAATTTGAACATTCTTAACTGAATACCAGAATGGCAAATTTAGCAATCACAATTATATACATATATATATAATTATAATTGTATGCTTTCATCACAGTAAGCAAGTTATGTTCATTGAAAATTTATTATAGATTTCGCAAAATTGAGACACGAGGTATTTAGTAATACAATCATGATTGTGGCATATGAACTGGGAAAAAAAACCTTTTAACTGAACGAACGGATCATTTTATACAATCAACCCCCTCCATTATCTTTTCGCGAAAACGTGATTAATGTTGATTATAAAACGTCCTGTTTCAGTATTTCAATGAAGCTATAATGAGGTAACAACTATTATGTGTGTTGACGTATTAAGGCTCCTTCATAATACAAACTTTGGTCTATAAATTTCTTTTAGTATTTAAAATATTTCGAGAAGTTCATGAAAAAGCTATTAATTAAGAAATCAATATCGTAAAAAGATATATACACTAAAACAACTGCAATTTTGTCCATAATTATATCGCGAAAGCGGCGAAACTTTTCTTTATGGAGCTTAAAACCTGCCGATTCTAGAATATCGCCAAATGTTGTTGTTTTGGCATGAAAAAAAATCCTTACTGTTGATTTTAAGAGCAGTAATGTCTAATGTTCAGCGTATACATTGGGACAGAAACTCATGAATTTCTGTGACATTACAGAGGGTGACAGTTATTCAAGATCGACAATAATCGGTCTCATGAACCATCAGATAACTTTATCAGAAGACAGGCGAGATCGACGTTATTGGTTTCGTTGGCTGTCGTTCTTGTGAGCTGTTGCCACATTTTCATGTTAATTAACTTGTGTGACTTTTTTTACTTGATGGCCAAACATACAACTTCCGGTACTTAATACTATACATCGTTTTCCAAGTTTGAAAATTCGTTTTAAATGAAACTCAATAATTATCGCGGTGGAAAGAAAGGAACATAATATGTAAAAGAACATCTAGTAATGAATTAAAAGTGTCTCCGTGGAACCATCGTCGTCGACTGAGGCATTTTGAATAATCAATCAAATTTGAAAGACAAGTAAATATTACAAAATAGATTGTCGTGTCGTCACGGTGTCTTTTAACAAAATCAAATCAATTATTGATGGTGATCGAACCTGCAAAATTAAACAACTCTATGCTTACAGCACACTGCACAATGTGAACATCTGCAATCGTAAACCAATGACTTTTTTTAATAACTAGCCTAGGCTTGTTATCTGATATTGTTCTACGCTATACCTACAGACTCGTTTCAATTACTCCCATGCGTCGGCGTTGTGCTATGCTAGGCAAAGACCAATGTTCGTTTGAGTGTACCACTGGGTCAGTGTTGATTTGCATCATCTCGTCAACAACACTATGTGGTCTTTGTTGCCTCCCATCAACTTGCTCAATGCCATTACTTAACGATTCGATTCCAGGGAAACTATTCCTATGTGAGTTCACCATCGCCTCGCTTGCAATCCCTGACTGCACTGACGCATGAGGTTGTCCAGGGCCTTCTGACGCATGAGGTTGTCCAGGGTTTATGTTGTTTACCAGGCGATCTGTAGGGACTTGATGATTGAATACAAACTGTCCTATCCGGGTTTCATGGTCTGGGTGTGACTCTGACGGGGCTGGTTGATGGTGCTGTGCCCGTTGTAACTGAATGTTTCCTGTCGGCTGTTGATCATACCCTGGTTGTTGGACATGACCAGGAGGATGCTTAGTAGGAGAGTTAGGAGTAGACTTCGATGTGGTTACTACTGGCTTACGACTAGACGTCTTGTTTGGGGTAGATGGTGTCGACTTTACATATCTTGGTGCTTCTGTGTTACTTGAATTTGACTTGGATGTTTGGTCTCTTGTGACGACAGGCTGATACAAACCAGTACTTATTTCTTGTGGGCCAGGAGGAAAATGTACCTGTTGCTCGGGTACTGGTGAGCGCCTGTTGGCAACAGACCGGGGAACTGGAGAATACTCAAAGTCTCTTGACATACTTGCAGATAAAGGCCGTTGTGAGGCGTTTGAGATCATGGCAGAAGGCTTGCCGGAAGTGACCTGAGAATCCTTCAGAGACACGTTTGTTAGACCGACCAGCGGTTGGCCATTTGCCTCTGAATGTGTACTGATGTTAGGATTGCTAAATGACTGCTGAAGATGAGTCTGAAAGCCACCTGGCAGCTCCGAGTTTAACCCCATATCTCCATTCGAGAGATGCTGCGATGCTTGGTGGCTAGGGCTTGAAGGTTTTCCTTCCAGCTCTCCTGTTGATCGGGATGATGTTGGAGGGGCCATACCAGTGGGCCACTTGGCGGGTTGGTCTATTGGAGAATGTTGTGATTGTTGTGGTGCAGTGTGGTTCGCATTTGGTTGTGATTGACTCACATTTGGTCGTGTCATCCTCGCAAGAGCAAAACCTCTCGATGAACCACCATTTCCAATCTTGGACATAACCACCGATGAGGAAGAACTTGTGGAAGGGGGTTTCTCTTGGTGAAGTGTTGATCGTTGCGGTGATACTGGATCCTTTCTCATGGACGAGCTTTGAGCAGAAACATCCACGTTTCTGACAGTCTCTGCAGCCTGATTCGATATCATGGCCGGAGTAACATTGATGCCCGTGAAGGAGAACCTCTTAAAAGCAGTGTCGTTCGAGTTGAGAACTGCCAATCTCTGTTGATCACTTGCCATTCCCAGTCCTGTTGAATTAGCGACAGGTGGTGGTGAGGCAAGTGATATAGCTTGCGATAGTGTATTAGTAGGTGTGTAGGTGAACTGCCGTGTACTGACCAGGTCTGTAGCCACCGGTGAATAGGCCCTGGGTGGAGGACGAGGGGGTGGTCCTCTAACACCACGGGGTCTAGGGACCGGAGGCTGCTGAACTGGTAGTGTTGGAGAAGAGGAGATTGAAGCTGGTCGAGCAGATGGAGCTATCAGCTGCTTGTTTGGATCACTTGGATTCTCATTCTGTAAGATACAATGGTTGCAAAATAAAAATTAGCCTTTTTAGGGGTTACAAGATTACTCAAATAATGTGCGATCAATTACAATGACGTTACGATAACTTCTTTAACTGTGTACCATCTTAAGACGACGGTATATCGCACCACTTTGTATACATTGAGTATAAATAGAACCAAGGGCTAGAGTTGGCCGACAGCTTACGAGACCAAGAATGTTGATTATGACCAAAACAAATCGAGGATTCACACGACCAACATTATCGCTCTCGTTGGCCGCCTGTCTCGTGTGCTGTCCGTCAACTATGATGTCCCCAAACTGGACACTTTGGTAAAAATGAGCGGAATTTGTATGCTGTGTATCAAAACTTAAGCCAAACCAAACCGACATAATGATATAAACGCTAGATCTTGGATAGCTTCACTATGTCTGTGCCGTGAGATAATTGGTTAATATTCTATGATATGATATCTGTGATATCAAGTATTTTGGACTGAACAGCGGATCAAAAGTGACCTTTTTAAAAATTTATTTTTGTATACTCTACTAAACATTTTTGAAGGGGCAAATTTGGGGAATTTCTTATTGATTCAACATTGGACATATTTTATGGAAATTATTCCCTTCATAAACTAGTTATGAGTCGACATAAAGCACTTTATACTTGAACCAGGCCCCTTAGTCTCCAACATGTGCATGACTGTATAAACCTACTGTCCTTGTACAGTCTCTATATCGGAATATTTTGAATTACTGTTTGCTATATTTTACACGACTCACAACTCAAAGATATAAAACCTTGCGCGTGTTGTTCTTGTTTTCTTAAATCCAAATATACACGTAATTCACTTGATATTTGATAACGTTTATATATATGACATGAAGCAATATTTTCCAATGATTATGTATGTGTTATTGCATTCGATGTGTACCAGTAATTTTAACAGTATTCATTTACTAACGGCGCTACCCTGTTAATATAAGAATAACAAATACTCATGTTGTTAGACATTAATATTCTGTCGATGTAGTTCAATAAGCATTATTACACAGCAACAATTAATTACAAAAATTAGCAAAATATTCTGCATAAAAATACACGAAGTAACATGTTGCATATATATTACATACATCACATCAATACCATTTTAATACCAATATAACAATGAACAAGTGGGAAACTTTAAAGCACAATAAATTGGTGAATAGAAATAATAGGTTGAGTTGCAAGCATTTGTTAAATAATAGTATGTTGGGACATCTGAAAGAAATGGTTAAATAAAACGAAAAGTGCTAGGAAGGCAAACAAAATGATGTAAAATAGACATTACAAAGTTACAGTCGTGTACATTTTAGAAGCTTAGCACATAATCCATCAGCAGTGGCTGGAAAATAAAAGTTATTTATTGGGGGAAAAAATGGAAACTTTTCTTTCAAAATGGAATGTGAGATCTCTGCATCCTCCAAGTATATTGCGCAAACGAAGCGCTCTCTGAAAACAAAGAAACACAAGAAAATAAAAAATGTCTAAACCATTACTGTCTTGCCTTAAAGATTACAGTAAGTGTTTTTTGTTCGTGTTTAATATGAATTTATGTACAAACCAACCACAGCTTTCGTCTAAATCGTACCTTGAGAGCAGTTTGGCGTCTGTTGTATGTCGACATTTTATTTTTTTGGTTGCTTTTTTGACATACAAAGGTTAAGAGATGATAATCGTTACAACTCATAATTACATACATACATAATTACATACATAACTGACACAAAATTACTGTGAAACGATATATGATGGGATGAGTTTGATGGTCAACATCATTGTATCTTAAGTGAAGTCACATGTATCCGAAAATAATAAAGACAGAAACAGTTAAAACGTACAATACAAAGAATCAAAGCAAGTTCGGTGAAGTTATGGAACCATAAATAATATATTCACACATAATATTAAACATTAACCACCCAACAATGAACAGAAATTATACAGATAGGCAACACGAACACAATCACACACGCACACAAAAGAATATAACGTTTGTGGTGCATGATGTAAACTTCATCAGAAGATGGTGATTGTTTAATATTGAAACCAGGGGCTGTTTCACACAGATTCTAAGTCGAACTAAACTCTAAGTTGGACTTAAAAATTATGGAGAGCCATTTGAAGCCTTACAATTAAATATATTCAAAAGCAAAAATTCAAGCATTTTTGACTTTTCATAAATTCCACATCAAGAACATGAAATCTCCCATGATAATAACAAATATGAATGATTTGAATCAATATTTTATGCCTTTTAAAATAACTTTTACAAAATATTTTCAAAGATGCTAACGGCTTTCCATAATCGTTAAGTCCAACTTGGAGAAAAGTTTAACTTAGGATCTTTGTGAAACACCCCGGGTGCAAGATATAAACCCACACAATGCCCGTTACATAAAGACACAAGGAGAGATGGAGGCGAACCTTGCTCGGTATTGAATCTTGTTGTAGAAGCCAGTTCATCAATTGAGTATTGCGACCACTGTCGGGAGTGGGTGACAGCGGTGGGATAGGGTGCTGTAGATCGGGATGGGATGGGACATACATGGGAAGGTGAGGTCACTTACAATAGATCACAAAATAGCCAAACAGTACTAAATGACTAATGAAGACAAATAATGTTCAGTCGACAGCTTATTCAACGCATGAAGTGAAAATCAATAGATGGTTTCGTTTTTTTAAACTTCAATGTGCACATGCATGACGCTGTTGAATGATCGATTTTTAGTTGTCTAATTATGTTCCGATCCTTATATTCATCAAACAAACAGATATATTTTGAATTAAAATTTTACTCTGTTTTTTCACGTTGATTACAGATTATACAGACTCATAACGCAATAATGTAGAAATACATTAGTAGGACCACTACGGGAGTATATGGGGTCTGCATCTTAATGGACACTTCCTAAAGTTACTTAAAGATAAAGTTGAGTTCTGGCCATGCGATTGCATTGTGAAATAAACGATGTGGAATCGATCAGAAAAAGTTGATCATATATCGTGTATTGATGTGTACTGGAAGGTTCTTGAGTCATCAAAATTATAAGAATTTCGACACAGTCATTTTAAAGCTGTTACTTGTCATTATGTAGAATATAAAGGAATTTGAAGAGCCATGCTTTTCACAAGTTTTCAGGAAATATTAATTTCTTTCTTCGATGTTCTTCCACACGTGCATATTAATAACAAAGATAACGCTCACAAATTGTTTGTCACCTCTCCCCAGAACTCAATTTTCTCTTTAAGCCCACGAGATACATCAACCAAAGTGTGCGTATAATGTTTATACTGCTTTACCTTGATCAGTCTCTGGAAATCTTGTACAAGATCGCGCGAGTCTTTATTCTCCTTCATGGCACTGTTGAGACGGCCTTGTAAGCTCTCGATCTCTCGTACGAGAACATCATTCTGCTTTAGACATCGCTTCAGTCCCTCCCTAACAGGGTATACAAGGAAAAATAACGGTGTATTTTAACATTCATCAATATTATTCTGATAAATCAAGTATGAACATAATTCATACTGCAACGTGCAAAATTGTTAGTTTTTCTCACTGCTGGTGCCATTGAGCAGGCGCGGATCCAGGATTTCTTAGGGGGGGGGGGGCCCATTTTTTTTTTGTTGGTCCGAAAAAAAATCGTAACGACTCAGCCGCTAAATAAGCGGGGGGGGGGGGGGACACTTTTTTTTGTTTTGGTCTCGAAATTTGAAAATTTGACATTTTGTTCCCTGTGGGGGGGGGGGGGGTGAGGTCACCTTTTTTAGGTCAGCCATTGGCATTTTTTTTTTTTTTTTTTAATTAAAAAAAAAAAAAAAAAAAAAAAATCACAGAAAGGGGGGGGGGGGGGTTGCTCCAAAATACACACATAAAAAAACCCTAACCCCCTCCCCCCTTCCGTACGTGCCTACTCGTCTGAAAATAGTTTTTTCCCTCCCGCGCGAAGCGCGGAAGCTTTTACGTTTTATTAAATCATTAGAAAACGAAGACAATTCGTTGTACAGTTTTTTACTCTTAATCCTCGTCTTAATTCATCCCCCTCTCCCGCGCAAAGCTCGGAAGCTTTTACGTTTCATTAAATTATTATAGAAAGAAGACGATTCGTTGTACCGATCCCGAAAATTATCCTCGTCTGAATTAAGTTCCCCCTGCCCTCCCCCCGCGCGTAGCGCGGAAGCTTTGACGTTTCATTAATTCATTAAAGAAAGAAGACGATTCGTTGTACCGTTCTCGACTCTTAATCCTTGTCTGAATTTCAAATATGTTCTTTGTCTAATCCCTTTTCTTCCTACGTCCTCTTCTTTTACACTCCTCTCTTTTTTGGCCGGCGTTTATTGGGGGACCACCCCACCGCCCCCTGGCTACGCGCCTGCTGTCAGATGAACATAATTATGTTGATACCTTGTCCGCCCCGGAAGCTCAGGGGTTTAAGGTTTTAATTTACGGTCAGATTAGCATTCAGGGGTCCGCCTTAGCGCCCTAGACGGGGTCCAGGGGACAGAGCCCCGGAAGTTCAGGAGTTTAGGCATTTAATTACGGTCAGATGAGCATTATTTTGATACCTAATTGTTACAATGGCAGGTCACTAATTGGCTTGGGGTTCAGGGGGCGGAGCCCCGGAATCTCAAGGGTTTTAGGCACTCAATTACGGTCAGATGAGTATCGAGGGGGCCGCCTAAGGGCTCTTGGTTGGGTCCAGGGGGCAGATCCCCCAGAAGCTCAGGGGTTTTAGGCGTTTAATTACGGTCAGATGAGCATTTTTGATACCTTATTATTTGTGACACTAGCAGGACACTATTTGGCGTGGGGTCTAAGGGACAGAGCCCCCAGAAATCAGGGGTTTTAGGCATTAAATGACCGTCATATGAGCATATTTTGATACCCCATTATAATGTGACACTGGCAGTTAACTATTTTTTCTTTCTCGCTCTCTTTCTTTCTATTTCTCTTTAATATACTTTTTCAAAGAAAGTGTGGGGGAGGGGCTCGAGGATCCCGATCCCCGCCGTTCCACGGGCCTTGGTATGTAGGCATCTCAAGAAGCATTTTCTTGCCTGGCTGTAAATTTAGGAATTTGTCATTTTCGAACAAACGCATGAAGTGAGGAAAATTATCTCATTTCAGCATTATTCGTTAACCACCGTTATGGAAGTATAAATAAACCACGTTTGAATTCTATTTCTCCAACCCCCCTCCCCTATCAGTATGCCCATGCCCCCCCCCCCCTCCGAACTACACCTTGTTGGCGGGAAAATTGCAACTGATATCCCCCTTCTTTTCTTTTCTTCTTCCTATTTTGTCCTTCCCTTTATCTCCTCTTTATCTTTTTTCTTTTCCTTCCTTCTCTTTTATTTTTTTTATTGGGGGGGGGGGGAAGGGGGAGGCAAGTCCTTCCCCCCCCCCGATCTCCTTCTTCCCTCTTTTCTTCTTCCTCTTCTTTTTTCCCTTTCTCTCCTCTTCCCCTTCTTTTCCTTCTCTCTCTCTCTTCTCTCTCTCCTTTTTTTTTTTTTTTTTTTTTTTTTTGCGGGGGGGGGGCCAAGGCACGCTCGGCCCCCCCCCTGGATCCGCGCCTGCCATTGAGTATTTGGAAATGAAACGTTATAGTTATACACAAAAACAAAGAGCGTCCACATTTTCTTGTTTCAAGCTTGGCAACGAATCGATTATAATCGGTAAGTCATGCGTTGTAATATTCATTTTTGTTTCCAGCATTTTATCTGCAAACAAAAGTAGGTCCGACCGTTTTTATCTAAATGATTTCTGACTCCATGTTTGTTTCATTCGAAATTTCAAACTTCACAGTGGTCTATTGTAATGTTGCCATACTTCAATAGCAGTTTGGTCTTTTATGAGTCAGACAATCATGTCAGGTGACCCTTCCTCTTCTTATTCTTCTCCTTCGTCTCATCCTTAGTTTATAATATTAGTAAATAATAATTCTTCGCTTTATCCCCCCCCCCCCTGAAATGCTACCGAAACTCCTCGGAGCCTATACATTTATGCAACAATGAGGGGACAAGGGTGGGGTCAGAGAAGGATATTGCTACGCTTTTCTCCTGTCTAGGACTGGCCTTCCATAATTTACCTAGTGTGGTAAAGCTGAAACCTCTCGAAATCGAGAGTAGGGTAGTCCGTCATCACACAAGCGACGTCCTGCACGTTAAGAAACTCGATCCGAACCAATAAAGATGGTTCTTCCTTCGTACAGTAGTCACCGTCCAATGCCTTGGCCTGTATAAACACAATGAGGGAAGAGTGATTTGGAATTTACTGAATGAAGCATATTTTAAAGGAAATTTCGTTGGAAATTAAAACATATTATAATATCAAATAATACGGAAGATTGAACTACAGATATACCACATCATCATAGAGAAATGGATGGAAATTTGTTTGATATAGCCTAACGGAGAATTTTCAAATGAAATTATATTATTTTTTTTAAAGAAAATCCACATAGCATCCCCAGGGCTGTGTTGCATGAAATGAACAAAGTACACAAACATAATGCATTTATAATTCTAAGATATGGTACAACTTTATGTATACATTATAATCATGAAATAATATTGAGAGGAGGGGAAGAGAGAAAGTGTGATACAGAGAGGGAAGTATCAAATATGTTGAAAGGGTGAGGGAGAAAAGTGAAGGGGGCAGAGAGAGAGAGATTGAGGGGATATTTTTCTGGAGAATGGCATTTATGAGATGATTGTTAGGTAATAATACAATAAATTAAAAAGGACAAATTAAGAAGCAAGTATGTCCAATTGTCTGAGGGACTGAAAAGGGATGTTTATTGATCTGTGGCCAATCAATTAGACCTACAAAATGAACACGCATTCCACACACTGTCCAATCGATGCTCCGTATCGGAGACATGCATGCCTCCAGCTATAAGGAGTTAAATTTGCTCCTTCATGGTCTATTATTCTGCTTTTACTTCTCTACAATAGTACTGCAAAGAGGTTATTTAGGTATTATGATCATGAGGATTCAACGAACCGTTGTTTAAGAACATTTAAACAATTTTAGCCTTAATCAGTTTAAAACATGAATAAACATTCCCTAAGCTTGATCTATCTCTCTCTCTCTCTCTCTCTTTCTCTCTCGTCTTCTTCTTCTTCCGGGTTTTCTTCTTCTTTTGAAAAATTGGCAAAGTAATTAGGACAATATTTGTAATTATGTTAGGCCTGCGTGTCTCAAAGTCATTTCATCAAACTTACGAGGTAAACATAGGTTAATTTGGTGATCAGTTATGCATACTTGAAAAATCACATTTTCATTGGTTTGATAATTCATTTTTTTTCTCAAAAGAATAAGTTTGAGTATAAGAAACACTAGTTGCACCGTAATGGTGTCATTATTTAGGAAGTATGCGTAGTAATTCCTTTATTACTAATTAAAATTTGGCTTCGTTTTATATGACTGTAAGTTGAGCAATCAATCCAAAAAGCCAGTGTTTCATGTCATTATGAGTATAGGCATCTGTACCAGTGTGATATACATCATAATGGATGGGGCACAGCTTGCAGCCGTTGCAGGTGTGTCGATTTAATGACTTACCACCTCTTCCTACGTGGGGATGGTATTGATATTGTCATGCCATTAGCATCGGTAAGATGATACCAGCTGAGCCTCAAGTTTGCATCACACGTTCACAATACTGGAATCACTTATTTATCTCAATCTCAAGCATCTTCTTTTTACCCAAAATATGGTAGGTCTTTATCACGTTTCCCGCTAAATTCATGCATATTTCACTTCCCACAGGTAGACCTCTAGCGCTTTTACTTTCATCTTTAGTTAAATAAAAACTGAAAAAGTACACGCAGGTGAGACTCAAAGGGCGCTATTTTGCCCTATAATCATTAAAAGGCAAGGCGAAACAAAGAAGATGATCTTGTGCATTTTAACTCATCCTCGCTCTTCTTCGGAATCGTCTGGTTATGACTGACGTTGAAAATTATGTCTAGAACTTTTTGAAAGTCTAAATATTGTATGGCATGCAATTATGTTTCATTCATGGGCATACACCCTCTGGTAATTTTTTTTTCTCTTCATGCTCTTTATCCCTTGGTATATACATTCCAACTCTTAAAATAACGATCGGTTTCTCGTCCTGTTACATCACTCGCCCCTGCACTGATGACGAAGAACAATTATACCAGCAGCATCGATCGCAGTCGGACACGGGTCGTTGTGGTTCGCTGATTGTCCGTACTTGTTCTCGTCCGGACTAACCCCACAGAATAAGTTTGGTTATTCTGAGAGATTTATTGCATTATTGCAATCTACAAGATTCCCCACCAAAGTGTATGAGCAGGCCCGTAGCCACGGGGGGGGGGGGGGGGGGGGGGGGGGGGCCCAATTTTTTTTCCAAGATCGGTTGAACTTTTTTCCCCTCCCCAGGACGTCGATCAATTCAAGTATGTGCCCCCCCCCCCCCCCCCCAACATCAAGCTTTGGCTACGGCCTTGTGTATGAGAAAGGCATAACGCAAGAATAAAGTACAGTTTCTCAGCAAGACATAGGCATCGCCATTTTCTTGATTGCATGACGTACTATAGTTATGCGGAGTTGTATACATCAACTAATGTATTCAAATTTATGGATGCTTCCTTCCAAAGTGCTTGTGGTGTTGAAGCGTTTCATTCACCTGCTAATATCCTTTGTACTTCAATTGCCAGAACGCGAATTGCATAAATAAGTTGGTGCTATTCTGGGGTGAAGGTTTCGCATAATGAAAAAGATTTGCAACCGCAATATTTTAGAAGTTTTAAATAAATGAGTTACAAATGCAATTGGTGCCCTATTATATATTTTCACCAAAAGTAATTGTTACCTTCTCGGCTATGATTTTCCCCTTTAAATAACGGCTGGTGTATTCTTGAATCGTGCTGATGAATAATATCAATTAAAATTACGATAGAGTGATAAACGGATCTTTGCTGTCGATGAGATTTTGAATTTTTCGCGACGCGAATAATTTTTCGAGGACTCTTTCAGTATCTTCGTCCTCACCTCAAATCCACCCCTCCCCCTTTCGCTGCTCCTTGCCTGGTTCTGCCTATTAAAATATGAAATTGCATACTTTTGTAGATTTGCGATGTTGCTACCATGATTACGACCTTTGCCAGCCCTGTTCTTTTACATCTATGGGGTCTATCATACAGCTACTATCACATTCAAGCTATAATATTGAGTGATTCCGATTCTTCACCGTACAGCTGCCATATCACATTCATGTTTAGTATTGAGCGATTCCGATCCATACTGATGCAGACATACATGTACCAGTCATTTCCATTTTGGTTCACGGAAAACATCTTCTTTGTCTTGTTTATATTTAGAACAGTTTCCTCTGGAACGATGTATATATAGAGTGTATGATATTTGAAAGAGAATTTTGTATGCCGAAGTTTTATTAACTGTGACTTTTAGTCATTTTTCCAACCTTTCCAATTCATATTCTCTGTACGTTTTAAATTTACGAGCTTGTATCCATGGTTTAGTCACTGACCTATCTCGATAATAAGTTTGTTTTCTTCCCGAATCAATATACGTCATGCTCTTGGATGTTGGCATTCAATCGAGAAATATTGAACTCTTCAAAGAGAAGAAGAACAAAAAAAAATCGACGAAATATTCACTCATCACGCCCAAAGGCAAAGCGAAACATCCATGGTAATATATATCAACAAGCATTATCTTCAAATGCCCTACTTGTCAGCGCGGTGTTACGGGGGTGGGGGCATGCAGGGGGTGATTTCTTATTAATGCAACCCATGCCTCAAAATGATTTAACCATCCTACCTTTTTTTTTTTTTTGCTCGTCAGAAATTTGGGACACATCTAAGGCTTTCGAAAAACATGTGAACACAAGTACTTTATTACCAGAATGAATTTTGAGAACAGTGCCCCTTCCCCCTTTATGATAGTCCAGTGCCGCCCTACTTTATTTTTTGTTTGTATTTTGTTTAAATATAATCTTACAACATCAGCAACGCATTAGAAGTTAAAGAAACAAAACTACTCTATATATTTAGGCGCATGGGGTGTGGTGTTTACCTCGACCATTATTGATACCAGCATATGTGATGACCTAACATAAACAGTGACATAGATACTGTTTTGTTTGCTTGTTTGTTTTTGCTTGTTTTTTTCCTTTTATTTAGATGGTTTTGGCCCCCACCCACCCCCTCCCCCCCCAAAAAAAAACCCGAATCATAACTCAATAATAATAGGTCCATTTTATACAGCGCTTAATACAAGGTATATAATTATCATCACTATTACCCCAGCTGTAGCTGAGCTGACATAATAAGACGCTAAAGTATTCAAGGAATTTCTTCCTACCGGGTACCCACTTATTTCACCTGGGTGGAGAGTGACAAATGTAGATTAATGCCTTGCCAAAGGACATTACAGTGTCGCGGCGGGACCCGAACCGCGAACCATGAGACCCACAGTCCGCTGACGTATATACCCGCTATCACGACACCTCTACATCAATGAATAGTCATTAAATCCACTCAATTAGACTTAAAAAGAGGCATCGGTTAGCAATTTCAGTGAATACTTTGCAACTGAAATTTTATGAGCCGAAAGGAGATAGCACATTATCTCCGCTACATTACATCGGCTAAATTGGCTCATATAACATGCCAGCTGTTACTATAATTGAATGTTAAATCCAATATGGTTGACTGCAGTCTAGAGGTAGTGAGTAAAATTCAAGATCAATATAAATTTATTGATTTTCCCTTCACATGCAGAGAGTAATCGTAAGCTATATGGATATCGAACGCTCATTCCCCATCCTATTAATATGCATGGAAAGTGAAATTATTCGTGAAACAATCTGTAACGACATTCTGTTGATGCAGAAGAGTATTACTTCCTATGCAGTATGCATTAATTAAACCGTCAAAAATATACTCGGGTATATGATCACTATGCAATGAACTATAAAATCTATGTTACTTGCTTAGTTGCTTCTCATATTAAACTTTGAAGAATGAAGTAATTTGGTAAGATTGGGAATCATCACCGTTATATTACATACGTACAAAATATTCCTTGGGAGAAGTCTACCTCGTTTTATTTAATTTGTTAGAATGCACACAAAAATGATAATTTACTTATTCTATTGACTTGATTAGTTCTATTGAAATGGTAGGGGCGTAGACCTGGGGCACATGACAGCCCCCCCCCCGCCCCCTTTATCGAATAGAAACGAGACGTGTAAAACATAACAAGCGAGGAGAGAGGGTCGGATTTTTGTATTCGTTAGTTATCTTCATGTCCCGCATATTTTTTTTAATTTGATGGGCACTAGCTTCGACGAAACCCCCAAAATGTTAACGTCATAAAAACAGTTACTCTTTTTCGATTAAATGAGCAAAGGAGAGTTGGTCGATGGTTGAGAAAACTATCGTGACTCATACCTGAAACTAGTTACACTAATTAACAGTATACATGTATTTGCTTAGTCTGGGCATCTTAGTAGGTCCATGGTCTGGGAATGTGTTGAGATTCCCATGGCGCATGTTGTACACGAGGCGATTGTGATGTATGACAAAAGCAAGGTGTTCATCTACATGCTTCAGAACGAGAAAAAAAATGTTCATCAAATTCTGTTTTATTCTTCACCTGTATTTCACAGCACGACTTGACATTCGGAAAATCAGTGCCTTAATTCAAATAAATATACGGTGGCCACTTTCCACTTATTCAAACAGGCCTATATCACGTTGTCAAGTTCGACGTAAAAATATCAACTTTATTGAGACGAACTTTCGACCTTCTCCAGTGTCATCTTAAATCTAATAACCTCGTTGCATAAATTCACCTATATTTTAGAAAATATATACATCTTACAAAATGTAAGCTTAAAGCCGTTAAGACTATATCATTTCAATGATCCAAAGTACATAGTTAATAAACATTCCCCGATGATTCATGAAAGATTAATATTCAAAGTCCATTTGTGTATTGCACTATTTCGCATACTCGATAGCTATAACTTTATCATAATTCAGTTGTACAAATGGCATGAAGAAACCATATTGTAAGAAAAAGCTTGGCTTAATGATTAATTTATTTAAAAAGAAATAAAAAAGAATCAAGAATATGAAGAGGGTACATCTCTTTATATTCCGATTTACCTCAATATTTACATGACTGTGAAAATGTATTTGTTTAAAGCGGAGTATATGCCAACGATATTTGTCCATGATGCAAACCATTTTTCTTGATTGAGTGTTCCGTGTTTGCGAAGCCAATACGACAAAACGAGATTTTGATATTGATCCCGTTAATGGGTACGAAGGTCGATAACATACATGCCCTTTGCATTAACAGCACTCGTGGTGTATATGGAGTCAGTCAAACCATTTAATTAAGACGATCTATACACAGCAAAACCATACAGGGGTTATTGCTGTTAGGACGAGTAATTGTGGACGGTATCAATATTCATTCGATTAGAATAAGGGCACTATTCTAGCAAAACGTTGAAAATCTCAATATGCAATTTCTAATAATCCAGCTTCCAATATCCCGATATTATTATCCATAATTATATTAAGCTTGCTATCCATATTACTTCATCAAAAGATAATGACATGAAATGAATACAGTCTCTCCAAAATTTGTGTTGTCCGTTAAACAGTGGGCCCTTCAGTTCATTAGCCCTTATTAAAGTATATCCACATCAGCACACACAAGATGGAAACCAACTCACCCATGCTCGAAACCAATGGTTAGACTTAGAGGATGGGTGGTACAAATTGAAAGTCCCTAAACTAAAGCAATCCGTCCCGATTATTACCACCAAAACCTACAAAGTAAAATATATTATGCTATATAAGCAACAGAAGCTCTCAACCCACAATATGAGTTCATCCATAGTATATATTGCACTTTTATTTGGACCATCTGTTTCATAATTTTACAAATTACTTGAAGCTTGGGGTCAAACTTTGTGACGATAAAGTCGGTAATTACTATTTGAAATAAATTAAGACCAATGTATAAACAGGTAACAGAACATCGAATAAACACGGTAATACCTTTATCGTAAATTATAGTTGACACGCCCTGTTTCATTTTCTATATGATGAGCGAAAAAAAATGGTTTAAAACGAAAGGGAAAGTCTACCTTTAACATTAGCATTTTGACATCCAATGCATTGTGTTATTTTAAATGTGTGGGTGTTTTTAACATCATCAATAAAACGACGATGTTTTGTGTATAATGTATAAAGTTATTAAGTTAATACACTATACACTACAATAAGAAAGGGAACACTACCTGTAAAAAGAAAAAAAAATAGGAACCAGTGCAGCAATGATCAAGAGTGTTTTTTTTTAAAGACAAAAAACGACTACTCTTGTTTTTCCCCTTTCGCCCCTTAATATCGATCTGGCATACACAATAAATGCACTATGCATATTGCCTTTTTGGAGTTTTCTCATTTTATTTGAATTAAGGAGCCACAGGAATAAAAAACCTGGTATATTCTGAGCCAGTGCATTATAAGCTTCAAGGGGACTCTGATTCCTGAATATTACATGCATGCTCGTGAGGATCTCGTGCATGGCAACGGCACACAAGCAACGAATGTGTATAGTAATAATAGTTTTAGATGTATACCTTGATGGGAAGAAATATAATTCTGTGGGGTGGGGGACGAACATCACATACACGCGATATCCTTGCGAAATTTATAAGATAATCATTCTAACTTCTCAAACTACATTCAAATAATATCTAACTAAAATGGTTCTCCCATTTTGAAATGATATTTAGCAAATCATTGGAAGGGGGTGGTGGTAATAGCCCCCACCCCTCCCCCACCTGCAGGTTACGCAGCAACTGCAGTTTTATAGCAAGCAATATTTAGAGTAATATAATCTGTCCGAGTAGTCGCTTCGAGCGTCACTTTCAATGCATGCACGGCACACTACTCTATAGATTTTCTAATTGAATTCGGGGATTATTGAAAATGGCAAGGTTATTCTAATAATGGTGCTACTTCCGACAGGAGATACATCTCGAATTCTCGATCAGTCACGGGCACGGGACTGGAGAAAGTTATTAAAATCGGTCGATTGATTCATCGTTAGTGCCTCGTCAACAGAATCAAAGAAATGTGTCTCAGGAGAAGTTCAAAATGTGTTGTTAATTTTAATCCTATATTGAGATTGAAAACAATGCAAGGAGTTCTCTAATAACGAATAGAAGTGCGTTAAGAGGTTAAGAAATCATGTTGAAGGTTTTTTGCGTGGGTTTTGTATATACAATAAGGAAACAATTGCCAGTTACTATTTTTTTAAAGAAAATATTATCCTTTCGTTATCAATTTAATTCACTTTGGGTGTATATTTCATCACACAAAAATAAGTTAACTCCTACTGTTCAGGTCTTAATTACTTAGATGACGAGATGACCAGGGAGTGAGTTCGATTGGTATCCTATGACCTTACCCTGGAAGTTTTATTTCATCACAGAGACCAGGAGAAGTCAGGTCATCCTCCCTAACTTAAAACTTTTCAATAACTTTTATTTAAAAGAAATATATACTTATAACGTCATTTTCACATTTACAGTCACTGTCTTCAATATAGTTCAACAGGATAATAATTATAAACAATATAGGGAGGAAGACGTAATATATCATTAATTCAAAGTTACAAGCTTATGATGGGTAAGTCTAAAATTTAAATGAGACAAGAAATGAAGTAAAGTTAGGGACGGATGGAGAGATGGGCAGACAAGGAGAGGGGGAGGAAGAGAGAGAAAGGACTCATGGAATGGGAGGAGGAACAAACTGTACCAAACTAATATTAAGTAACTTACCTTCAGAAGTGGAATCTGTGTAGACATGCTGTAGTTAGTCTGCATCAGACCTCGCGAGTAATAGGCCGAGAGTGGACAACCGTTGACTGGAAGTGTCTTCTTACGATCAGTTCTTGACAAGACAAATGCCCTCCACTGGATGAACTTGGTGCATTCTTCTCTCTTGGTCAGTCTCGACTGGTTGGAATTCAATCCTGGAGCGCAGAATAATCTATTCTTGTCTTCAGCGTTGAGTCTGAGCGAGAGGAACTGGGAGGCATTAGCAGCTGCAGAGAGTCGCCATTGGTTTCCTCGATGGTCAGGAAAGACAGCGTCTTCGAACACGAAATTGTCGGTGTGATAATACCCTCTTGTTGTGAGTCTGACCTCCGGCTGAGCGAAAGGTGTAATCGAGACAACCTCTACACCCAAAGGAACAGCACCACGGTACAGGAGATTGTCACTCCCATCCAACGGTTCGAAGGCCTTGAAACGACCGTAACCTTGCTCATTCTTGAAAGAGAACTCGAATGTCTTAGAGCTATGAGGACATGTGCGACTGTGTCCTAGAAAGAAGCGATACCGGATACGACATCCAATGATTGATGTGTCATCTTCGTTACCAAGGAAACGATGGAGGTACATGGAGACATGTCCATCAGCTTCTTCACGGTCTCCAAGGGGATAGAGCGAGACGTAGAACTCCATTCCTGCTAACGGAAAGTTGGCAGTAAAGAAGGAAGGATAGGGTTGCTCTTTATGACTCAGCAACTGAGTGAAATCAACCGACTGCTCGAACAACGATGAACAAGATTTCATGGCAAGTTCGATGATGACGATCTTCTCCGGTTCTAATAAGAATCCTTGTCCCGGTGTGAAGAGTTCTCTGAGAGATGCAAACTCTCGCTTACCCCAGCCAGGTGACTGGGGAGCACTGAATTCAACCTGGCTTCCTTCCGTCACCAAACTCTTGGTAGGATCTAGGATGTTACGGGTGATGATACGGAAGTCGGCTCGACATCGTACACCTTCGGAGGGACTTCCCCAGTAGATGTACACTCCAAGAAATTCAAGTCTCTTTCCTTCTGCATACTTGCAACTAAGATACCAATCTTGTCCTTGGTAATTAATAATGGTGGAACGGACGGAGCGAGATTTAAACTCATCGAGGTTTATTAAACCCAACTTGAAAGTGAAAAGTTGGGTATTTTCGCCGTCATTTAGAGGCAGGGTGCGATATAGTTGCAGTGTGTTAGCCATTTTTCAGTCGTTTATAAAGCAATATGGACTGGAATGAATTTAACCACAGTCATAATCATTTTCTTTTGGTATAGCTAGTTGAGTAGTACACATAACCATCTTAATATTCAATATCATTATTGTCCAATTACCATATGCCGTGAAGAAAGAGATAAAGCATATACTGTCAAGTTTTTTTAATTCCTTCCTGGAAAAAGTAGTTGTTCAATAAAATTATTATGTTGATAATATACACCATGACAGTATTTCTACAACCATCCTTGGACAGCTCGAGCACAAAATCACTCAACGGATGAAAATAAATGCTTGCAATTCACCCATGACGACATACCTGTTATTTTCCCGCGATTGAGTTGAACGATTGGAGAACAGATGCAAAGCTATGCATTCGGTTCCATCATGTTCATATCACATACACGATGTTAATGTTGCGTTGATGTACAGCAACCAGTCAAAATGGAGTAACGATGTGAAAATATATGTAGTTTCACCGTAAGATAATATTCCAACTCTATAGAAAAGCAACATTAGCCATTGTGTGAGGTGCTAGCTGATGGCTTCACAGCGGCGGGCCAGCTTGCAGCTGAATGAATACACTCTACCCTCGATGAAGGCGGCTTTATATAGGGGCCGGGATAATAATGATCCATGCATGCAGTACACGCACGCCGTCTGCTCCAAATCTCTCCTCTTTCTACCTCCCAATACACACGCACCAAATGCGTCAATCATGAATATACCACCACCACCGCTACTCGCCGTCCGAACTCCATGGTCCTATGAAGAAATATGAAATATAATATCCACCTTACAATCTGCCCTGCCCCGCATGAAGTTGTCGTAATATACGGTGATGTCCACTTGTGATATACAGTAATATATGCTTCAATACCGCCTGTTTGCACTGCAGTGTTCGTATAGCTTCGGTGCGTTCCGTACTCTTATCGATTAACAAACAAAAGAATTGTAGAACACTCTTTGAATAGTGCGACTTCGCGAATGACCTTTGTGTTTATTATATGAAAGACATTAACAGAAATAGACAGGGAGGGTGATTCTCCCCTTTGAAATATGGGGAAGTTGTATTCTTCTCATCGCGGTGGCTCGTGTCGCCTTCTTCCGGTTCAGACTCGGAGATGAAATTCACATCTCCTTGGTGAATGCATGCATATAAAATCGAAATAGTTTAACTCTCAAATCCCTGGTGTATAGCTAGTTCCTTTTGGCGGGATTGTCATTTTTTGTGGGTTTGGTCGATGCTGCGGCTTTTAGGACTTCTGCAAAATAGCATAGAATAAACAAATGAAACAACTTATGAATTGTTCCAGGCTGAAGCGGAATGACTCAAGGGAGATTAATAATAGGCCTGGTAATGACAAGTCTGATAAGTCTGTGTGATAAGTTAAACGGGCGTGTTAACCAACTTGTATCCCTGACACTCGTTGGCTCCGAACATAACGAAATGCATACAAATAAAAACATCAGTGCACTGGCGTACCTATGGGGGGGGGGCAGGGGGGCAGAGTGCCCCCCTGACGGGCTCCAGGCGAAAAAAAAAGGGGAAAGAAAAGAAAAGAAAGGAAAGGAAAGAAAAAGAAAAAAAGAAAAGGGAAGAAAAAAAGGAAAAAAAGAGAAAAAAGGAAAAAAAGAAAAAGGAAAGAAAAAAGGAAGAAGAAGAGAAAAGGAAGAAAAAGGGAAAAGAAAAGGAAAGGAAAAAAATGGGGAAATTAAAAAAAAAAGACCATGGCCGTACGCACCAGGGGGGGGGGGGCAGTTGACCCCAGATATTTTGAAAACGTACAGTTTTTTTCCTGAAAATGTAGTGTAGGCCTATACCAAATCCTTCAATTCTACTTTTGAAAATGCAAAAGTACCCTCATGACCAGTTCGGTCGCTCGAACTCCCTTCACTCCTTTTGCTTTTGAGATTCTTCGAAAACTTTTAACGCATCTTTCCCCCTCCCCCACCAGAAAAATATTCCGCATACGGCCCTGAAAAATTAAGACAAATGAAAATAGGAAAATATAAGTGATATAACAAATTCGAAACTCTTCGCTGGCGCGAACTGCTTGCTAGCCTATTTTGTATTAAATGTTTTCACTTGCTCGTCCCCCTGAAAAAAGAAAAGGATTAGCATTGCCTAGAATACAATTGTGCCTGCCCCGACTGGCCCCGACCTGCAACCATGGCAACAATAACACACAGTGTATGTACCAAATGTTACTAAAAGAAAGTAATTCATTTTTCTCGCTCGCTACACTTGCTCGCGAATAAAATGAATGGATATTGCTTTGGAAATAATTGTGCCCACCCTTGACCTGCAACAATATCATTAAAAATGGCAGAGTTTTTTCGCCCTCTCGCCAAAAAGGAATTGAATCGCGTAAAACGCGATTGCGTCCATCCTGACCTGCACCAATAAAAACAAGTTTATTTATTAATTTCTATTAAAAGAGAATTTTTTTTTTGCTTGCTCGCTATGGTCGCTCGCCAAAATGGAATTGACACCGCTAACGTGCCCGCCCCAACCTGCAACAACCAGTTAATAATTATGTACCAAACGTTATTCAAAGAAGTTTTGGTGTGCTCGTGCTCGCCAAAACGGAATTAACATCACCTTAGACATGATTGTGTAAGCCCTGCCCTGCAACAAAAAAAATCTGAAATTTCTGAACCAATTATCATTACAAAAATTTTGCTCGCTCGCTACGCTCGCTCGCCAAAATAGAAATAACACCGCTTTTAATAATCACGTCCCTGACATGGAACAATGAACCCAAGTTTTATATACCATATTTTCCCTATAAAAGAGAAGTGATTTTTTTTGCTCGCTCGCTACGCTCGCTCGCCAAAATAGAAATAACACCGCTTTTAATAATCACTTCCCTGACATGGAACAATGAACCCAAGTTTTATGTCCGCGAGCTCGTGGAATTATGTGCCCACCACTAACCTGCTACAATATCATTAAAAAGAGAAATGTAGGGGGTTGCCTGCCCGCCAAAATGGAATTGACATTGCCTTAAACACGATTGTGCCCGCCCCCGACCTGCAACAATGAAACAAATTTTATATAGCAATTCATTGAGAGAAAGATGTATTTTGGCTCGCTAGCTAAAATGGGTATAAAATCACCCTAAACACAATATTGTTCCCGCGCCCTGCATGGGACAATTGAACCAAGTTTAAGTGGCAATTATTAAAAAAGAAGTGATTTTTTTCTTGCTCGCTACGCTCCTTTGCAAAAAAATGGAATTAACGTCGCTAACAAGTGAATGTTCCCACCCCCAACTTGCAACAATACCAGTTTATATACCAAACGTTACTTAAAGATTTTTTTTTGCTTGCTCGCTCGCCAGAAGTGAAAATTAGCATCGCCTTTTTTGTTTGTTTCGGTCGCTTGCCCCCCCCCCCCCCCCTGACGGAGTACCCCAGGTACGCCACTGCATCAGTGGCATTATTGGGAAACATAATTATGGATAACAAGAAATCATAAAATCGCATAAACGCACACGAATACTCGACTAATTTCGAGGGGTAAATATTATTATCGTTAGACCATTTTAAATTGAGGGGAGAGGGAGGGGGCTTGTTTGAGCAAAATATGTACCGACAAGGTAGCTTTAAAATCGGTCAAGCAAACAAAGAGTGGGGGTCACGAGACTTCTCAATATGCCGACAAGGATAAATGGGTTTCGGATATGTTTTGCCAACAAACAAAAACTCTTTACGACATCATTAATTCACCAACACCTCGATGAAAATGTCGAATGTGCTGAATTGTTCAGAATATTTTAAAGTTCGTCTTGGTAAAGACGTCATGGTAGACAAAGCGTGTATCATGTATATACACTTGAGAAAGTAAGAACGGGACGGGGGGGGCAAGGATTTTTGCCAGGGAAAATTTGTTTACAAAAATATGACTATATATAGCGACCACCCATGTTGTGTTACATCATTGGGGTCGTAGCCACCGAAAATTTCATATTTTTTGTCTATTTAATGTTGGAATGTAGGGGCAAACTACCTCCTTTCGAATACCCTAAAGTGTGGATCTTTTCGACGGAGTGGAAGGTGGAAGGGATGGGAGCTAGTCGTCCGATGGGACCTAAATAAAAGAGGAACATACCGATTTAGCATTCTGCAGAATATTGAGAGTTTGCATTCCCAAGTGCTTGTAATAACATAAAAGAAGGCAATTCTCATTCTAAGATAATATAAGTTAAAAAATATGTCATGCACAAAATGAATGATTTTATAGCTTACACATTATAGACGAGAATTTATATTGAAGTGGTTTTGTAAAAATGGTATAGACTGGCGTTCATATCTTACTTGATAACGATTTATAGCTCCATAGGGGGCGCTAGGCCAGTCAAGCATGCATGTCAGGTTCAACTGGGGTCGCAGAGAGTTTGGGAGAGCTCAGATAGGTAAACAAGAGTCAGACTCAGCGGCGGATCCACCATTTCCCAAAGTGGGGGGGGGGGGGGGGCGGGGGCAGAGCCCCAACCGGGGTGCCGGACGCTCTCGAGTTTTAGCAATTCATAACCTTCAAGAAACACACATTCTCTGGACAATGTTATACAATGAAAGGTTAATCGTCTTTGGAACCACTTATATCACATTGCCCTTTTTAATTTGAAAGTGTATTGACTCAATCGGAGGGAGAGCCATAGAGAGTAATTTAAAGACAATTAGGATTTTAAAGGTTGCGGCTGACTTGCTTGGTGATTGTAGATGTGGGGGCTACTGCTTTAGTTTTTATGTTTTCGCAATAAATTTAGGTCACGGGATGCATGGGCAGCATGGCCCAGTGTTTTCGACCTTTTATTTTCGTGTTTTTCACTAATAATCCAGTGACACTAATTTGGTCTTTTCAGATACTGATTTCAACCAGATAATGAATTCTCGAAGTCGACAACAGATAGCTGAGTTTGATATTGATTTCGTTTCTAAAATGAAGGACAGAGAACCGACAAAGATTTTGCCATTCTGATGGAACAGCGAGTGAGATTCTATTAGAACTCGTATTAGACTAAGGTTAACCCATATAGCCATGAATCATGAATGTCACCTGGTAGCGAAAAATATTCAGAAGTCACATAAGTCACAGAACCGATGTATAATTGTATTGATTTGTTCCACATTCATTGTTACTGTTTCATAAGATTTGTGGTCTTGATTTATCAAAACTGAAATTCTAATTTAAATTTAAAGGATTATGTTGAAATGATTATATAAGAACTATTATAAACAAAACTTATAAACAAGTAAATAGAAACAATCGATGAAAAAAAGTAGATTCCATAACGACGTCATTACTTATAGCAGGTGAATGACCCCTGTAACCAGTGGTCAGGGAGGGAAATACATAGTAATTTTCAGGACCACAACCCCCACCACACAGAAGGAATAAAACATCCGACCACCACCATCCAAGAGAGCCTGACGCCCACCATTACAACTCACAGGGAGCTCGGAGGAGGAGACAATTACGACGACGACGACCACCACCACCACCACTCAAGAGGAGACGAACACCACCACCACAGGGGAGACAGGCCATCACCACAAGGAGAAGACGATGACCACCACCACCACCAAAGAGGAGACCACTAAGGCACTGGCTACCACCACCTAGGGGGAGACGATGACCACCACCACCACCACTCAAGAGGAGACGAACACCACCACCACAGGGGAGACAGGCCATCACCACCAGCCAGGAGAAGACGATGACCACCACCACCACCACCAAAGAGGAGACCACTAAGGCACTGGCTACCACCACCTAGGAGGAGACGATGACCACCACCACCACCACCAAAGAGGAGACGAACACCACCACCACAGGGGAGACAAGCCATCACCACCTAGGAGGAGACGATGACCACCACCACCACCACCAAAGAGGAGACTACTAAGGCACTGGCTACCACCACCTAGGAGGAGACGATGACCACCACCACCACCAAAGAGGAGACCACTAAGGCACTGGCTACCACCACCTAGGAGGAGACGATGACCACCACCACCACCAAAGAGGAGACCACTAAGGCACTAGCTACCACCACCTAGGAGAAGGTGATGACCACTACCACCTCCAAAGAGGAGACCACTAAGGCACTAGCTACCACTACCTAGGAGGTGACGATGACCACCACCACCAAAGAGGAGACCACTAAGGCACTAGCTACCACCACCTAGGAAGAGACGATGACCACCACCACCACCAAAGAGGAGGCCACTAAGGCACTGGCTACCACCACATAGGAAGAGACGATGACCACCACCACCACCAAAGAGGAGACCACTACGGCACTAGCTACCACCAGCCAGTAGAAGGCGATGGCCACCACCACCACCACCACCACCACCAAAGAGGAGGCCACTAAGGCACTAGCTACCACCAGCCAGGAGAAGACGATGACCACCACCACCACAACCAAAGAGGAGACCACTAAGGCACTGGCTACCACCACCTAGGAGGAGACGATGACCAACACCACCACCACCAAAGAGGAGACCACTAAGGCACTAGCTACCACCACCTAGGAAGAGACGATGTCCACCTAAACCACCAAAGAGGAGACCAGCTACCACCAGCCAGGAGAAGACGTTGACCACCACCACCGCCAAAGAGGAGACCACTAAGGCACTAGCTACCACTACCTAGAAAGAGACGATGACCACCACCACCGCCACCAAAGAGGAGACCACTAAGGCACTAGCTACCACCACCTAGGAAGAGACGATGACCACCACCACCACCAAAGAGGAGGCCACTAAGGCACTGGCTACCACCACCTAGGAGGAGACGATGACCACCACCACCACCAAAGAGGAGACCACTAAGGCACTGGCTACCACCACCTAGGAGGAGACGATGACCAACACCACCACCACCAAAGAGGAGACCACTAAGGCACTAGCTACCACCACCTAGGAAGAGACGATGTCCACCACAACCACCAAAGAGGAGACCAGCTACCACCAGCCAGGAGAAGACGTTGACCACCACCACCGCCAAAGAGGAGACCACTAAGGCACTAGCTACCACCACCTAGAAAGAGACGATGACCACCACCACCGCCACCAAAGAGGAGACCACTAAGGCACTAGCTACCACCACCTAGGAAGAGACGATGACCACCACCACCACCAAAGAGGAGGCCACTAAGGCACTGGCTACCACCACCTAGGAGGAGACGATGACCACCACCACCACCAAAGAGGAGACCACTAAGGCACTGGCTACCACCACCTAGGAGGAGACGATGACCACCACCACCACCACCAAAGAGGAGACCACTAAGGCACTAGCTACCACCACCTAGGAGAAGGTGATGACCACTACCACCTCCAAAGAGGAGACCACTAAGGCACTAGCTACCACTACCTAGGAGGTGACGATGACCACCACCACCAAAGAGGCGACCACTAAGGCACTAGCTACTACCACCTAGGAAGAGACGATGACCACCACCACCACCAAAGAGGAGGCCACTAAGGCACTGGCTACCACCACATAGGAAGAGACGATGACCACCACCACCACCAAAGAGGAGACCACTACGGCACTAGCTACCACCAGCCAGGAGAAGGCGATGACCACCACCACCACCACCACCACCAAAGAGGAGGCCACTAAGGCACTAGCTACCACCAGCCAGGAGAAGACGATGACCACCACCACCACCACCACCAAAGAGGAGACCACTAAGGCACTGGCTACCACCACCTAGGAGGAGACGATGACCACCACCACCACCACCAAAGAGGAGACCACTAAGGCACTAGCTACCACCACCTAGAAAGAGACGATGACCACCACCACCGCCACCAAAGAGGAGACCACTAAGGCACTGGCTACCACCACCTAGGAAGAGACGATGACCAACACCACCACCAAAGAGGAGGCCACTAAGCTAAGACACTGGCTACCACCACATAGGAAGAGTCGATGACCACCACCACCACCAAAGAGGAGACCACTAAGGCACTAGCTACCACCACCTAGGAGGAGACAATGACTACCACCACCACCACCACCACCACCAAAGAGGAGGCCACTAAAAGGCACTAGCTACCACCAGCCAGGAGAAGGCGATGACCACCACCACCGCCACCACCACCACCAAAGAGGAGGCCACTAAGGCACTAGCTACCACCAGCCAGGAGAAGACGATGACCACCACCACCGGCCGCCAAAGAGGAGACCACTAAGGCACTAGCTACCACTACCTAGGAGGAGACGATGACCACCACTACCACCAAAGAGTATACCACTAAGGGACTATAGCTACCACTACCTAGGAGGAGACAATGACCACCACCACCACCACTAACAAAGAGGAGACCACTAGCTATACCACCACCTATATAGGAGGAGACGATGACCACCACCACCACCACCAAAGAGGAGACCACTAAGGCACTAGCTACCACCACCTAGGAGGAGACGATATGACCACCACCACCACCAAAGAGGAGACCACTAAGGCACTAGCTACCAGGTCACCTATAGGCGGAGACGATGACCACCACCACCACCACCACCAAAGAGAAGACCACTAAGGCACTAGCTACCACCACCTGGGAGGAGACGATGACCACCATCACCACCAGCAAAGAGGAGACCACTAAGGCTAGGCACTATAGCTACCACCACCTAGGAGAAGACGATGACCACCAACACCACCACCAAAGAGGAGACCACTAAGGCACTGGCTACCATCACCTAGGAGGAGACGATGGCCACCACCTAGGAGCTAGGAGACGATGACCACCAAGAGGAGACGGCGCGGCTATAGGAAACGAACACCACCAAAATAATGAGCGCACGCGACTAATTGAGAAACGGGAGCGCAGCGCCACCAGAGGGCGTGCAAGTGTTACATAAGTGGAGCTATCTGAGCTATCCAAGCTGACTGGACTGAAAAGAAGTTTCTCTCGGAAGATTGGTCATAATGACAGATTCAAGTTGCATGGTAAGCACAACATCAATACATTCATTCCTGTTTTATGCCTAGGTTTCTTAAATTATTTTCTGTGGGTGTGATTTTCAGCTTATCTTGCGCTATCCTTACTAAGCCGGGCCGGTGTGCGGTGGGTACCCAAGGCGACACCCGGCCCCCCAGCCACAGCTCCCGCCCCCCAGCACGGGCTGGTATGAATGGGATCGGGTAGACCGAAAACTTCAGTCTCTCTAATCGTCGGTTGTTCCACTGAGACTACGTCTGGCTCCACTTGACCTCCGATTATAGAGACTGAAGTCTGGGGACCTCTTTCTGTGAGGCACTGTACGGAACAAATGGTTCGGTTCGACCGGACCGCGATGAATGAGATATGCAACAAGATTTTCACTCTTTACATCCTCATAACTGCTGCAATTATAACACAAATTAAAAATAACATATATATAGCTTATTTGACTTACGATAGCTTGCTCATTTATTTAGATCCTAAATTAATGATTAATCCGAGAAAGTCAAATATTCATTTTTTCTTTTCGAACGTCCAATAGCTACCGTAGCTACGTACGAGTAAGCCCAGCTTGACCAACGAACTCCCACGAAACGAGTGCTCTGATTGGCCATTTGGCTATGTTTTGGTAGGTTGACCCGGAAATATTTTGGCCGCCGGGTCATATAGCCCTATGTTCCGAGTGCATGAACGTACTGTTTCACAGTTCGGAGATACAAATTGGATAATTCATATAAGTAAGTCCGTAAATTATCCATTTAATATTGAGTTATCAAATTTTGATAACTGTAATTAGGACAAATGACATACCGACCTAATTTACATCTGATTTAGAAATCAGGAAATTAGATCTAAATAAAGAAAATCGGGGAGAAAATGTCGTGGACGAAAATATGTACATAGCCACCCCCACGGTACGAGATCTCTGGGTTGCCATCTGTATTGGGGAATGACAACAAATGTCAGTTTTATTAAAGAAATGACCCAAATCAGATGGTTATTGCTGTCTAGGGATCGAGGAGCCCTATGTCTGCTCACCTCATAAATATTTCACTTGAAATTGACAATAGTTTTCTATTGTATTTTTCCTTATGCTTGATTGTATCTTATTCCTTTTAATTCCTTTATAAATATTCTATAGAGTTCAAAATTTGATCAAGAACATTTCAAATGCAATGTCATTTTCACAAGATAACGCAGTGTCCTCATTTTGCATAAACAAGGGCGCACTCATCCACTTTTAATACACGCAGTTCAGGATTTTTGACAGTTATCTCAAGACTTGTAGAAAAAAGTACTGATTGAAACATTTCTCTTGTGTGATGTTCTCACACAAACCTCACTCATCCAGCATAGCCGTATGTGACCTTCTTCCAAACATGCAAGGCAGCAGCTTTCTCCTTTAGGGTTTACTGCTCCCAAACTCTTGGACAGGTTCCTTCCTTATCTGAAACCCTCCCAAGAGTCCCAAAAGTATAGGCTAACAGTTTAAACAGATCTTTAAAGACATATCTAATATCTATTCTGAAACTGGTATCCATTGAACTTACACTGTCACGTCAAAGACTCACAGTTCATTATCTTGTGTATCTTTTTCAACTTTTCTTGAATGTTGAGCCAGGAATAGCATCTCAAAGCACTTTGTATCCATTGACATCATATAATCAGTGGTATCATATCACACGTTGTACTAAATAAGGTGCAACATTAAAACAAAAATTAACTTTCAGATTAGAGTCATTTGGGTAAAATTACAATATCTGTCAAGTGTCAACATAGTCTTCCTTTTGGAAATATTGCAAACACAAAATGTGATGTTGAATTAAAACTGACAACCACACCGTATACAGACTGTGTATATGAGGTTGTGTAATTCTTACTTATGGAGTCCATAGACTTATATTTTCCTTTTCTTTTCTTGATTGGAATGAACAGACGAGACTTCTTTCAGCTGAGCTACTTACATGTCATTATTGAGGGGCATCTCCCCGCTTGGCCTTGAGTACAATGATCTACTTGGTCTCCTTTCTTGGTTTGATTTGTGGAGCTATAACAGTATCAGGGAGAGGTATCGGTATGTATTTTGTTTTTCAATCATTGAAATACATGTAACTGATGAAAATACAACCACATATATCAATGGAAAGCTGAATGAACGTAGAATACAAAATAAAGGAATACAAAATAGTTTAACTTTCAGTATTGCACAGAAGCAAGTTATAACCTTACTTTCCGTACACCTCCAAATTACGGGTCAACCTGGGTCAAATTTGCTGCAGTTATGTTGACGACATAACATGTGGACCCAAATCGGCTCGCCTATGTAGCTGAGGCGATGAGCCATGCTTAATTAATGCAAATTCATTCTGAATATGCGTACTCCATAAGATGATGTCATCAAGTTGATAGCTAGTGTTTTAGGTCGACACTCGACAACTTTCGATTTTCAAGTTTTAGATTTCAAATTTTCAGAGAGCTGTTACTCCTCTAGCTAGCTGACAGACACTAAAATACATGTAGCATATATGATTTACCGGTATAATATTTTTATACATGGCTTATACGCTTTACGTTCATATATGATTTGTCTATTTCAATTTTTCACATCCAACAGGGCCTTTAATTTATATACATGTAATGTAATATCGTAGTACACAATTTCATATGACAAGGGTTGCTGTTAAATACGGGTAGAACTCATTACTTTGACCCTACACCACACTTGTCTGAAGTCACTCATAGCCATCTGTCTCTTTTCACAGTTCTCAGTAAGATAGCAATTTGCTACTTGTTCCAAAAACCCATAATTGTTCCATTTGACTACTTTTAGATGAATCTGAGATGGTTTCACTCATAGATTGAAAAAATAACATGGATCTCCTTTTACATTGCAGATTTGAATTGCACTGGTAATACAACAATATGCATTAATAATGAGGTGTGCAGAGATGTCGGATGTGTGTGCCCCAACAGCCACTATGGTTCTAAATGTGAATTCAAAAGTAAGAACATGTAGAGAAAACGTGTGATATGTTAGACCATTTCCCTGATGATTTATTCTGAACAGTCGACAGAAAACTAGATTAAAAACTCACCAAACATGTTTTGCTTTAAATGTTTGGTATTCCATGCAGACAGTAAACATCAGCTTCAACTATATACTTCTGTGAAGAGATTAATAAATTATGTAACAAGTACCCAAATTGTACTCTAAATAAAGGTAAAAAATAGATTACATGCTGTGCACTTTCACACACTTGCTTACCGGTAAATCATAAGACATACTTGATATTCTTTTAGTCTTCAAATTTGTTTGCAAAGACGATGGTCCATAGTGAACTTGCCTTACATGTGTCAATAAATAATAACGAAATAGGTGTGAGGGAATAATTTCAAAGAATATATATATATGCATTTTGAAATATTAATGTTCTATATTGTTACCATCATATTTCTTGAAGGGCCTTTCTTCAATTGTATTCACAGTTTCTAGCTGTAATATTAAGTTGTACCGTATTTTCTCCTTTCAGTAACCAATGCCCTGATCATAGTTTTGCTTTGTATACTACCACCTGTCTCTTGGCTTGCTGTCTGCTGGTATGGAGCACATTCAAGTAAGGAGCTGTGTGTTTTTTATGGGAAAGATAATAGGGAAAGATAATAAAAGGAACAATTTAAATAAATCACATCACAAAAAAAGATAAAATAGTATGCCTTAAAATTAATTTGAAAGGTTTTTATTAAACGCCGTTAAAAAATAGTGTTATGTCTTCCTCAAGAAAATGTGCAAGATTATTGAAACAATGAAAAAAGCTAGGGGTGTCATGTGGACATGAGGCATGAGCATTATATAAGAACCCATTATTATTGTTATTATTATACAGACTCATGTTTCAATAGAAGATGTGCTAAAAAGATAAGTCACAATTTTTTCTTCTTTTTACCTAGCAAAGTGTATGATTTATTCAGTATTCAATTCGTTTATTATGTATGATCAACTAGAGATAACCTCTCCAAGTTTCTGAGTCCTACTGTCGTCCATATATTGCAGTGTTTTTTGTTTTGTTTAAATTTTCTCTCCAGATTTTAACGGTTTATATGATCAAACTAATTGATGTTTCTATATTTTTGTATTTCTTGTTATAATGTAGAAGGAGCATCTGGTCTGTGGCCTGGTTCACGTGAAAGAAGCAGTGATGAACCTGAGCGGGAAGCAGAAGAAGACGTAATCGAAGATCTTCCTCCACCAACCTATGATCAGAGCATTAATTACAACACGGCTGGAACCTGTGAAGGTGTGAACGTGATGATCGGAGGACCAGGCTTGGACGATATGGAACCCCCGCCATCGTATCAAGAGTGGACACGCAAAGCGGCAAGTCTCAGAAACCAAGAGATAGGTCGCGGTGGTGGAATCGGTCTCGTAACAATCAGCGATAATACGCCGGTGACCAATCATGATGATGGGTCAGGGAATATGGAGAGTGAAGACCAATGTTAATTCAGAGGCTACAATCATTCTACTACTTCATGCCGCAAACAGGGTTCAAAAACATTTCCTCACCCTCAAGAAAGATTACAGAGAGTACTTTTCAGGACTCCTCAATCCTCCCTGTCTCCCACATGGTGCACCCGCAAGCTTACTGTATTTCCTAACATGCATAATGAATTCAATCTTCAGGGAGGACCTAGCTTTAATGGCAGTGATTTACTATAAAGAATTACAGGGCCCTTTTTCATGAAACTTGTTAACAGTAACATGTTACAATAACTGCTATAAGCTACTGAATTCCTGGTATTTGATTGGCTAAGAGCAAAGTTGTCGTGAAAATTTAGAACTTGTTTTCAATAACAAGTTTTATGAAACAGGTTCTAGGTCATCTGTTGAGAGCCAGAAGGGCTTGAGATGAGTTAACGCCCTTCTATCAATTAGCAGTTGAGGTATGGTTTGTATTATTATACAAATAATGAATGGTTATGAGTTCAATAGTGTGAATATTTTCATGAGTTTAAAGATTAACATTCTATTGAACGAGGCGTCAGCCGAGTTGAATAGAATTATTGTTAATCTTTCAACGAATGAAAATATTCGCACCATTGAACGAATGAAAAACATTCATTATTTGTTTTATACAACATCGAAGAAGATCTAATAGAACGTTAATCAACAAATTATGCTTTACTCCTTGTATTAAAGATAAAGTAAAGTTGGAGTCGAGCCTTCTCGATTACATTCAGATTGCCTTCGCGTCAGATACACGCAGGGATACGCGCGCGCACGGCTGAGAGGTACGCAGTCTGCATATAACCAAAAATGCACGGCGCATATAACCAAAAATGCATGACCGTGCAATATAACATCTATTGAATATCATGTGACCAACAATCCTCCAATCAAATGACAAGGATCCACGTAGGTGTTGTATAAAATATGATATTTATACACTTTGGTACTTATCCAGTTAATATGTATACTCTTAGAAGTTAGAACTCCCTTTTGTCTCTGTGGGGATAGACATAGGAACACATTTGGGTCAATATATATCTCTTCATTATTTGTTCCACTCTTTATGTTCACTTATCTCAAAAAGGTGTTCATGTGTTATTAGGGATTAGTCCTGCCCTTCCAGGCTATCTTCATTTTTCGGCTGAATTTCAAAATACTGAAATGGGTGTGATGGCTTATTTCCAGGTACATACTTCACTAAAAAAACAGATAAAAGATGTATAAAATCTGACGGCAATGTACATTTGTACATGTGTGTATATGAGAGATTTTGTGCTCCAGCTCAAAAGCATTGACAACTCTTGTGGGTAAATTAACATTTCAGAAGTCATTTGGATGAGAGAAATAATTAGCATAGCTTTTAAATTCATACTTGGTTCTTTTTGGTCTAAATAATGCAGAGGTTGCAAAAACTGTCTCCACTGGGAAAGGAACCTGGTTCTTTGCTGGCTATGTACGCTGCATGTATTTGTCTGTTTGAATGTATTCATCCATATTTCTATATTTATTTGAGATGGAAATCAGTTATATTTTATAATTTATATATATATTTTAATATAGATGTACGAGGCTGGAGAGGAGAAAGAGGGGGGCTAAGGTTACTGAAGTTAACCCCACTTGAGAAATTAAAAAAATTAAATTATCGATGCCTTAAAGGTAAAGACCAGTATTGGAAACGCCCCACTCTCTAAAAAAATGAAATGGAAGCTCTTATTACCAATCATGTGAAAGAATATGTTTTGACTAATACATGGTGATACAAATTTTGCAGGGAAACCGCCTACTACTGTAATTGATATATTTGGTAAATTATTATATCTATTTGGACCTAATAGATATCACGCACGTGTCGGGTAGTCCCATATACATCTTTCTGTGTACAGTGCTTGTAACTTTACCAAGACTGGGCCAAATTTCTTATCATTTTGATGATTCCAGAACCTTGCAGTACACACCAATACTTATGCTAGATGATCAACCTTTTCTGATCGATTCTACAACGTTTCTCTCACAATGTAATCGCATGACCATAACTGGTCTTTATCTTTAAAGATACTATGTCCCTTTTGCAGCCAACATCAAATTCTGTAGAACTTTGCAGGAATTGTGAATATGTCATGTACATCTATGTCCTATCTGTGAAATTTAAACATTAACAGTGTCCTAGTATTCAAATTATGCAAGGAAACGTGTTAACCTTCTAGACTTCACTGTCAGACACTATTGAGTGACTGACTGACATCTTTTTTTCTTTGGTAATAACAAACATAAAATGAGCTGTAACAGGTACATGAGCATTTGTCTACACCAATAGCCCACTACTTGTAATGGCCAAAATTAAACTGATAGAATCTTTGTGCAGCACAAAACGTATGACCATTCAGTACAAGGGTCTGAAAATCAGACTTTTACTTAGGAGCATTATGGCGTGCACCTGTAATCCAGCTAAAAATGGAAGTTACTAATTTAGCCAAGGACGCAGGTTTGAAACTGAGTCGTGTCTTTCGGATGGTGACGTTAAAGGTCGGTCCCTAGACCTGAATAATAATATCTGATTGATACAGGTCTGTAAAAACCCAATTACACACACACATGCAATCACTATGTTGATACAACAACTAATGGTTGTTATTTTCCCACAAAAAGCCATATTCAAACCCTTTTGTTTTGAGGGAAGTTTTAAATAAGTATTGTCTTTCAAATACCGTTGGAATTTAACCTTTTCATTTTTTTAACCTGCAAATTGGACATACCGGTAGTACCTTTAAAGGTAAAGACCAGTAATGGTCATGCGATTGCATTGTGAAAGAAACGTTGTGGAATCGATTAGAAAAGGTTGATCATCTAGCATCTAGCATCTGCAAGGTTCTGGAATCATCAAAATGATAAGAAATTTGGCCCATTCTTCGTAAAGTTACAAGTACTATACACAGAAAGATGTATATGGGACTACCCTATATCTCTCACAAGACCATGAGAGAAACAAATTTACCAAATATATGAATTAGTAGGAGGTTTCCCGGCAAATTTGTTATCATCATGTCTTAGTCAAAACATATTCTTTCACATGATTAGTTAGTATGTATATTATACTCTTTTGTCAGGAGGGTGCCTTTTCGAAGGACCATGCAGGGATTGTAAACCTCAACCATTTTATTGACAGTCAAGAAAATGAACCATTGTACCATGGTGCTCCAGATGAACAATTATAAATGCAATGGAATTTTGCAATATCTCATTTGATAACAAGACTACACATATGTACAATAGCGTGCAGACAGAAGCAATAGCACTGTTCAGCATTCTGAAATTTGAATATGCACTCGGTTAGCAGGGTTGCATTTTTTTTTTTTAAATACAGGGTTTATAGCTATATCTCCAAAGGAAATAAGTGCCTGTGTGCTGTAAATTAATGTTTCCTGTATGTGTGGCTGCCTGATGTGTGTGTAATTGTGTATGTATTGATTTTGTATTTATGTGCCTAAATTGCATGAATTTGGAAAATGGAGAATGACTTTTCATGTACGATTCCTATACTCTGAATTATGAATATTATTATTAAACTATAGTTTTGTAAGTTGAATTTGATAATCAAGTTTAATTCCTTGTCAGAATTTAGGGGGAAATATGAATAGAAAGTTTGCCATTCACTATTACCAGATGATATCAAGTTATTGTGATTTGTGATAAACTACTTATTTGAAATGGTTCAAGGCGATATAGGTAAGAAGGAAACAGCCAGCAAACTAGAGATCATAAATGATTTATAATGTTATATGATATTTTATATTTCTCTTGTCATATGCACTGGTTTTAATTATATTTAAGTGATGCGTAAACTGCCAAACTTAACTAGTTTTAATTTACATTGAGCTGAAAATTCACAATTTATTACTGAACTGTAATTATACATAAGGTCATTGGAACGCACAGAGCTACTGCTGTATGGCTCCAAACAGAATTATTTGTGTAAGCTTTTTTAATCATAAGTAAGAGAGCAGATATGTGTGATATATAGCAGGTGCTTGTATAATCAAGCTATATTTTATTATTAATATTTACCTTTTTTTTTACAGGAGATATATATATATGTATAATGTATTCATTATTATTGTACAAACTTGCGAGATTTGTATATTTGGTATCGATACTTTTTACACAAGAAAATAAATTTGATATGAAAACATATCTCTATTGTATTTTCTCAGCTTGTCTATATGTATGATGTTGGTTAATTGTTTATATGCCACTGCTGTTGTATGATACATTCTCCGGCGACAATTGCTTTGTGGTCAATTTAATCCTGACAAAACCAATTCGTAACTTCAACCCTAACCCTAACCCTGGACCTAACACTACACCTAACCCTACCCAAAACACACGACCTAACCTAAAACGCAATTACAGTCCTAACTACTCTAACAATCGTTGCCAGAGCAAATGTCTGATCACCGCCAATGGCATGGCTTAAAAAAAAGGTGGCAAATGAGGTGTGGAAAAAAGGATTAGCATTCAGGATAAACCCAACACTTTCTTACTCCATAATGAATAGTCATCATAATGTGTATAAATCTAGGACAACTTTGTTGGGTAGGGTCATTCTTTTGCTTTGCTCCCCCCCCCCCCCCCCACTTTCCCTCTCTCTCTCTCTCTCTCTCTCTCTCTCTCTCTCTTTACCCCTTCACAAATATATTTATATTTAATTAAGCCCCTGTGATCCCTCCTAAAACGTCTAGTGTGAATAAAGACCTGTAAGAAAGATTGAAACATTAAGTGAAAGAAATTAACAAAGAAGAAATAAATATATATTAAATATTTTCATATATGACAAAAACCTGACCGAATAATGCAGTAACCTCCGGACTTATGTAGCAAGAGCTAGAGGACTAGATGTATTTTGTATTTATTACATATTGACATATTATATAGGCTATATATCACGACCCGGCTATAATAAATCTGATCTAGAACCAAAGAACAAATAATGGTGAGGCGATAGACATGTAGGCCTATTTTTATCTTGAGCTATAGTGAACAAAATCAAACGGAGACGAAAAATCCGTCTGAAAACAAGACATTCGCTGAACTCGACACACTGTACGCAGTGTAGACTTCAGTGATGACATTATTATCAAATTTCCATAAATCAACAACTGGATGAGGGTTAACTTACTTACACCTGGGGGTAATAGTAATGGAATGAGGGTGGAAATGGTTTTGATTTTGATTTTGGTTTTGGTTTCTCTGTATAATAAATAATAAATATTTGAATTTTTCCAGAAGAAATGGATGCAAACAACATTTTTTTTTAGATACATTTTATGCTGGAAAGTTATTGATATTCATCATTTCATGTAAAAATATATTTGAACAAAATAATTGCACCCCCATAAAATAATGAACTACTCCGTATTTACGATGATGTCATTCTTAAATTAATACACGTGCATTCCCAACCGCGACAAAACACGGGATTGCACAACTCTATGAAACTGAACGAAGGGAGAAAATACTATAAATCATGGATGAAAATGGATATACCAATCACTTTACTGAACAGAGGCATAAGAGGCCCAGGAGGAGAAAGGACGGACGGGAAGGTAAATCTTACAGCATTGTAAGTTTAACGTGAAAGAAAGAATCTCGCCTGTCCTAGTAGCAGAACGGGACAACTCGGCGAAACCTTGCCAGCCCGAGGGAGAGAAGACCGAGCTCCGGGGTAAGTGCCCAGAGATTAGGCTAGTTTAAGGGGGCGGGGATCAGTCAAGACGTACCATGGCCTGTAGACTATAGGCATACCAAGTTTCGTATAGTTTCTGTAGAACGAAAGCTTCAGTCTCTGATATCGACAGTTGTTCCGCTTAGATTGCATCTCATCTGGCTCCTCCTCTGACCGCCAGATGGGGAAGGTTGACAAATGTCAGTTTTATTAAAGAATTTCCCATACCGCATTGTTATTTCTGTCTAATAATTAAGCGCAATGAACTCAACTTTCCCAAATGATTGTATTTTATCCACCTCTCAAGTCTTGTGATTAAGTTTATTATGAAATAATGAAATGACGTGATTATACCCTGTATTCAACCATTTTCTCTTTTTTTCCTTTCAGACTTTACTCTTAGGTACCTTTTTGTCAAGAATTAGTTACCTTCATATCGCATCATGGTGCGCCGAGAAGGGACCCGCTTTGGTATAAATACCAATCACAACATCAAGCGTCTGCCATTTCCATACAAGAATGTCTACGCACAACAGCATGTTGTCGTTGAGGCAAAGTTGGATGCAGAAGGTTGCCAGTCGAAGAAGCAAGCTGAGATGACTCTCAAGAAACAGCTTCAGAAAGACACATTTAATACCCAACCTGGTGGTAAGATATGAATTTAGGATAGAAATAGTTAATATTTGCTTCCATTAATCATAAACAATCAAATTGATAAAGGGAGTGGAAACCCGGCTAGTGGGGTTTATACCTTGAATGTACTGTTCATTGATTGCCAGAGCTAAAGTAAGAGTAATAGCTTCCACTTTCCTTTGGAAGAGCATTATGACATTTATTCAACAACGGAACATCATCATTATTGTTATATATTAAAGGCACAGTAGAAGTCTGCTTAAGGTGAATTCTGGTAAATATTAGTTATCTATGACAGGCAATAGTTTGTAATTAAGTGTGAAATCACAGGCAAGAAAAAAAGCTGTTTATGCATTAAATGTAATATCACTTTAATTTTTTTTCTCATTTAATTAGACAAGACATCACAGTCAATCTCGTTCTCTCTGAACAAGGCCAAGAGATGGGAAGTCATTGAAGACATCAAGGAGGAGAGTCACCATAGCAACCAGTACATCATCCGAGAGCATCACATGCTTCAGAGAACGTCTCGTTGGTATGCTTCTCACGCCTGCGTCGAAGTCTTTGACTCCTCAGCCGAGACTCCGCTCAGATCACCCAAGAAGAAATATGCCAAGGCTACCGACCTCATCAAGATGGACAAGACTCAGGAGATCAAAGAGGAAGCGGATTTTGGAAAGAAGAACTGCAAGCGATCAAGAAAGAGGAAAGCCCGTCAGGAGGAAGAGGAAGCTGGGAGTTTAATCCAATATGATGTCAGTCGGGCCGCACCAAGAGAAACCTATCAGGCCTATAATGCTAAATTTTCCTCTAATTCAGGTAGGTGTCATTACTGATCCAATGTCATGATAAATGTTCGACACATGCACTGGTCATAAGTGGGCATGGTCTAAATTCAATCCTGGACTTAAAACTATACCCAACTCTAACCCTAAACCTATCCTATAATTCAATCCTTGGGCAATGTAAAACAAATGATATTAATATTGATATTGATATGAATTTAATTGACCTATTATACATAAAATTGAAGAATTTACTTTCCTCTTGGCTTGACTGTGTTTGAGCATATGTGCATAATGATGACAGGGTTTTGTTCTGTCTATTCATGAGACATGCAGATCAAAGTTGTTACCTTTGCATAAATCTATGGATAGTTAAATACTTATACTATAGAAGCTTGTACAAAAAATGTATGCTACCTAATCTCTATATTTCAATTTTTTGCACAGGTTGCAGACATAGAAACAGCAGGAATCGATCAAAGAAGTTAGATCAGTGCAAAATGAATGACTCCTTCTGCGATGGTTTGTGGCAACTCTCTGATAATTTCATAGATGAAGAAGAGGAGGAGGAGTACTTCCAAGTGGAAAACGAGGATGTACCTTTTCAGATTACCATGGAAACCAAAGAGGCGGAGTCCTATGATGTTGCCATGGAAGCCTTGGTGAGCGGATCCATGAGTTTATCAGCTGTGTGTTACCTGGACCATGGAAAACCCTCACAGTGTAAGCCAGTGAAGTCTACCAAGGATAGAGTGTTCATTATTGATGAGAAGGATGCGTTGGCTGCTATCCAATACCAGATCCCAAATATAGAGAAGAGGAAAGAGAAGAGAGCCGCTAAGAGGCGAGCAGCCAAGAATGCCAAGAAACATGCCGAGGTGGAGTCAGTGAAGGAACCAGTAGAACCAACACCACCACCACCACCACCTACTGTCCCAGTGAAACCAAGTGAAGTCATCACTGTACAGGCCGATGATGTCACCGAGGAAAACCTGAGAGGAAAGTTTGGGGATCGCTTCATAAAGGGTCAATGCATGCCTCCTCGTTTTGCCATCAACATCAGCGAGAGTGTCATCGAGCATCTAGCATCCAACCCTGGCAATCCTGCTTTATCTAAACTCCTCCAGCAGACTGGACATCACATCTTCACCATCCTAGAGTGTTCACTAGATCCCTGGCAAGTGATGAGAGATGATGGGAGACTGGTGGAGAGCATCAGAATGAAGGTCTCTGGGGTTGATGAAGGACAGGAGACATTGACAGGTGCTTTATCCCGACTGAAGAGTGATAGAATCACAGATGTGGTTGATGCTGTTAGCCAGTCAGTGGCACTGCTACCAGCCGACAGGTAAGAATAAATTCCAGTTCTGGTTGCCATGGCTACTGGTGAGGGCGAAACTAGATTAAAAGCATTCTTTCAAATTTAGATCTCAAATTCAATTTAACATGAAAAAAAAAATGTGCATTTGGCACATGTGATATGTTGTGTTAGGTTGGCCTCATGATAATTCAAATTTTGCAAAACAAGTGCAAATCTCTCTCTCTTTTTCCCTTTTACCAATAATTTTTCCTCCATGTTTGTATTATTATGTATCTATTGAGGGTAGTCATGCTATCACACTTTTTCTTACTTTGTCAACCCTCCTGTTTAATGTTTTAAATTAGTTACAGCCAGCCTTATTTTATTGTACATATATATTCTTTTGTCATGTGTAATGTTTTGTTTGTTATATATTTGGAAAACTGCAAAAGAAAAAGAAGGTCAAACAGAAATAAATAAATCAAATCAAATCAAATCAAATCTATTCTAAATGTTTGCTTACTTACAGTGGAACCATTCTATTTTTGTAAAGTGCTTGCTGACATTTTTCAATTTTATCTATCTCTTTCAGCTACCTCATAGAAAAGGAAGTTTCCTGTTATAGCACCAAGCCTACCTTAGTTGTGGGTACTGTGCAGACTACGCTTGGCTGGCAATACCATACAACTAATGCTAATAAAGCTATTCAAACAGCACAGGTAAGAATCATATATGTTTGGATGTTATGAAAAGAAAAATAAACCCTTCATATATATATATATATATATATATATATATATATATATCTGTAAAGCGCTTTGAGAGGGCCTCTGGTCTTGAAAAGCGCTATATAAGAATTAGCTATTATTATTATTATTATTATTATATATTTTGTCTAATTTGAAACAGATAAGGCAGTAAATTGATTCACATAAATTTTGGATTATTGTAAGAACAGGAAAAGAATTTGAGACTACTAAATTACTTTCTCTCTTTGGCAATATAATCAACATGTAAACAGGTATAAATATCACACAATGAGACATCTCCCATTTGTTGTGTATGAAAAAATATTTTAATTATCCATAGCTTTCTTAATGCTTGTCTGAATTTTCTGAAATGTATACTTATTTATTCTGTTATTGTTCCTGCTCTCATCCTGAGCCAACTTTCCAATTAGTTGATTACCCTTGTTGCTAAGTGACCAAGTTTAGCATGGCATTTTGTATGAATAATAATTGTGAACTATGCTTATTTTCCATTGCCCTGACTTACAGATAAATGACGAGGAGCCGGAACACAGTTTGGTATCTTGTGGGGCATCCAATTCTTGTGAGTCATGTAGCATCTGTTATGAGGAGCTGAATGAAGACTACCGGCATGGTACTGCTCTCGTAGCCTGTAATCATTGGTTCTGCGATGAATGCTGGAGGAACCATCTTATTACTCAGATCAAGCAAGGAAATATTCACATCACATGCCCTGTAAGTATTGTCATAGTTTTTTGTAACCATTTTCACTGCAGAATGTGTAGAATCAAGAAGAATTTAGTAATTTTTAATGTAAAATACTGTCAGATGATGTTTTAGCCCTCGAAAATAAAAACTGTAGATTATGCTTTCTATACACTACCGTTAGTTTACTGGTACTGGTACTTGTGGCACTGATGTAGTGTGGTTCTTGGTCAGGCCAATAGACTTTTGATTTGTAAGTATTCAAATTTGTTCGATGTTTACAATTTGATTTTAAGGTTAAAAGTCTTATTATATAAAGAAGAAAAAGCGTACACACTTTACTGGTATTGATGTCTTTGTCATGTAGGAGTATAAATGCACCGCCTCTGTGGACAGGGTCACCTTGATGTCCTTGGTGCCTTCCAGACTTTTCTCTCGTCACCATACCAGCCGGACGAACAGTGCCCTCATGCTGCGATCGGAGCTGCATTGGTGTCCGAGTCCGTACTGCGGTCGATTACTGAGTCTGTCCCATCCAAAGAGACTGGTTGCTGTAAACTGCGAATGCGGTACATTCTGGTGTTCTGGATGTAAAGAAGAGGCTCATTGGCCGGCTTCATGCAAACAGGCTAAGCTCTACAGACACGAAGCAAAGGATTTGTTCAGTAAGTATCATTAAATATTCTTCAGAAATCAGGTTATTTTGTTGCTTTTTTGGTAGACTACATGTAAGTAGTATGATTGCAAGCAACTTTTTCAAATTGTGTAATCTTAGTACTAGATGCTTTATTACAATTTCTTAACTTCACAGAACTAGGTCAATAATGTTATATGTTTTGACAGTGGCTGATGATGAATACTATAAAGAGCGTTACATTAAAGGCATCGTTTAACAATGTTAAATCTGAGATGCATGGCCCTAAATGGTATCAGTGTATGTGATATGGTGTAATATTGAAGCTCTAAAAAAATGTGCTTCAAAATGATCATAAAGTGCCTCAAAAAATACAAATTTTTGAGAGACCAGTTTTACCATACTAGACTGTAGTGTAATCAAAACCGTTCGGAAAACGCAAAATGAAATTTCGATTTTTAATCATAAATATCTTAATAATCAACAGGCGATCGGCTTGTAAAAGTCATGGGGTTCCTGACTGACCTAAAGATTTATTATTATCATTGCAGCATGAGCTAAATCCATGATTTTGTATCAGAATCTGAGACAAAGTTACCAGATCCCTTTTAAAGGTTAGGACCTAAGACCAGTATGCCATTTCACTGAATACATGATAATGCCTAACACTGTATCAGTTGTCTTGAAAGTTAAGTTATTGTTTTTTATCCTTTTGTTGATGCAGAGAAGAAAGAGGATGGATGTATTCGTTTCATCAATGCCAAGCATTGCCCACGGTGTGGTTACCCAATTGAGAAGTCCTATGGCTGCAATCATATCTATTGCAAGTGTGGCCACTCTTTTTGCTGGGAGTGCGGAAAAGTCTTTGATTCATCTCACTACAATTGTCTGTCAAGGAAATGGATAAATAAGGTAGGAATAAGCTAAGTGTATATTTTCCTTCGAAATAACACGATTTTGATCATGTTAACATCTGCAGATTCATATTTTCACTGTGTGTTTCAAAGGCGGTCTGTACTAGTTTGGCTAGGATCGATTAGACACCCAGGGCGGTCACTGACAGGTGGCTATCTCACCAACTCAGCTCTCAATTAACATAAGAAAGAGAGGATCATGGGAGACCAATGGTCACCGATTAGGCATTGTTTCTATATAGAGGGAGCAAGTAGCTAGTAGTACAGTGGGGCTTTAAAATCTTTTTGAAACTTTTTTTTCTTTCTTTTTGGCATGCAACAGTAGAGTAGTATGTAAATGTAACTTGAAATTAGGAGGTTGTGGGTTCAACTGAGCCTTGTATGGCACTTATGATCTTTCACAAGATCTAAATATACATTTGTCACTTATAATCTAGGTGTAATGAATAGGTAACTTTTAGGAAGGATTGTGCTGTGTGGTGTGAACACCACAAATGGTAGCCTAGCTAAAGGCATGGTAATGTGGGATGCCACGAATGATGCACAAGAGTCGTTAGTGACATCGTTATATTTTCCTTGGTTTTAATAGTCTGATTTATAGTGTTTCCTTAGTACAATGCCCAATATTTAAAATGCTGATGATAATGAGTAATAATCCATCTTACCTAACCCCTATGAAACTAATGTACCCAGGTTTGCTATTAGGTTAACAAAACTCACAAACCAAAGGACATTTCCTTTTTTTCGTTTCAGGTATATTCCATTCAGCCTGAAGACATTGTAGAAAAGACTGCCGTTGAGCTTGCTATGCTCCATCACAAAGAGAGGACCAGCTTTGCCTGCCATCGTCGTATCAGAAGAGCAAGGAAATTGGCAACAAAGATGGTGAGTTGGAAACCAATTTATCCATGTAGAGTGTAAATCAATCAATATCTCGAGAATCTCTATGAAATTTGTGCCAAAATGTCTTTACCAGAAGCCAGAGGACATCCTTTTTTATATATATGTATATTTTATATATATATTATTATCTTTCCTTTCTCTCTTTCTCTCTCTCTCTCTCTTTTTGTTGTTCTTGTTGTTGTTGCTAAAAAAGCATTGTCATTTACCACTTATATGGAATAGAGTACCGAAGCTGTGACGTCATGAAAATCTATATTTAGAATTTCTCAATTTTTTCTTCATTTTCCGAAAGAGCATCAAAAATAAATAAATAATATTAGGAGCCAGAGCAAATAACACTGAGTTCCTATGGGGAATATATTTATTCAGATGGTCATATCTCAGCCAATACTTAATATATTCAATTGGTTTCCGACATTCGGACATTATTTTTGATGCTCTTTCGGAAAATGAAGAAAAAATTGAGAAATTCTCAAAATAGATTTTTGATGACGTTACACTTCACCACTCTATAGGAGGATAGTCGATGACTTATAATTGATTCATATTCTATAAGCAGAATTTTAATACTCTCTGATAATTAATTGCATTACAGTTGAAGACTGAGAGAGACCAATCAAGCAGGGATTCAGAGAGTGTCTTGACTGTGCCAATGACCACCAGCGAATCCTTCCGTCAACTCAAAGAAATGAAGAAAACTCTTGTTGATGTTGCCAACTTTGTCTCAGAGGTAGGTTGTCATAATTACTGAAAATATGAAGTCCTGGGGGGTGTTTCACAAAGATCCTAAGTTTAACTCATCTCTAAGTTGGACTTAACAGTTATGGAATGCCATTAGCATATTTGAAAATATTTTGTAAAAGTTATCTTAAAAGGCATAAATGTTGATTCAAATCACTCATATTTTCTATTATCAAAGAGATTTTATGTTCTTGATGTGGAAATTATTAAAAGTCTAAAATACTTCAATTTTTGTTTTTGAATATATATTTTTTAAGGCTACAAATGGCTCTCCATAATGTTTAAGTCTAACTTAAATTTAAGTTTGACTTAGGATCTTTTTGAAACACCCCCGGTCTATGTACATACTCGTTGTTGCACAAATTCAAAGAAAGCAGTTTGAAGAATAGAGATGAGTTAAAATAGTTGTAGGTGTTTGATTTCATCACTGTTTTAGAGAGGTTCTTCAAATTTGTGAGGTCATATGTCATTTTACAAAGTACCAGTACAAGTTTATGATATGCACAGAGAAATCTAAATCATATCCTGTCCATATTATTCTCTTTACAAAGTAACCTCAAGTTGTTATGATTTTATATTATTAAACTTTTTGATATGAACTTTTCAAATTTTGGATAAAATTTCATTTCATTCATTAAATAAACGATAGACACACAAACAGCAATATTTTGTTTTATATCAAGAAAAGATAGAAAAAATAAGTAAAAGAGAACAAACTGCTCATATACAAATTATGTGAAAAATGTAAAGATTGTAACAAAACTTCATCTGTACATATTGATGATTACTGATAGGTTGAAATCACATAAGGACTCTCCCAATAATGGTATAAATGTTGCAATCCATTATGAATATTTATTTGAAAATATTTGTGGCTTACACCCAGTAAATAAGATCGATTGATCGATCTGTATTGAGGAAAAAAAAAATTATGAATATGGTTTCTCCTCTAATTTTTCATGTTAGGCTGAATTTGTATTGGAGCATCTTGAGATCTTGTTATCAGGTTCATCTCGTGATGGCTACAAGAGGGCACTCCTGGAACACAAGACTAGGCTTCACTTCATTACAGAGAAACTTCAAAAGGTAATTGTTTTTCCTTTTGCTTTTGTTATTGTAATTTTGTATGGACAAAATGAAAAAGCTCAGTTTTTTAAAGTTGTGAAAATACCATTTTTCATTTCCTCGTACATGGCTGTCACACTGCTCTGACAACAATTAGTTAAATTAATGTCATGAAATGCATCTAAAAATTGCAATTTTTTAAAAGGAAAATCATGTTTTGTATTTGACTATATTTTGAGGTTCTACTTTGAGGATTAATGCCTTACCAAAGGGAACTAGAGCATCGCCTTGGTTTCGAACCCGGGTCACCAGATTATGAGACCACTGCTCTACCGACTGAGCTATCGCGCCTAATGGATATATTAACAAAATTTTTGATCATTCTTGTGTATTCATTGACATCATATTAGTAATTTATTTGTTAAAATGTGTTTAAACTAGTTATGAAAACAAAACTTTCAAGACAAAGACAATCAATTTTTACATTGTGTACTTATAACAGATAGAGATGCGATTGTAAAAATTTATTTCCATATTTTTATAACTAATCTTTTTCATTGTGACTTTTTTCTCTACGCAGATTTTCAAGCAAGGGGTTACTCTCGATGTTGCAGACGTGGAGCATCTGTTAAACTGTGGGAAAGATTGTTTGAGATGGATTGCATTGTCCACTGCACAACTCACCAGAAGCATCGAATCAACTGAACAGTGAAGGACAAGCAACGCAATATCTCCAATACTCTCACCTAATAATAATAATAATAATCATATTGGATATATATATGTTTATATAGCGCACATATCCTGTGCAAGGTGCTCAAGGCGCTCCAAATATTACCCCGCCTCTGCTAGGCTGCCGATTTTGGCGCTCACAGCATTCATGGAATTCCTTCCTACGAGAATTGCAAATGTAGATTAATGTCTAGGTGAAATTCTTTCTTATGAATTGTAACAACGGACAGAAAGACGTAACATTGAAGACACAATTTGTGCAATATTTGTTTTACATGGAGACATGATGACATACAATGAATGCATTAACATCATTTTTGAAATGGAAACCTTCAAGATACAAAATACCGTAAGCAATGAAATCTATATACAAGAAGAATCTAGATAATTTTCATAAATATATGAATAAATATATATGTGTGCTATAGAGTTTGGACGTTATGAAAGAAACAGAAGTGTGTAGCGTGTGACTGCCTACAGTGATTCTTAACTAGTTTTAATCTTGTAACATTGGGTTTCTTTAACTTTGTAATACTGTTCATTCATGATGAAATCTATCTTTCTTAATCTTTTTATATTGTATCTAAATGTCTTTCATAAATTCATATATATGTATATATAATGATTAAAACAATTAGAATAAAATCCTTAAGAGTCACTTAGTGAAAAAGTGAACTTGGTGGGATTTTTATTTCAATAGTTTTAATCATTATTTGGTATTACTGTGACGGAGGATTATCCCAATTGAATTATTTGTTTTATATAGATTCACATGTATATATATATATATATATATATATATTTATATATTTTAATATAATGGACTGATATTTCCCCATGTTCCTAGTACCCTATCCATAGGCACATGGATAATTACTCCTACTTTAGTATCACTGCCTGATAAGTCGTCGGTGCTATCAAGGAATTTTTTCCTTCTAATACCTGAGTGATTGTAATATAGATGCAACTTTGTTATTTCAACATGAAAGGAAAACTTGAGTCCCATGATAAATTGTGTTCAATACAAGCACAACAATTAATCAAATTAAGTAATGAAAACATTTTTAATAAAACTCAGACAGCTGTTTATGATTATGAAATTGTATATCAAATGTATGTATTAGGCACATTAATTGTAATACAATCATGAGTTTGTGATGTCATTCCCTCGTACTATTCAACTGTTTTTTTTTTGCACATTTGATATGATATATATATATATATATATATATATATTCCACTTTTATCCTGGAAACTGATTTTCTTATGCCTTCACTAGAATTATGTCAACAATGACATATTTTGCTATTTGAGCACAAAAAAGAACATGTCTTTTTCTTTGAGAAAAAATGATTAGCTTGCATGTTGAGACACACTTGTGTATACAGAAGAAAATATTAACAGATATACCAGGGGGTGTTTCACAAAGATCTCAAGTCGAACTTAACTCTAAGTTGGACTTAAATATTATGGAGAGCCATTTGTAGCCTTAAAATAAATTATATTCAAACACACAAATTCAAGTATTTTAGACTTTTCATAAATTCCTCATCAAGAACATGAAATCTCCTTTGATAATAGAAAATATGATTGATTTGAATCAAAATTGTATGCCTTTTAAAATAACTTTTCAAAAATATTTTAGGTGATGCCAACAGCTTTCCATAATTTTTAAGTCCAACTTAGAGATAAGTTCAACTTAGGATCTTGGTGAAACACCCCCCAGATCATCAAAATATTTTTTCTTCATCAAATTTTTGAGAGAAAGTGCAATATTTGTATTACGACTTGGGCAAGGGATTAGGAAATTATTTTCTTTTGGACAAAAAGGGACAATTCATGGTTTGAAACAGGTAAATATTGAAAGAATGACATCACAAACTCAGAAATAAATCACAACTTCTCCATTAGACAGCAATCTTCATATCATTTTCAAAAATCTTTAACATTTTATTTTCAGTTGTCAGTTGTTTAAGCATATCTAACAATTAATGCAACTTATCAATAAATTATTTTTCTATGAAATGAATACATTCATTGTTGTAAATTTTCATCTTTGTTTAAAAGCATTCATTTTCTTTATAATCATTGATATTAGAGAGTTATTAGGCTGCTACTATATAGCCTTGATTGAACCATTTACAATTTCTTGCTCACATGATTATTACACAGGGTATCGATTGACTCAAGATTGAGTGTGGTGTGAGTGTTGTAACATGATAATTACAAGAGAGAGAGAGAGAGAGAGAGAGAGAGAGAGAGAGAGAGTCCTGTTCCCTAAAACAAAACAAAATCAAGATCATATTTATCATTTTCTTTGAGTTAGAAACTTAGTAGTAGTAGTGGTAGTGATTGTGGCAGTGGTTGGGGTAGTCACAGTGGTTGTGGTAGTGGTAGAGGTAGTGGTAGTAGTAGTAGGGTAGCCTCCGTTTAATTAATGCTCAGATGCAAATCAACTTAGGATGACCTTCCGCTTTGCAGAGGTTTCATAAACATCTTCGTCATCCTCTTTTTGAAATTATGATTTCTTCAGTTTTTTTTTTTTTTTTAGTTTTTTTTTAGTTTTTTTTTTAATTATTATTATTATTATTATTTTTTTTTTTTTTTTTTTTTTTTTTTTTGGGGGGGGGGGGGGAGGCACACGACCCCATGAGAGATTGCTTTCAAGTCTGTATTTTAAAGAAATCAGCTGGAGGGTCTTCATCTTAACTGAAGATCATATAGAAGCAGGGAGAGTGTTCTCCTACACTCTCCCTGATAAAAGTATCTATTTGTATGTGTCGGTTTAGTTTAGTGACATCTCCCTGGTTATCCCATATCCTTGACATGTAGATGCCTTTCTATGAGCATATTAGACGCAGAGAGCTTACATTTCAAAGGCTATGCGATGATCCACTAAGCACGCGTAACACGAGTAGCATACATCGTAGTGTACCGGTACCCTTTTTTTTGGGGGGGGGGGGGGGGGGTATGGATCGATTGCTTGTGATCTCTCAGGGCCTTGAACATTTTGTCATAATTCTTAATTGCTCGGTAAACCCAAGTCACAGTTAACATGATTCTAGAAAAAGAAATACTAGGGCAATTTTATACAATCAGTTTTCTTAATTATTCCCCTGTGTCATTATTCGAACAGATGAATTTTGTGAATTTGCACAGTGCATGTTTAAGGTTTTTCCCACAGATCAAAAACACGAAGAGTCCTTGACATTTAAGGTGTTTTTTCGTGAAATTCAAGCACTTAAAATAGGTGCAGCGCTTTGTAACTGCAAGGAAAAGGCGCTATATCAAATATCTTTTGGATTGGATTGGATTGGATCCATCCCATCATAGAAGAGATGTTGAACGTTCTACGAAAATAAGAAGAGTCATTTCTCTCTGACAAGTATGCTCTTATGCGATATATGCACACATGGTAATTGCACGTGGGTAAATGGATTGAAATAGAAGCCATCTACGTCGGTCTGCATTGACCAAAAGTTACCAAGATCACTGAAAGAACATCGACTATAACTATAATTTCAGGATAGTACCATTGGTATGTAACTCCATTGTATATCTTTTAACTTTGCATAGTTTATACTTTAAATAGATCCTCACTAACAGACTAAATAACTTGTTTTCCTCGCGTCATACATTACTCGTATTGTCGTTCGGTAACTCGTCGGAGCTCCGCCAGAGCTTCGGGCGTTTCATTGCAGCAGAGCTCCGTTGATTCAACCGGGCAGGGAACCGGTGGGAGCTGCAGCTGCAGCTGGACACCTTCAACTTCCAATCAAGTTGGAACTGTGCTCCGATTAACATTGTCTGTGTAGTTGCAGCTGTATACTTTGTTTTAATACACTTTTCTATGTCAAAAAATTGTTTGTTTTTTCTTTTCAAATGTACGATTGATGGAAGTAACTATATTTACATGATTTAAGGCTTACCATTAGGCCTAGATCTATATTTATTGCAAGTCTTGACTTGAGATACTAGACTAGAGTAGAGATAGCATTTGCAACATGTTATGACATGAATGAACCAATGACACCACCATAATGAGTGTAAATAAGCTTGATATTATATCCCCTTCATCGAGCCTGCATAAGTGCTGCTTCTTTCATGAACAGAATTTTGGCCATGAACTAAATTTTGGCCATGAACTGAATTTCGGCCACTAGCTAGGTCTAACTAACTGGTCTCCTATTTAATGATATAATTATATTTATAAACAAATAAATCCATGCAAAATGCGTAATTATTAACCAATACAGTGAAGTTAGGCAAAAGCATGAGGACGTCGTTTCTAGCTTGGGCATGACCATGAGATGGAAGTAAATGAGAGAATGGTAAACTGAGACAGTGAGACTACGGAGTCTTGATAAAGTTGCAGATTTCTCTCTATTAAACAAATTCAGAGTAAATATGTGTAGAATATTTTATGCATAGATCTAACCCATTTTTTAATTTTTTTATAATCGCTTTATGACTCTGTTTAAAATTTTGGTTGAAAGCATCTAACTTGAAGGTCAGAATAAGGCCAAGTAAAGTCAATTCCTTTTTCCTCCTGCCGCCTAATTTCTATTGTTTGTTATTTTGTCATGACATGATAACAGATACAAATCTGGAAATCTAGGCATTGAGGTACCAATGTGATGAAATTTGTGCAATTTGGAATTGTTTTTAATTGAATGTAGTGCCTGAGTGAATTGAATGAAATATAAAATAACAAGATTGGGATTGACCTGTGGTATTTGAAATGTACAGGTCAAATATTATGTATCAAATAACATGGAACCCCTTCTTCATTCTTGTGAAATGCGGAAAAGGACTAGGAGTGAATTTTACTGGGAGTATAATTTATCATTGACTGTTTTGTATATTTACATCAGTATGAGATGTTATATTTTTCCTTCTTCATTATTTTCAGGTACCAACTATCATTGAGACCTGATGAATCGCTTGAAAGATGTTGCGATTACTACTTTCACGTTGCATTAAATTGAGAAGCACTCAATGCCGTATGCTGTACAAAAGCAGTGAGTTCACAGGACCAACAAATCTCTTGTACAAAGGTGATGCATGTCTGCTACAGAGAGTCGTACATGGGGGAGTAGTGGTGAGGAATGAGACCCATAGCTTCATCGATGACAAGTCCTCTCAGGTTACAGATGAGCCAAGTGAAAGCGAGGACATCATGGAAAAGACGAGAAAGGAAGTTGCAGACCTTTTAGCCATAGGATGGCAAGCTCCAGAAAAGATTTCAGATCCAGACATTGAACATTTCTTGACTCTCACCTCAAAGAAAGGTCGGAAGAAATTTCTAAAGTTCCTGTGCAAGAAGGAACTTATGAAGAAGAAAGACAAGATGAAAAGGGAAGAGAAAGCAAAACAGAGAGCTTTATTCTTAGAAACACAAGACCCTGATGACGACAATGATGCCTTTCCAAATCGCTTCTTGCTTCGCATCCATAATAACACAATCCAACAGTTTGATAAGTGGAGACTAGCTGCTGGTATGAAGTTTGGTCCTAAGATAGCATTTGATTTCAGCTATGAAGACCTGATGAAAAGACAAGAGGTGATCAGTCTTGTTTCGCAGCTTATGCATGCAGTGAATGCCAATAAGTATGCCAAAGACCCATTTAACATTCATTGGGTTGGCCTAACTCCCGAGACCCAGTCCTTACAAGAACTAAAGCGCTTGCATACAGTTGCATTGGAGAACGCGATGGTGAATGATACAGAGAAGGATCTGTTGGAAGTCTTTCCTAAAAAGGACATCATATACCTGAGTGCGGACTCTCCAAATGTCTTGAAGTCTTATGATAGTGACAAGGTGTATGTCATTGGAGCATTAGTGGACAGGAATATAATATACACGGGACAATCCTTAGCGAGAGCAAAGCGGTTTGGTCTAGATCACGCCCGTCTTCCGCTGGACAGACATCTTCATTGGGCGACAGGAGCCAAGAACCTGACCCTTGATCAGATGATGAAGATCATGATTGAGATGAATACATCCGGTGACTGGGTCAAAGCCTTGCAGCATGTACCAATCAGAAAGCATGCTGGTCTTCGCTCCGGTCCACATTGGGACAAAGACCAGGCAAGCAAGCGGCCTACGAAACCGATGAGTGGTGATGGCATTCAGAGGAATCCATCTCATTTTGTATCTAGTCGAACGAGGCAGTTCAAGAGTTCAACAAGCCGATCTGGTGCTGAAAGCAGGCAAAAGAAAAATCTTGAGGCAGATGATGACACTAGTAGTACAATTTTTTGAAAAAAAGAAACCTACATTATTAAATACACTAGATACTGAATGTTGTCTTCAACACATATCTATGTATCAATAATTTAAAAAAATAGTACTGAGAAAGTGTTGTATCATAAATACAGTCCAAATAACCATAAAGTTATTTACCATCACTGTCAATATCTGATTCCAGAGGTATCAACTGTCGCCACTCATAATTTTGGTTCCCATCTCACTATGGCTTGAATACCTATCGATTCAGTATTAAAGAATATTTGGTTGCTTAAGCCTGCCTTTCCCCTGCATCCTTCTGCTGTGCATATTTCTGTTATTGGTTCTCATCAATACTGTCCATATTATAATTTGTGTTAAAATCCTTTGTTCATACTTCATAGATGTTTCATATGTAATTTCTTTTTAGAATCCATTTAATAACCTATGTCAGGATTTTTCTCCAAATGTAGTATGGATCATCAATGCTTTTTTCCAGATTTAAGTTGCTTTCCATTATTGTATATTTTTCTGCTGATCTGCTGCATTATGAGATTCCTTCAAATACAATTTCTTTGGCGGAAGTCGGAACTCTTATCATCTTTAACCTGAAATCTCGAGAACTATTTTAGACCTGAATTACAACCTGATTATTTCATATTATTTTGGAGAGATAGACAAATAGTTTTCTGTTTAACTCTCCTTAATGACAATAACTCAAGAATGTACCAATGGTGTAGGGACTTCATCTTCCTAAATTACATAAACACATAGATTAGTTTAAATTTTATGAGGTCAAGCTCGTGCACGTAACTGATATCCTTTGGCAAGACACTAATCAACATTTGCCAGTGCCACTTTCTACACGGGTCTATTAAGGGAATACTAGCCCACAGGTAGCAAAGATGCGTTCACTAGTTGCTGAATCTAGAGTTGGCTTGATGAATTCCTGATTTCAATACAGTGTATAATATTGAAGCATGCAGATACTATACTAGAACATAATACAGTCAAACTTGGCTATAGCGACCGCCCAAGGGAAACCAATGAGAAACCATTTTCAAGGGAAACACAAAATGTGGTCTTTGTAGACAGGTGGTCACTAAAGCAGGTTCGACTGTATTGTTATTTTTGTAATTGTTTTATTACAGATCAGTGAAAATGATACACACGTTTCTGTTCAGATGAATTGGAATGCTATTTGCAAGTTTGCATATATTAAATATTGTTATCATGCAAGTTTATGATAGCTTACTTGTGATAATTTTTATCCTATTTTATATCTTCATCAGAATAAGACTTCAAATGAAAATAAACCATGGTTGCTTTCATAAGTGTTGAATATAAGTATCATATCTTGATGCAATTATGCATGTAGGCCTATGTACACTCTTTTCTTGTAACATCATTCAACCGATATTTGACTGTTCTCAGAATCTCAGCCATGTTTAGTTATGTAAGTTAAAGGGAAATGAAACCTTAACAGACAACTACTCTAAAAGAAAGCGGAAAAATCAAGAGATGCAGACTGGTGACAGTTTGAATTAAATCTGATAAAAGATAAAGTTATAGATTTTTGAAAATTGTAATCACTATACATGATTTGGGCACTTCAAATTGGCTGAATCATTACTGTCACTGTGACGAAGTGCCGGACTTCTTTCCCATTTTTTTCACCGCGTGAAATAATTAAAAATGTCAATTTTCCAAAATGTATGATTTAGGAGGGTCTTTTCTTTTTAGAAGGCCTGTAGTAATATGCTATTCACAATTCACAGGTACATCACCAATTAAAGTTTATGTCGTTTAAAATTTTTGGAATAGAGCTTTGACATTGCTCCTCCTCCCTTCTCCTTCTTTTTCTCCTTCTTCTCCTCCTCCTCCTTCTCCTTCTTCTCCTTCTCCTCCTTCTCCTTCTTCTCCTTCTCCTTCTTCTCCTTCTTCTCCTCCTCCTTCTCCTCCTTCTCCTTCTCCTTCTCCTCCTTCTCCTCCTCCTTCTCCTTCTCCTCCTTCTCCTTCTCCTTCTCCTTCTTCTCCTTCTTCTCCTCCTTCTCCTTCTTCTTCTTCTTCTATAATATCACACATAATATCAGATACATAAACTGATTGGTTTGATAACTGTTGATGTTGGGCTACTTCTGGCAACCAATATATCTACCATATATCATTCGGGCTATGGTGTCTACAAAAAGACAAAAACAAAATTAAAAAGTAACATGGGTGGTAAAGGGAAGAACAGCCTATCTGAAGTCTCCAATGTGAAATAGCAGAACAAATATCTTATAAACTGGTATATTTTGAGAGCTGAAATTGTTTAATTTTTTTTTTCAATTAAATTAAATTCAAGGTATTTTTAAAATATTCACTCATTGCAGCCAAAGGCTAAATTACAAATGAATTTACAGAATTAAAAACATTAAAAACATTGTACATATTAAAGAAGAATCATACACAATATTCTAGAAATACATATAAATACAAATGAAATGTACTTCACAATAACGGGACATGCATAATGATAACATCTAAATATTGCTTACAAAAAAACAATTTGGGAATTAAAATTTAAAAATTATCCACTTTTCGTCAAAATTTAAAGGCTTATATATTGGTATATCTGATGGTAACAAATACAAAATAAATGGTTATTTTTTATTATGTTTAATTAAAGGAGCCTAGAAGTATGAGGTTTCTGTTAAAAATACTAATAGAGGTAGGCCTATAATCAAAAGGAACAAACATGAAATATAAAATTGATCTGAGTAAAATTTACGAACAAATCAATAGAAATTCACAAGTTATTAACGGTACTATGTCCCATTTGCAGGCCCAAAATATAATTTAGAACTTCCCTAAAGAAAAGGGGAGGGGGGGGGGGGGCTTGAAAATGTCTTGAAGTGGGAAAATAACGACTATTAGTTGTCGAATCGACTTAAGAGTTATAGAGCCAGGAAGTAAAAGTCTGATTTTCAGACCATTGTACCGAATGGTCGTACGTTTTATGCTGCGCAAAGATTCAATCAGTTTAATTTTAGCCATTACAAAAAGTGGGTTATTGATGTAGAAAAATGCTCATGTACCCTTTACAGCTCATTTTATGTATGTTATTACCAAAGAAGAAAAAGCCAGTCAGTCACTCATAGTGTCTGACAGTGGAGTCTAGCAAGTAAACTGGTTTCCTTGCATAATCTGAATATTAGGACAATGCTAACATTTAAATTTCACAGATAGGACATCATTCATAATTCCTGCAAAGTTCTGCTAAAAGTTCTGTAAAAGGGACATAATAGCTATACGTTCTCAATCATAAGAAATAAACTGGCAAGTGATCAATAAAGTATACTTGGGTCGTATTAAATAATTAGAATGACTTCAAGAAAGACTTAAAACGTAAATTAAATCGAAAATACAATAAATGTATAATATACATCAAAGAGTGACTAACTATATACAAATGTAAATTATCTTACCGCACAATACATGAAGCTTTTAGGCTTTTAAAACTATTATATGACATTACAACTAAATAATGACATACACCATTTTAAAGCTAAAACCTTGCTCTTTACTCTAATATATTACACTTGCCGATTTTTTTGTTTTTTTGTTTAAAGATGGTAATGTTAATTTTACCTTTCAAACAAAGAAGAAAAAAGAGCCCCCCCCCCCCCTGGCAAAAAATATATATATATATATATATTCTCACGAACTTGGAGCGAGAAGGTAGATCCAATCCCCACCTCTGAACCAGAAAAGGTTTTCTTTTTGCATTACAAAGCCGTTTCATTCTCGCTATTTGTGATACATAATCATGCGATGTAGCCCCAAAGTGGCGTATATAACGACCGGGTGAGAAAGTTTCGCATTTTGTAAGATCTTAAACCTTGGTTTAATTTCCATATGGTTTCTCCCTTCACTCAATCTGATTTAGGTAGTGTCGGATACAATCAGCTTGGGTGATTTTATTTCAGAAGGGGGGAGGGGGGGGGGGGTGCAGCCGTCGATTTAAATAATCAGAAAAGGCGCGACTTCATACTTCATGTGTATAATAATATCGAGATTTGAATAGAAAATAACATTTTACAAAAACTCTTTAATCATCAATCATCTGTTTTCATTGCTATAAAGTGATTTCAGTTTAGAATTTAAAACTCGACCGCTCAGGAAAGGAACATCAGACCACAATGAAAGCAATATTTAAAACTATACATATCAAAATAATCCTTGATATTGCATTAATTAGAAAAGCGTTACTAGCGTCTTAAAATAGCGAATTCTAAGGACTTTTATCCATTCTCTGTAGATATACCATCATTAAGAATACCTCTTGTTTTGTTGGTACCGCTCTCTGGCGCCCCTTCAATCCTGTAATTATAAAAGCTGTTATCAAAGAAAGTCACACCCTCTAAGTGAATTTTTGATATTAAATGTATATATATATTATTAGCGTCAGATTGATTCCATAAATATGCCAGACAAAAACAAGTATAGAAAGAAAAATCTGAGACAGAATCTACGAGAGCCACGCCCACTCCACCAGGACAGCCAACTTGTATGGTGCATGACATATACCATGGTGCTATATGTGTAGCTTGCCAATTCTTAGGAGTCCCACATCTTTCCTGAATTGACAGGATTCAGCAAATTCCACACAAATGTTATTCCAATAAAAATACAAGGAGTCCACTATATGGGAGCAGCATTGTCTCCTTTGTGGGACACGCCCATTCCAGCAATACCCGTCGTCTTCGCATGCGGTGACCTCACGCCGATGCAAATTGACCTGCGTGCGTGTATATTGTTGAAAAACGTACGGATACACTATGCACAGTTTTCAAACGTGCGCTACCTAGTTTTGTATCCGTGAACATAGATTGCTGCGGCTGTAATAAAACGCTTTGCGCTATTTATGCGCGCAGGAAATGTTCACGACGTTCCCGTATGTTAACGTTAATGAACATTGTCCCCATTGCAGAAATTTTAAAGAGCTAGAGTCTAGAGAGCTTTAACCTTCGGCCTCGGATTACACTTTTTGGACACTGGTTTATTTGGAAAAGACAAACCTCAACCTCTGGATTTAAAGGATGAAAACAAACAGGGACAATTTACAACGCTGGAATCATCATTAACAGTGAGGATCAGCTGTGAGACCAAGACTGGATTGCCACTGCAGGCCGCCGTACCGGGCTTAGCCACTTGAAAATGCAGTCAAACACATTCGCCATGTTCGACTCGGACGATGGTTCGGAAACCATCGAAGAGTTGCGGGTTGAAATCGGCCGATTGAAAGAGGAACTTGCTTTGGCCAGCAAAGAGAAAATACAGGCTGCTGAATACGGTTTGGGTGTGCTAGAAGAAAAACAGTCGATTAAACAGCAATATGAAGATCTGGATTTACTCTATGAAACTTCTAAACAGGAGCTTGAGATGGCAAAAGAGGTAAACTTAAGTTAAAATAAATAATGGATCATCAGATCATGTAGACCGAATTTTCCGTCTCTTTCGTTCGTTAGCCTCTTATTGGGGTAGGGTCGGCCGGCTCTCTCTTTAGAGACGGAAACCGTCTATACACATTCCCATGATAACGCCACGGCCATTTCAGGTCGTAGCGTTTTGCCCCCAAAATCCCCCAAAATGTCATTTTACCTCGTGCATGTTATATTGTAAATTAGGCCTAGGCTATAATAATTCAGTTCCACTTACCAACTTGACTGAAATAATCCGTTTAATGGTCCCTTTTAAGGAAATTATGGGTCAAAATCGAAATCCATTTTGAAAATCTTTTTCAACATGGATTTCGATTTTGACCCATAAATTCCTAAAAAGGGACTATTAAACTGATTATTTCAGTCAAGTTGGTAAGTGGAACTGATTTATTATAGCCTAGGCCTAATTTACAATATAACATGCACGAGGTAAAATTACATTTTGGGGGATTTTGGGGGCAAAACGCTACGACCTGAAATGGCCGTGGCGTTATCATGGGAATGTGTATAGACGGTTTCCGTCTCTAAAGAGAGAGCCGGCCGACCCTACCCCAATAAGAGGCTAATGAACGAAAGAGACGGAAAATTCGGTCTACAGATCATGATGATTGGGATCGTGTGTCCGGACTCCTAATAATAAGATTAATTAAGAATCCTACTCCGAGTCCTAAGTACTAACCTATCAATTATCATGGTACTTTGTTAATGTAAAGTTGTCTCGTGCCATGAGATTTTATGAAAAATATTAACCAAACAACATTGAATATCATGTCCATTTTTTCTTCGTAATATTGTCAACATGGCTTGTGAAAGAATCGATGCAAACTTTACTTTTCGACCTTTAGCTTTACCGCAAATAGACCTACTGGAAGAATGATGAGACAGCAGTGAAGCCTCCAGGTCTATCTTATCTTGTTCAAACTAGCCTTGGCTTAAAGACCAACTCCACTCCACTGAAAAGTTGAGCTGATTAGATAGACAAAAATGTAAGAAGCCCAAATATAACTTGGTTTTGGAAAATGGTGCTCGAACTTATTCTTAATAAAAAATTTAATGAGCAAAGAACATGCTAATGATCGAGTCAGTTCTCCCCCGCAATGGATTGCGGGACATTATTTGTGACGTAGGGTCCTCACACAGAACTCCATGAATCAACTAATATACTACTAGACCGTTTCTGTATAATACACATGCACATTCGAATGAGTCGCTGGGCCAATTTTTTTTTAATGGTGTCTTCAAATCAGCCCTACATGCTAGGAAAATCTTATTTTAAATTAGTGACTGTTTTTAACCATTTTTTTCAATGGGGGTGCGTGAGGAAATTTAATTAAAAAAGAAGTTGGAAGTTGCAATTTTTTTTTTAATGGACTCTTCTTTCTACAAAGCACTTTGAAATCGGTCAAGAGTGTAACCCAAAATTTTAAAATTTGATATACATGTAGTATGAGTGAATAGCAATTTGCTTACCTTCCATGTGTTTCTAGAGTTTGCAATCTTGGTTCTGCCGTAAACGCAAATACAATGTATGCAATGTCTACGAAAATGCCTGACTTTGCATTACCAATTTGATGCAGACTTTATATATTAGCAATAGCAGTATCTATGTACTTTTGAAGGTGTTTGCAACTTTGCATTGAGTTCGCTGAATTTAGCGAACTCCATGCACCTTTATACACTAATCGCTACATCTGTATTTTAAGGACTGACTACAGCAGAAATGTACACGTCCCCAAGTATATATCTATAATTCTATGACTACATGTACAGGTAGATCTACATCTAGGTACATGTAGGATTTAATTTAGATATGTACATGATGTAGTTTCCCCTCTTCCCATTCTAAGAATTTCATAAATGTCCATTTTCTCCACAGAAATATCTTTCTTGCACCTTGTTAGGTAATAGTATTGGACACACATTATTTCATGTCTTCCTGTATATAATACCGTACATTGTACATGTAGATTCCTTCAACAACTAATACTTGGTACAAAACAAACTGAGTGTCAATCCAAGGGAAATCATACATGTATCTAGTGGTCACTTTGTTTTTTGATTGACCCTAACATACATGTATATATTGCTTAGATGCATTGTGCAATCTTCATAGCAATCAGGGGCAGATCTAGGGGGGGGGGGTGTTTCGGCGGTTTAAACCCCCCCCCCCCCCCCCCCCTTGGGCGGCCAAGTAACAAAGAAAACAAAAGTAAAACAGTAAAACGGCGCTATTTTTGGAAACAAATTTGGTCAACCCCCCCCCCCCCCCCCCCCCTTGGCAAAAAGCTAGATCTGCCCCTGGCAATAAAACATAGTCGTATTAGTTTTCTGAATTTCCACAAACCTTGCATGTTTCTTCTGATTTTCAATTTCATTTTCTAATCATGTTTAAAAAGCCAAAAATGAGCTCTGGTATGGGAATCGTATTTTGAGAGAAAATTGCTATTATTTAATCTTGATTGTTTATCTTGCAGTAGATTGGTTGTTTCAACCAGTGAAATATCCAGGGCAGAATCAAGGCATTATCTTCAATAAATACCACTACTCCCATTTACACATGTACCTTAGTGACCTGTGTTAAGCACAGGGTGTCGGGCCTACCTGGTACTTACCCGGATTTCCTTAACTTTCTATGCTCATTATTCAGCCACCATACATTTTCTTTAACATTCATTTATCATCTTCACAATGAGGAAGTAATATTTGATTCGACATGGTTTTTGATAGTTTGCATATTGAAATTAAGCTTCCTTGTCAAATGAAAGTGGGAGCTAATTTTTTCTCTTTGTTGGTTACTTTCTCTAATTAAGATCCAATTTAAAGCTTCAAATGAAAATGAGGGTGAAGGGTTTAAATGGGAAGAAAAATTAGAAAAACGGGTCAGTGAAAAATTGAGCAAAAACTTATAAAAATTTAGAAAAAAGGTTATGAATGAATGAGCAGGAACCCTTGGTTTAAAAATTAAATAAGACCCATGAGACTTTTCCTATTTACATGTAGGGACAAAGTTTATACAAATCTTCTCACTGGCTTACATGTACATGTACATGTACATGTAAGTCATATAAGTCATAAGTTTGAAAAGCTTAAAAATCAAAATATCCTCAAGTACCATACATACATGTACATGTAGGATGAATGTGTTCTTGCTGTGTGTACAGTGTACATGTGTGTGTGAAGGTTGATACACAGCACTTTAAGCTATAGGGATAAGATGAGTCATTCCCTTCTAATAAAAACGTTCTTAATTTTACATGCAAACTCATTTCTCACCACAGCTGTATTACATGATTAGTGTAAAGGTTGCCATACACCTTATGACCTTCTTCCAACATGTATGACTGGATTTGAAGGAAGAAAAAAAAAAATCCAAAATACTATTACTGTAGATGCTAAAATTTTATAAATTCTTTTTTATCGATGTCCCAAACTGTCATATAAATAGTAAATGTAATTTACAATCTGCGGTATACAAATATCTTATTATTATTATTATTATTATTATTAAATAGTACATAAAATATCCAAATTGCAGGGAGCTGTAAGCTTTCTTAGTGTGAGAAAAGGCCTTATTAGCTGTAAGTCATAGTGACATCATACATGAACCAGAACTTTGCAAGACAGGCCATCAACGGGGTCGGGCTAACTCGGACGCGGGGACAGCTCAGACCCGTTAAGAATACAGGGCCGAGTTGTCCCGGCATGATTGAATGTTTAATGACATTTTGTAGGGTTAGGAATTTAGGATAAGGGGTTAGGGTTAGGGTACTAGGGTTTTAACATTAGGGTTAAAGTTAGAGTCTAAGCTCGCCAAAAAATAGAAACAAATATGCCCTAAGGTTAGGGGGTTTGTTTAAATGGTACTTGATGAGTTTCAGAGCAATGCACAAGTGATATTCTGTAATGAATTTGGGATTGTCGTGATGCAAACGTTTTATTTCTGAAAAGGGTGCAGTGACTGAAAAAAGGTTAAAAAACGCAGTTGTAAAATTTATGAATACAATACTGGTGTTACATTTTATACAACTCCTATGTGGATCCTTGTCATTTGATTGGAGGATTGTTGGTCACATGATTTTCAATAGATGTTATATTGCACAGGCGTGCATTTTTGGTTACATGTATATGCGCCGTGCACTTTTGGTTATGTGCAGACTGCGTACCTCTCTGCCATGCGCAAATCCCTGCGTGTATACCCGAAGGCAATCTGAATGTAATCGAGAAGGCTTGACTCCAACTTTAATTTATCTTTAATATAAGGAGTAAAGCATAATTTGTTGATTAACGTTCTATTAGATCTTCTTTGATGTTGTATAAAACAAATAATGAATGTTTTTGATTCGTTTAATAGTGCGAATATTTTCATTCGTTGAAAGATTAACGTTAATTCTATTCAACTCGGCTCAACGTTTCTTTGAATAGAATGTTAATCTTTCAACTCATGAAAATATTTGCACTATTGAACTCATAACCATTCGTATTTGTATAATATTTAACAGAAGCCCATAGTGATGTGTGTATTACATGTTGTATCAAATGGTTTGATACCTGCACAATGACTGACCACATGAACTGCACGGGTGACCAGTCAATTTTTTTTTTTACATGTTTCTAAGAAATAAAGTAAACTTTTGGCAAGCACATACATGTAGGAGCTTGTAGTGCTCATTCATGCCTGGTCAGGGTTTGAAAGACATGTACACTTATGTCATAATGGTATCATTCAGTGATGTATACACATGTTGTACATCATTAATGGCCAATACGGTATACATGTACCTTGTTAATGTTAATGTACAATTGGGAGCCCTGTGTCTGTGATCCAGCAGATATGACTCTCAAATAAACAAATAAATCCTTGCGTCAAGTTTTCACATAATTTCTCAAAATAGCATCTGAAGTTTCTAGAGAAATGTACATTATGATTGGAAGAATCACTATAAATGTCTGTCCGATGCTTCTTAATCTGTGAGTCTTCAAAATGTGCAGGTTTTCACTTTATCATTAAATGTGAACAGCCCAGACCAGTAAAAAAAAAAATTTGTGTGTATTTCACAAATGTTTCCCCCTTTTATTGGTGGAAGAAGTGGTCCTTGGTTAGGCTTGTGAAGCCGTAAAAGATTGCAAACGTGTCAACAGAAGTCGGCTCAATATCTCGTAATTATGACATCACACGCTTGACCTACACATGACTTGTAAATAGTTTTCACATTTGGAGCCCAAAAAAGTACAATTTTTAACGACAATTTTTCAACAAAAACATGGAACGATGGGACAAAAATTCCAAATGCATTTAATGTGTTCAGGATATTTATAAAATACTATATAAATATAAATTTTCTGAGATTTAAAAACAAAAAATCCTGTCATATCGTCACATTAATATTCATTAATATAGGAAAGATGATTTATGCTTATTTTTAGTGTTTGTTCTATCTGACTTGCAGTTACATTTTATGTGCATTTGGATAGGATGGCACTTTCGCAAGCTCCCAGACAGAGAATCTATCTAGCCATACATGTAGAATTACAACAAAATAGAACCATATTTTCTTTGAAGTTTACAACAAAATCTATTTTATTTAAACTTGTATGTGGCTTACACCCAGTAAATAAGATTGATTGATCGATCTGAAATTGAAAAACAAGTCAGAAAAAATCTTGGAACTAACAGGACTTGAACCTTTGTAAGCCACAAATATGTTCAAATGATTGAAATTTCTCCCAGGAAGCATTACTTATTTTAAACCTATTTTATTTTGCAGGCCCTGGAATCGAAAGCTCAGTGGCAGAGGCGTTATTCAGAACAAGAGGTCAACCATGAACAGAGTCTCCTGCAAGAGAGTGCCTCCCGCGAGGCGGACCTCACCGAGCGGCTGGCGGAGCTGGAGACCGAGGGGCGTCACATGAGGCAGGAGGTGAGCCGGCTCCGGGTGGAGAAGGAGAGGCTCTACTCCAGGCACACCGAGATGAACTCCTCCCTGGAGCAGTCGGATAAAGAACGGAAGGAGGTGAAAGAAGAACTGAGGGAGATTAAGTTCAGAGAGAAGCGTCTTCTTAGAGACTACAGTGAGCTGGAAGAAGAGAATATTGCTATGCAGAAACAGGTCAGTATTGATTGATTAACAGTTTTAACACATTGAAATTGTACATTTCGGGGGTTCAGTGACACAAAGACGTAACTCCATTTATTTTGCCAAAATGAGTATTTGATATTAAAATGTTCAGATAAATATGGGCTTTCCAGGAAACACAAAGACTTAACTCCACCCAACACTCAATTGAAGTCAATGGCTAATGAAACATAGACTTAACTCCTTAAGGCCCAAGTGCTCAGTGACACATAAACCACTTTTTCTAAAAATGGCAAAAATGGAGTTACGTCTTTGTGTCACTGACCCCTCGATTTCATGTAAAATGTATTTGAGACACATACAAATTAAACATTCCACATTGTCATACATGTAAATATTGGAAAGTAGGAAGATGTTTTATTACAACTACGCTGGAATGTTCATCCATTGAAAGGAGTATAGTCTAGGTTGTAGATATGTTGTTTAATGATTTAGGGGGCCATTTTAAGATGGGTATGCCAGTATGCCTATGCTTTAATAAGGTAGAAATGGGCCAAATGTTTCAGTTTAAACACCATAAATCAATAATTTCTATTATTGTTTCAGATTAGGAAAATGTTTGTATTACAAAAAAAAAAGTTGAAGAAAGATTACCTGCAGAGCTGTATTGTAAAATTACATATAAAGCTGTTAAGTATTTGTATGTGTGAAGAAGAAGACATCAAGAGAGAAGGGGACCATACTTGAATTAACAATCCTTTTCTTATTTTGCATTTCTTACAGAATTCGTCTCTGAAGTCATCCCAGATAGAATACGAGTCTTTCAAACATGAGAATCGACGTCTTGCAGAGGAGATCCAGTACCTGAATTCCAACATTGAAGACCTGATGCGATTGCGAGACATCTCTGAGAAGCAGATCGAAGAGACCATGCAAGCCTTAGAGTGTGAAAGAGATCAGAAACATCAACTCAAGAAGCAACTAGATCAGGCTATGATCTCAGAACTGGAAGCTATTAATGTGGATCTGGAAAATAATTCTCAGTACCATTACATGGAAGAGGACTATGAAGATGAAGAATGTGTTGGTCATCCTCTACTCCGGCGTTATGAACGGCAGATGAGAGATGACAACGGAGGAGAAGAAGAAACCAATATTGGTCAAGAAGCATCGGATTTGTTCAGTGAACTGCAATCGATGGAGGTACAGAATTTGGAGAAGCAGCTCAAACAAGTTGAAAGTGAAAAGAGTGAACTGTCAAAGCACTTGGAGAAATCCAACTCCGAGTTGGAGACGACCCGCGATGCCCTCTCAAGCTTGTCTGATCTCAACATATCCCCGACGGAAGGTGAAATAGATCACTCTCAGTATCAGCATCTTGATGAGACGCATCAAAAACTCTACCAACTGGTGAGTCTTTACAAGATCCAAGAGAAGAAATACGCTGGTGTGCTAAGTAAGAACAAGGATTTGCAAGGTGAACTGGAGGCGTTGAGATCTAAAGTTAGCGATGAAGGCGCAAAGGTCGAGCTACAGAAGGAGGTCCAACTCATGACCGACAGGAACAGGAAACAACAGGATACGATAAGAGATCTCCAAGGACAGCTCAAAGGCATTCATGATATGGTCGGAGATGCTCATGGCCAACTTAACTTGACTCAAGATGAATTGGCTAAAGTAAGCGAAGACATTGCTCAGCTCTACCATCATGTTTGCATGGTGAATGGGGAGGCTCCTAATCGCATCATGCTAGATCACCTCAAGGTCACCAGGCAGAGCAGGAGAGACGGCTTCCGTGCTGAGATTGCTAACCAACTCAAGGAAGTATCAAACGAAAATGGCCAAGAGAAATCAGGGGACGGTTTGGGTGCCGCTTCTCCTTCCAGTAGTCCTTCCAAACGATCCAATGAACATGCCAAATTTAATGGGGACACTGTTACATGTACAACCCTGGTCTCAACGGTCAGAGACCAGATCAAGTACCTGAAGCGCTCTGTGGAGCAGTCGGTAGAAATGTCCAGGCAACACGGCACTGAAGGTAGCGGTGCTGAGAATGAAGATTTGCGTGATGAGGTTGTTCAACTGAAGGGCCTTCTCATGACCAAACGTGAACAGGTGGTCACGCTCAGGACTGTACTTAAAGCCAATAAAACAACTGCAGAAGTAGCTCTTGCAAACCTCAAAAGCAAATACGAGCATGAGAAAGCTATAATTGCAGAGACAATGAAAAAGTTGAGGAATGAACTGAAGGCCCTCAAAGAAGAAGCTGCTAGTTTTGCTAGCCTCCGTGCCATGTTTGCCAAGCGGTGTGATGAGTATGTGACGCAACTAGATGACATGCATCGTCAGCTGTCGTCTGCAGAGGAGGAGAAGAAGACGCTGAACTCGCTCCTGAGGATGGCCATCCAGCAGAAGCTTGCCCTGACACAACGCCTTGAGGATCTAGAGTTCCAGAACGAGATGAGCAGCAATCGTAGAGGTCCTCGCAAACACAAATCCTCCAAAGTGAGTGATAATCAAATGGCTTGGGTGACTAGTATGGGTCTACCAATACCCCATCATCATATGGGTCCTATAAGGCCCATGGGACCTCCTCTTGTTCCTATCCCTTTTAGATCCATGAGGCCACCGCCTCCACCACCACCACCACACCATCAACATCTTCCTATGAGAATGCCTCGCTTTCCTTACTCTAACCAACCCCATTTCTTGTAGTGGTGAGTCCAAGGTTTACTCTATCCTCCTTCTTCTTCTAATAATCAATGGAAAAAATTGGAGTCATGTGAACAAATCGAACAAAACCACTCAGAATTGTGAATACTCATTGGATCGACATTGAACTCTCATTCCTTTGATTAAATATGTTGATTCCAAATTGTTAAATAATTGCTATTCATTTTTTCTTGTTCAAAATGAAAGCAGCACAATTTTCAGATTATTTTGTGTCGGTTTTTGTTTTCCTGTGTATTTAAGCCTGGATCCAATTTTTTCCATAGCGACTATAACTGTGCAGACTGTACCAACCAATTTCCTACAATTTACATGTATCAATATAATCTCTGACAAATAACAATGCATTCACTATTAAAACAGATTATGTAGTTACTCATTTCATTTGACATTTATTCACATTAAAAAAAGGGTATAACTTCCAAGTGTCAACTAACACACGCATGTACCGGTATTGAAAGGTTGATGGAATGTACTAACCTGTGATAAACAATATGTAACCAATCATCAATTCTCACTATATACCTGTAGTACCCATGTGGCTGTTTTTTAAATATATTTTTTACCCAATTAATATAGATGAATTCCATGACCGGTATGGATGCATGGCATGTACTTGTAGCACGAATTGGAATGTCTTGTAACTGGATGTAACATTCATTTATTGATCAGTTTACAACATTTGTTGGCTATCCAGGAATTGCTTTTTTTTTAAATGATTTTTTATGTGAGAATGCTCTATATTCTTTTAAAATATTTACAACCCCTCCCCCCCCCCCCCCCTCAAAAAATAATGTAGGGAAGAAAAGATGATATCCACCATTGGATAAGTTATGTGCGTTGGAAAGAGAACTAAATTTTGTCTAAAACTCTGGACTTTAAAAGTTAAATATTGACACATACCAGTTAGTTTAAACTTTTAATGGAAGCACGATAGGAAAAAATGCTTGACATAAAGAAAGTCAACCTTTAGACACGGTTTTAAGTAATGCACCATATAGATATACTTGGTCAGTGTTTTAGTATTTCCTGGATAGTAAAAGTAAACATTTTTAAGCACAACCATTGCCAGGGGCAGGGGCATGGTTAATATTTGACCTAATCAGGCATAATCAAAACACCAACCATGCTTTTAAAGCAATGAGATACCGAAGACTGCCTGCAATGTTTTTAAACTGATTAAACTCCCTCAGGAGGCAAGATTTGATAGGTCACATGACATCCATAAACCAATTAGAACTCTAGAATCCCATCATCTCAGGATAGAACCCTTTGATATGGAATACAATAGTTTAGTGTGCATCAGTGTGTGTGTTTAGAAATTATGGCCTACTGTTCGGGTGCACACATCCACATGTAAAAATCTGATATTTGTAATCGGATTTAAGAAGATGATTGGTTTAAGTTGGTGAATGACCTGGCTTTCTATTGCTGATCGGCTGACGAGATGAAGAAGAGGCAAGCTTGGCTGGAGGAGGAGGAGGAAGATGAAGTAATCTAGTCTGAGATCTGGACCTCTACATGTACCTGCGGCCAGAAACATCTACATACCGGTATAATGTAACGCCACCTGATTTCATTGGTTTTTAGGGTCAGAGTTACTACTTCATATTTTCACAAGAATATGCACCTAAGGGCTTGTTCAGATATACTGCAGTAAACCACTGCAATAAACCGCTGCAATTAGGCTGACACATTTTTTTGTTTAATACGCATCGGAGGTCTTGCAAGTATTCAAGATACAGAAATGCAAAGCAATTCACACTTGCGATATCATGAAAATACCGCAGCGTTTTTTTGTCGCGTCATATCTGAACGGAGCTTGAGACTGCAGGGTTCAACACTAGAGGTTGTGTGATTTCTTGTGTCATTACCTTGGTAACCAAGAGAGACCTTCGATCCTGGAATATGTGTATTTTCTTATTCCTTCATTGAAAGAATTTGAAGATACAGCATGATTGACAAGTGCACATTTGCTATAAAGTTGATGAATCAAAGTACATGTACACGGATGCTTCATGCCACTTTTTAATCAATATTTTGTATTGACCCTCACATCGGAGCCACAATAAGCAATGTTTAAAGAAGTCTGTATTTGAAGATGAAATGGATGACTTTCATGGACCTCATTTCTAAGGTCATACAAGAGGTTGTTCTTTTTTAAATGATAATCGCAAAATGTGACAATTAGGTAGGCAGATTGTGCCTTGTGCAAAACAAGCTATCCATTAAAATAAACTACTACTACTTCTACTATAAGCCTATTTTTAAAGTAATTATGTCTATGCCTGTAACATAGTCCTGTGATGCATACTTAGGAAGAACAGGGTATTAATAAGCAATTGACCTCGGATCACTTTTGGCCTATGCATGTGAGTATGAACTCAACATGGAATCAATCAAAGAGGATGTTGCTTTCAAATGATTTTTTTTTTTTTAATTTAACTTGTCTCACCAAAAATTGGATGGTTATCTCACGTATATGATGACCAATAAAACTTTGAAAGATCAGTTATACCCCGGTTATACCTCTTATATTTTATACCTTTTATATTTTGAGACTTAAATTTGATGGAAGGGTTAGATTTGAAAATGGCATCGAGACTATAATGATTCAAAATTATAAGGCAGTGATATATTTATACCAACAACAAAAATCCTATTGACACTTTGACATCTCTATTCCTACTTAAGTTTCTTTTTAACGCCAACATTTAATCAAACTATGTTGTACATGATACAAGAAAAAGTAAGTAGATAGAGTTGAAAAGCATGGTACCATTTTAAAAAGGAATTTAATGTGTTGAACTGTTGATTGTATCGGTTGATTGGACTGCATGATTGCATGATATATTATTATTCTCTCTCTCTCACTGTTGAGGTTTATTAAGTTTGCATTCAATTTCTGTTTATATTATGATTTGAGTTTGACCCTTGTGGTTGTGTTGTGGCATGTGTTGTCACCACTGTATTGGGAGCTGGAGCCTGGTTAAAACTAAAAAGCAATTGTGCGTTTTCATCATCAATGTCCATTTTTTTTTTTGTTAAAGGATAAAAGTAAATCTTTATGATTTATCATTAAATATGTGAGTTTTTCTTACCAGAAAAAATGTAAAGAAATTTCAAAAATTACATTGACCATGCACAAAAACATACATGTACTGTACATGTACCGGTACTTTTGATACCTCAAATTTTTCTATGCATATTACTTAAACACGGTCCATGTACATTTATTATGTAGATAGTACTTACTGTTATTTTCTGCTTAAATATTTTAAAGATTTTATTTATTTGTAGCTTTTTATATTCCTTCTGAGAATTCAAGATAATAAACGTTTTTTCATTTATCAAAATCATAGATACCTTTAACCAGAGGTGTAAAATTCCTCAATATGCATTTTCTTAAAGCACTTTGAACATCAGCTAATTACCAGACTTGAGTACTTAATTACATTTTTAGTCAATGTAAATTAAACTAGAGAATCAAATTTGATGATTGAATATGAGCATAAAATGATTGTTGAGACCCCTTAAAATGGAATTCTTAAGTTGATCAATTGTTAATTGCAGATATTTCTTATACATTTGTAAAATCCAAGATATTGTTATCTTACACTTTAGAAATTGATGACACATGGAACCTTCAAAGACAGATAAGTTGTTACTTTGATAAGTGTACATTATCAACTATTTGTAGAGGTTACTAATTATTTTACTACTTTAATTGCTTTTATTTCCTCCTCACATCAAGGACAAGATGAAGAATAGTGCTGAGTTTTCAGTGATATCACGCACAGGGTGTCACACATTTGGGGAGTTTGTAGTTTAATCTTTGAAATTTCATGGTACTCTTTCTAATCCATGCATTACTTGGTTTGATTGAATCTTCAGGCAATGTAAATGTGTAAATGTGCAAAAAGGATTCAGGATCAATTTTAAAATATTAAGTGCTCTAAAATGAGGGATTTCATTAACAACTACACTGTAATGAAAATAAAATATTTTATTTGTGCCCTTGCATTTTACACCCATTTTGTGTAATTAAACCAATTTGCAGTTGAGAATATGATTGTTTAATGAAGTAATATCCTGCAGTGAAGTTTGTGTAGAGAATTGATATGGGGGAGGGGAGTTTCTGTAACAATGCACTCTGACATACCAATGGATAATCCTAGTCACAGAAACACCTACATGTATGTGTGCTTGAAAATGGAACTTAATTTTCAATTTGTCATGTTTTCCATCTCAAAATTAGACAATCATTTCATAATCTCTCTTCTGGTATTAACTGCACAAAGTAAATTTTCAGAAGAAAAGAGTTAACCGTTACAAGGTAAACCATTATACTGAAAAAAGGATTGAGGATTTTTGTTTGTGTGCAAAGAATTGTCGGTTCAGGGTGTTTATCATCAGACCAACATTGAGCTGTATTAAAGCTAAATACACACTGTGCATCATCATCATTCTTTAAACTGAGATGAGTGAATATTCTCATGTAATATATTGATTTGAATTTGTTCATATGAATTGCTTTTATAGTATATTGTATTTATGTATCTTTTAACAAGTCTTCATCATTTGAGTGATGTGTGATGGCATTCTGCACATTTTCTTCCTCTTGCCTCATTGTGGAATGTGGACAGTGAATATATTTACATGTAATGAATGTATACCAGTAATGAATTGTATCATATTTATTACCATTTTTTTTAGCTTATCGAAGCATTTGCAAGTGATTTTTTTTTTCAATGTGGGGGAGGGAGGAGGGAAAATCTTCCATCTCTTGTCATCCTATTCTCTAAAATCTTGCATTGACTTAAGAATTCCAAGATTTGTTTTCATGGTCTTTTTGGATAAATGAAAGATTCCATATATTTTGAGCTTTTGGATAGTTCCATATTTGTGTATGATTCAATATATATACAACTTATCAATTAGAGAGCCAAAAGTTGTTTTTATATTTGAGACATAATTAAGACTCTTCTAGCTAACAGATGATACATAATGTGATGAATTTGATTTCCAATTCCACTAGTGTCATAGCATTTCAAATAATTCTTGTCTCTGTTTACAAAAACCGTCTCTGTTTAAACAACCAGAACATTTGAACAAAATGGATGTTCTCAATTTTCATACATAATAACCAAGATTTGGAAGCCCTCCTCCTATCCCTCAGCCTTGTTTAAATTATTTTACAAAAAGGAATGTATTGCAATTTTGTATATATGATATACTTTGTTTATAAAATGAAATTGTGAAAGTTGGACTGATTGTCAAAATTTGACATGCTTCACTGGAAAAATTTGAGATGAGCGGATCAGGGCTTATCCAGATGAGAGGCTGTGATAATGTGATTCTTGTATTAAAGCATATTGAGCAATATTTCTCTGTTAACAAATTGAATTTCATGTCATGTTTCATGCAACTGTAATATTATATAAGTCAATTTTATTTAACTCAAGTGATACTTAAGTGATAAAAGTATGTTAGCATTGTAGAGATGTGTAATATGTGTTCATTTATGCAATCGATGTGTAAGGTATTTGTAGATGAAAGAAAGATAAGTATTATTTATTTCCTCTAAGGAGTGTAATCAAGAAAACAATGTAGACCGGCTTTCAGTAATGATTGTGAGAGGGTAATTAATTACTCTTTTTATTGTAAAAGCAGTAATAGTTGTGAGTTTATACACACCTGGAGCACTTCCAGTGGACAAGCAATCATGCAGTGAGAAATTTTGAGAAAAAAATTTGAGAAAAAAATAACGATATTAATGTATGCTCAGCACATGAATAATAATTGCAATTTACAGCGCCTTTTTCACTGGTTACAAAGCACTTATGTAAATGACAACTATCAGTTGTGTTAAGATTACAGATTTTATGATACTTAAATTTGTAATACCCAGCATTTTGAGAAAGAGTCTTGTATTTGAAATGGTAAAGAAGTAGTGATGAAACTTTAGTTGTCATTTAATGTACATGAAAGTTTGTAGTACCGGTAATCAATAAAAGATATCGAATCCAGGATGAAAAAAGTGCATAAATGTTGGGTCATTTTTGTGAGAGATCTCCCTAACATAGTCATGTAATGCATTAAGTGTTTGCTAACATCATTCCATGTTTTATTTACTCACTAATTCCACTCATTAGCTATTAATACAATATATCAATTGATACATGTATTACATCATCATTATCATCATCATCATGGGAATTTAACTTTTGTTTATTATAGAGTGGTGAAGTGTGACGTCATCAACAAATCTATTTTCAGAATTTCTCAATTTTTTCTTCATTTTCCGAAAGAGCATCAAAAATAATATCCAAATGTCGAAAACCAATTGAATATGTTAAGTATTGGCTGAGATATGACCATCTGAATAAATATATATCCTATATATATCCTATAGGAACTCAGTGTTATATGCTATGGCTCCTAACCATTAGGAGCCAGAGCATATAACACTGAGTTCCTATGGGGAGTATATTCATTCAGATGGTCATATCTCGGCCAATACTTAACATATATTCAATTGGTTTTCGACATTTTGACATTATTTTAGATGCTCTTTCGGAAAATGAAGAAAAAATTGAGAAATTCTAAAAATAAATTTTTATGACGTCACAGCTTCGGTGCTCTATAGGGGGTGTTTCATTAAGCTGTGCGTAAAGTTATGACTTTACAAATGATTTGAATATGAAGAGCCAAATGGGATGCCCAAAGTTTTTCCTGACATTTTAGCAAAGTGTGACTGTATTTCCCATAATCTCAATTAAATTGTAGCCGAAAATACATTTTGCATTTACACTGTTTTGTCGATAATGATAAGGTTAATCTACATCTAAATATTTCAACTTTAAGCTTATGTAATTAAAAGGATTTGAGAATGCCATTTAGCTCTTCATATTCAAGTTATGCGTAAAGTCATGCATAACTTTACGCACAGCTTTATGAAACACCCCCTGGTCTAGTTGCAATCAGGGGAAATTACATGAATTAATATTATGGGAATTATTTAGAGTCATATCGTCCCTATTTTCACGAAGTGACGGTAGTGAGGAAAATCGTCACGCAAAGTGAATGGAATTTTTTTTCACTAACGTCACTTCGTGAAAACAGCGACGATATGTGCCATCAAAATTAGATACGTTCTTTATTTTCTTCAAACACAGATGCCTTCATTGTCCAGAATCATCTTAGATATTGCAACAGAACCATTTTCAACAAATAGGGGAGTGTTTCACAAAGACTTAGATTGACTTTAAGTTGAACCTAACTATGGCAGGGCGTTCATACCACTGTTTGCTCTCACCATTTACTGGCATTGGTCTCTCAAAAGACGTACAAATCATGGTCACAAATCTACAGAATTTAGATTTTTTGATAATTCATTATTGAATGAAAAAATATTACGGTAATTAAAGATCATAATGGTGAGAGTAAACAGTGCCATGAACGGCCTGCCATACTTAAGTCCAACTTAAAATTGATCTTAGTCTTTGTGAAACACTCCCCTGGTCTAATGCATTACCATCGTGCTATGGGAAATATATACAGGGGAAATGGTTCAAAGCATTCATAAACAAAATCTATTCATTTCTCCTGTTATACATGTATTTCATTCTTGCTGGCTAGTATATTCAAGAGTTGATATTACACAAAAGACTAAATTTCACATGTTTATATTCATTTTAATCATTCTCTCTTAGTAAATGGACCAGTAGATTAGTAGTATTCATACTAAAACAAGAGAAACCATTCATTAGTGAATAAACATGGACAAAAAAAATCTGTGCAAATTCTTCTTTTGGGCAAAGTATTTACATTTATATCATTCATATCACACAATACTTCTTATTTATTCAAACTTTGATTAACAATTTGACCACAGTGTAGTATTGACATGAGTGAGTAATGAATCAATGTGGTTTTAATTTGTTTTGTTAACAGCCCACGTTTCCAATGTAATCAAAATACTTGTGAGATCTTTTGTCAGTAATACATGTAGTTAGTGAGCTTCATACAATTACAAATATCTGTTTCTATTTGCATAGTTGAATGACAACGTTCAAATGATTGACATTCTTGTGCATTGTACAGATGTATAAATGTAACACATGCAGATAATTAGAAGGCTACTCACTGTAGTAAATTCGAGCTGACTTCAAAAGAATTTTTTATTCAAGATTCAAGATTCAAGATAATTTATTGTAATATAAACAAAATACATAAAATTTGTTTTTGGACATATGAAGGTGCATACATGTAAATAAATATATAAATACATACACAAAATTTTGTGGTTGAGACAATGTGAACACAAGAAAGAAACCTTATTTACATGAAACCCATGGTCATATCCTACATTGTGGTCTGCTTTTTATTATATACATACAAACTATACATTCTGTAACAAACTTCATTTCTAATTATCTTTCCTATCCAGCGTCATTCCAAGGGGAAACTACCGGTACTCTGAGGCTAAGTACCCACCAAAGACTTTATCTTTTAGAATGACAAATAGTACGTCTGGCTCTCATGCTTAATACATAGTTTAATATTCCCTTCTTCATTAAAACATGTTTAATAGGCCATTTTTGTAATGTATTCAAATTGAATGCACAAATCTTTATTAAGTGCCTCGTTCCAAATTATTTGATTCACCTGTTACGAACGCTTGTATTTCAATAGTCAGAATGCGAATTGCATATATTACCTGTTGTTAGGTGGGATGAGCCATAATGTTTGTCCTACCTAGCAACAATAATGTATGCAGTTGGCATTCTGACTATTGAAATACAATTGTTCATAACAGATGAATCAAATAATTTTTAATTAGGCACTTAACAAAGATTTGTGCATTAAATTTGATTACATTACAAAAATGGTATATTGAGTATGGAGCAATATACCTTCTCTGTATAAACTCTCCTTCTAATCACTCAATAGAGAGAAATTTGTTCTAATTACTCTTATTGTTACTACTCAACTACAGTGTATGATGTATTACAGTTAAAAAGAAGAGGGGACATTTATTTTGAAAGCCAAGACTTATGTCTTATTTACTTACTTTTGCTTTATGGGTACTCGGCTTAGATCTGTTTTTCCTTTAACAAATATTTTCCTTTCAAAATGCTCCCTGACTTAGCCAAATTTATTATTATTTATTTTGTGATGGTTTCCTATAAAAATGTGGATAGTAATGATGATGGTGGTGGTGGTGGTTAGAATCTTTGACCTATTTTCAAATGTTCTCTTTTGGGTAGATTAGAAGCATTTCCTTATTTAAAATTACTCAAAAAATCCTTGTCCCTGTGCTTGACTGTCTGTACTTATGCTTTTCCCTTCCTCCAATCCTACTCCAAAAGTCTTGTTCAGATATGTTGTAGTAATCCACGGCAAAAAAAAACATGTAAATGGATGGCAACTGCGCACTACAAAGGTCCTGGGCATACACCCTTAGCTCTGTGTGATAAAATACATAAATATGAAGCGTATCACAATTTAAGTCATCGTTTTAAAAAACAACAACATGGTTTTGGCACGTCATATCTGAACAAGCCTTTGTATCCGAATGTTCCTCCATCCTACATCCATCTCCTATCCCAAGGTTTCCTGAACCAAGAACCAAGATGTAGCAATCTTGTACTCTCACCCCAATGCTCCCTTGTCCCAATGTTCCACAAGGTTTGAATTTAAAGGGCCAATGGTTGGGAAATAAGGCCACATTCTAACCACATCCATCCCATCTTGTGAAAGGGACTTCTACAGGTCCTACAAAGATACAGCTTTGACAAGAAATTTTTGTGACAAGAAATAAGAGGACCACTGGGTTAAATTTACCTGGATCAGTCGAGGTTGAACAACAGAGGATGTGTTAAATTTCTATGGTGAGAAAGGTAAGGTGATTCATCAATATTTAAATGGTGTTTCATCAAGACAGGTTATCATACTAGTACTGGATTGTCTTTATGAAACACCTATGAACCCCACTGATGAATATGAATACGTGTATTTTGCTTTCCAGATATCGTTCATTTGTAGTCTTGAACATGAACAGGCACAGTTTCATTTTGATTAGAACGCAAGATTTACTTTGCTCTAATTTTTAGACTCTCTCTCCTCTCCCTTTCTTTCTCTCTCTCTCTCACTGTCTAATTCTTTCATTTATCTGTCCACTCTCTATCTAACTCTCTATGAATCTGTCCACTATCTGTATCTCCCCCCTCGCTCTCTCTGCTCCTCTTTCCCACCCCTCCCCTCTTCCTATTTCTCTTCACTTTATATACTCTCCTTGTCTGAAAATTTGAACCATGAGTACTGGATCTAGTGGACTACTGTAACAGTGAAACCTGTAAATAAAGACCAAATAAGGGAGACAAGGAAAGTAGCAGGTTTCTTTTATACATGTTTCAATGAGAAACCATTTGCAAGGGAAACCAAAAGTGATCTTTATAGACAGGTGGTCTTTCTATACAGATGGTCGCTACAGCAGATATGACCGTATTGAGAAAAATACAAGTGTTGCTTTTTGGACTATTGGTCTACATTCAATAGCCTACACTAACTGAATTTTAAAACATTAAGCAAGGAGCAATGGTTGCCAGACTAAATATCCAAGCCACTAAAAGGTAGTATGTATATATACAACAGATGATTATTCATCAGTACATGTATTTCTTTCTCCTTTTTTATTTACAGCATCGTTAAATAAAATGTAAGTTTATGAAGTATTACTTCAACATCATTAGCTCATTAACAAATATGCAACATGTGTCTCCATTGTATATATCATATATTGTCATTAATCATATATCACTAATAAAGAAAAAAAAAATAAGAAAGAGAGGGGGTTTAGAGAACTGTAACCATTCCCATTCCCCTGAGAATTCTGAAACCTCCCATATTTTGGTAACCATCCGCAGCAGCTACATGTAGGCAGTCTCTTTTTCTTATCACAAAATTAAGCCCAAAAGCTATTAATGGATACACAAATGATGTCCTTTCAATGAAGTGTCATAAAATTGTCAGTACCAGGTAGTTGGAAGTTTGAAGACATTCAGTTTTAATTTATGTCCCTTACAACCTTATAAATGACAATGGGGTTTAATTTTTCAAGGCATAGGCTTAGAAGCACAATTTCTCAGCCTCGAGCCTGGCATCTTTTGTCAAAATATCACTTTTGTTAGTCTTTAGTCCTTGATTTTGCAGTACCGCAGTAGTCTATATTTCGGTGTCTGTTGAGAGCCAAAAATGATTTTTAGTACACTCTTCTTACTTTTATCACATGACAATATTATTTAAAAATAGACAATCTTTCTTCCTCAACATGGGATGACAGTTGTATGAATGTGAGAAATTTCAAAATGATTGGATGGCTGCACTCCCCCCCTCCCCCCCCCCCCCACACACACATGTGATCTAGTTCGCCTACAACCCACCGGATCTCATATTTAATTTTACATGCGTTTTAGAGGGATGTCAGTGAAATGGTACTTTGACGGTGTTGGAAACGATGCCCCACTATTATAAACCATTGTTTTCATGATAATAGATTTCACCTGTTCCTGACATGCATGCAGCCAATGAAATTGTTTGTTCTTGAAATTAATTCCAGTAATAATCATTTTGACTGCAGTATTTACTATTTATTAACCATTACATTCCAGGGCCCTGTCTTATAAAGAGTTGATATTAAAGATAAACTCCAGTACTGGTAAAAAAAAAAAAAAAAATCTCACAGAATCAAACGAAACTTACACTGAATGTTCAAGATTACAAATAAATGACATGTGCCAAACAATTTTGGAAGAAAATGTATACTGGCTGAGTAATGAGCATAGAAAGACAAGGAAATCAAGGTAGTACTAGCCCCGACACCATGTGTGTTGTCCCATATATAGCTTTCTATGTGAGTGCTTGTTACTTTACCAAGACTCGGTCAAATTTATTATGATTTTGATGACTCCAGAACCTTGCAGTGCACACCAATACTTACATGCTACATGATCAACTGTTTCTGATCCTTTCCACACCTTTTCTTTCACAATGCAATCGCATTACCAGTACTAAAGTTTATCTTTAATCGTAACTTATTTGCGATCAAAATCAATCGCAACTACCTATGTACATAAGAGATTTATAAGACTGGGCCCAGATGTATACCATGCTTCGTTCATACCTGGTTTAATTAATCAGGGATCACATCATCTTATATACTTGCATTGCTTTAATTTACTATTATTCTAAGTAGACCACTCTTGAAAAGAAATAGGACAAGTTAATAAGGCTTCACGTTTTAAATAAATCACTCCCTTATACACCTGTGTGTAGATTGGATTTATCAAGAGCAACAAATTTGATTTATTTCATCCAAACATAAGCGCATTTGTTTAAATTTACTTCAGTAATTTGATAAAATCTACAGATTTCAGTCCAAATACATTGCGATAAACTTGGTTAAAAGGCAGTAAGTCCCTTTTGCAGACTTGTGCAGAATCCATGAAACATGGCGAGTGTAAATTGTATGTGAAATTTTACAGTCCTAGGTTCTGAAACCTCTTTGTAAGAATTAAAATCTAGCACTTTTTTCATATTGCCGCAGAAGGAGCTATTCTCAAATTAACAGATATATAGGTCAAATTAGTTTTGAATTACATTGCGTAAAAAATATTGTTCGAGTCTAGAACAAAAATATCTGGAATAAACCTTCAAAATTTATTTGTTGAAAGCCAGTTTCCAATATTTGTTTCTCATTTGGTAGGAGGTTTGAAATACCTTTTCAATAAAACACTGGATTCATGGAACTTAGGTCTGCAAAAGGGAAAAAACATTTTTAAAGTATGGTCTACTTAATGGCATGTATAATTATGACTACCGGTAACTATTAAAAGCAATTGCTCTACTCATTTCAATTGAGTAAGCAGTAATGTTTTTTGCTTGATTATTTGATAAATCAGTCAAAAGATTCACCGGATGGGATTCTAATTTGATCTGGAAAGCTGAAATTAACTCTATAAAATAAACAAAATATTACTATTATAAAAATATCACCTAAGAGCAAAAGAAATTGTAAATAAGAACAAATAAATGTATATAATATATTATAAATGCTACTGTACCCTGAAAAGGAGCTGTTTTGCTCTTCAATAGATTATGGGGTATTTCAAGAAAAAATATTATATGGGTCATCATATAATTTAATCAATACAATTTCAATTTTGGCTATCAATTAGTTGAGATGTTGGTATATGTGTGTGTGGACTTGTTCTAGAATGTTTGACACTATCTCTTAAAGGCTTAAAGCCCCTCTAAAGTGTTGGGAGCCACTACAATTTGATGGCAAAGTTTTACTTAATTTGTATCATAATGTAATAGAGGATGTCATTTAAGACACATTTCTGAAGTCAAATATTGATGAAAGAATGCAAAATTTAGGTTTTCTGCGTACAACAGAAAACCTAAATTATGTATTCTTTTATCGATATTTGTCTTCAGACACATTTTTGGGGGATATCTTTGCCAAGGTGTGTCTTAAATGCCACTCTCTGTCACATTATGATACAATTTAAGTAAAACTTTGCCATCAAATATTTGGTAAATTTGGGGCTCCCAACACTTAAAGGGGCTTCAAAGCTCAGAACAGCTATACAGATATGAAGATTGTCTTCTAGTTGTTATGTGAAGCATGGAATGCTATAGTGTTGTACTAACACGAGTTCATTTTGTCAACATGTCTCCATGGTAAATTTATAGTGAATGTCCTAAATTTGGTAGAAGTCCTATTATTATTATTAACGCATTGACAAAAAAAATATTGATGCTTCTTATGCGCACCTATACTCGTCCTCTTTATATAGGGGATTCCTCATCTGAAATTATCAATATACCAGAAGATAAGTCTATATTGATTTGAACTTGATGGTGTGGATACACGCTTCAGATGAGGAATTAAGCCAATTGCAAACTTTCCTTTTATATACACTACGGTTTATAAAGATATCAAGATTTTAAAAATACAGGGAATTAATAATAAATTATAAAGCGCTTACTACAATGTTTGTAAGCACTTAATTAATATTTGACATGTACTTCTTGTTTCTTGAAGAGTTGAGGAAGGTGGAGCCCAGAGCCTACAAGGAGCTAGAAATAAGATAGGAGTTTCTCAACCAAAGACTACATGAGGCTGGTGACCGAAGGAGCATGTTGTCCACAGTCTACATGGAGCCCATTATGAGATAGAAGGAGCTTATAAGCCACAATCTACACGGAGCCACTTGTGATACAGAAGGAGGCCTTAACCCGCTGTCAACATGGATCCTGTAACAAGAAATAATTAGCTCCTAAGCCAGTCAACATGGAACTGTAACAGAAGGAGCTTGTTGTCCACAGCCTACATGGAGCCATTTGTGTGATGGAAGGAGCTCATAAGCTGCAATCTACATGGAGCCACTTCTGATACAGAAGGAGGCCTTAACCCGCTGTCAACATGGATCCTGTAACAAGAAATAATTAGCTCCTAAGCCAGTCTTCATGGAGCTGTAACAGAAGGAGCTAGTAGTCCATATAGTCTACATAGATCCCATTATGAGATAGAAGGAGCTCATAAGCCACAATCTACATGGAGCCACTTGTAATACAGAAGGATGCCTCCCATTGTCAACAAGGATCCTGTAACAGAGGGAGCTAGTAGCCCATAGAGTCTGTATGGAGCCTGTTATGAAATAAAAGGAGCTCTTAAATCAAAGTCTACTGAGAGCCTATTAGTATGACACATGGCCATTGCAAACCTTGTGACCCAACTACAACTGGAATTTGAAGAAAATTTCAAATGGATGAGATGGTTACCGGTACACAACTATCATTAACTAAATTGGCAAGAAAAATTGCATTATATTTTAGGCCTGCTAGTCTACGAAAAGACTCAATTGGCTACTAGGTAGTCATTTGCAAATGGGCTAATGATGTGACATGATTGACATCACTATGATTCACAGTTGGTAGGGCCTTTATTCATATCTCATCTTCACACAAGAAGAATTTTTATGTTTGAAAGTCTGAAGGTAATGACATATCAATTGCTTCATAAATCCAGGTATAGTCAGCTTGTAAGGGTTTGTCTTTTAAGTTTTAGCTGAGTAATAGATGGGATAATTTGTATTCATCTTTAGATTTTACATTGGTGCTAGTGTTTACAATTTTAAACTGTTATGAAATATATTATTTATTCATTATTCACATTATTTATATAAAGTCATAAAAGTGCAAACAGGAAACTTTGGGTAATTTCGGTTTTTATTTACACTGCTACATATCACATGTCTCCAAGAAAAGAAAAGAAAGATAAAAACCCAAGAGCTAACTGACAGTTTTTTCCATTTCCGTTGTACTATAAACTTAAGTGTATACTTAGATATTCAAATACACATTGAATACCCACATCCAAGATCTTGAAATTGGTATTATGCAGTCAAATACTATCTTTTTTTCTTCTTTTTTTCTTCTGAACTCCAAAAACATTAATCAGTTGCATGAAAATAACTAATTCATGTTTTTATAATATCAATAACAAATATATTTATCCCTGACATGAATGTTGTGTCACATACTCAGGAAAAAATTGTGTATTTCAGATGGAGTTCTTTTCCATTCATTATATTCTTCTAACATTGATTTCTATCTTTTGGGGACTTTAAAAAAATTCCAACTATACATGGCCCTTATGAAATTTACTTGCATACCGGTATATGATTATCAAAAAAGTTCCTTTTATCACATAAGTTGTTATGATGAGATATTAACAATTTTTGCACATAGGGGTTTTTTAATATTTTATTTTATCCTCTCTTTACCTTTTTCATATGTAGTGTTTGCATTTAGTCAATATTGATGAAGTGGGTAAACTGATTTTGACTATGGTCATGTAAATTTTGTATATTTTTAATGCAAATATTTTGGTTTGCTTGAAGGCCTTGGTAATCAAGAAAGCTTTAAAGTTAGGAAACAAAACAGGGTGTGAAGTGATGTGTTTGATTGTTTCTGATGTGCTAGTGGAGCTTAGATTAATCCCAGTCACAACAAGAAAAAACAAATGTTGGAGGGGGCTTCTTTGTTGCCTTTATTCTGCAATAAGACAAATGGCTCTTATGCGAGTCAGCGAGTACATTTTTTTATTTTCCAAAGATGGACTGTAATAGAAATCGAGGGATGTGATTTGAGTAATGGGAACGCTGGAAGGTACATCAAATTTGTCACCAACCAGCGCTCTCTCTTCCTCTCTCTGCTTTTGACATTGTGCTGTAAAGGCCTACTCGTATGGTTTATAATGTGCTATCACAGTCAGACAAACCTGTGACATTTTTGTGTTCATATTTTTATCCTAGCCAAATTGTGCCTCATGTTTTTGTTTCCAAGAGCAGAACCCGTCTTGTAATTTTGTTTGTACACACGTCTAGCTGTTTGTAGTTTTTGTATTCGGTTCAAAGAAGGAGGAAACTCGTAATCCAGTATAGTATACAGTTATTGTGCAATATAGTCTAGGTAAATCTCTTTTCTTTCTTAGATCTATATATTGTTTCTAACTTTCTATTTATAGAATATTTTTATAATTAAATATTATTAGTAGTATGAGAGTAGTTAGATGTTTGAATATTTTAGGTCATGTTACAGTGATGTATAGTGTATGATGTGACTGAAAAATCTTGGGTTAAATATAACTAATATAACTTTATATATTAATATGTAATGTAATGATAACAATCATCTAAACTTTAGTCTAACCTTGTATTCAATATCTGGCCATTTTGGGTTGTAATTAATGAACATGAAAATTGTTGTAAATATTCAATTTTGAACCAGGGACATTTGAACTCTTTTACAGCACACTATGCAGTAGAGGATAATTTCAATAATTTGGCTTTTCAGCCAGACTACTGCGACAGTGCTCACGGCAACTAATTTTTCTACCCTCACTACACTTACAGGGAGATAGCAAGAGCAGTACATACAGAGAGGGGAGAGCCAAGATAGTGAGCGTGTGAGAAAGTGAGAGAGAAAGAGAGAGAGAGAGAGAGAAAGAGAGAGAGAGTTAAGGTGATTCAAACTCTCAACCTTTTTATTCAAAGTTCAATGAAATAATGACTATACCACGGCACAAGTCATGCTAGGGGCATTAGAACGACACGTTTCAGGCTTTCTTTATAGCCAAGCCACTGCATAGACATCATTTAACCATTACTTGGTTCAATTCATCCACTATTCAGGAGTTCACATTTGTATAAACGTGCAGACACTGCAGTAACTGTTTTTTAACCCTTCACTCTTTTGTGCTGCAAAAAGTGTATATTTATATATAGACGTAAATATTTATACTACACTTTGTTTTTATACAGTATATATTATATTATTACCATTCTCTTCCTCCCTCTGAAGAGTTGGTTTTTCTGTGTTTCTTTTCGGATAAATGAACAAATGCAAATTCTCAATTCTCAATTCAAATCTAAATTTTGTATCTAAATAGGCATTTTTGTATTCTGATTAAACTGTTAAAGTTAAATTTGTATGTGCCCTTGAAATCAATTGTTTTAAATTGGTCACAGATATGACTGTCCAATATTTTGTTGGTTCTTGTATAATTATGAAGAAGAATGTAAGAATTGTATATTTCGTTATGGTGGTCCATTAACATTAACAAATTGATAGTATGGTAGTTTGATAACTGAAATAGATTTGGAAAATAATGGATAGTTAGGAAAGGGGAGAGGATTGAATTGTTCCAAGCTCTTTAAAATTATGATTATTAGTCCTTGAGTCACAAAATATAATTGTGTTTTTTAATGAATTCTAGTTGCAACATCTTTCTGAAATTATTCATTTAGACAGGTTTTATAAGTCTCTTTTAAAACCATACACATTATTGATTTCACACCCTATTTGTTGGGGGTCACAGTGATGCATCATAATTGCATATGACTTGTATTTGTCTCTCTTTTATGATTTTATTCAAACAAGCTGAAGTGATTTTGTTATGGATGCTGTTATTTTTTGTTTTTTTAATTTGTTTTTATATACACTAAATTTATGGAGATATGCTGAGTTTGGCAATTATATATATTTAACATCACTTGATGATATTTGGAAGAGTTTTGTTCATGCTATTTTTTGCTGCCTATGCACATTTTGACATGAATAAACACCCTTCATAATCAAAGGATGGCTTGAGTATTTTCTTTCCAATGTAAATTGGTTTTGGTTGCTTTTTTTGATGATTGTGAATGCAGAGGATACTCACAGTTTGATGATGGTGTGTGTGTTATTAGATCACAGTGTTTGTGATTGTATTCATTATTAGTTCAGAGACTTCCTAGAAAAATAGCCGTTTAGGCTAAAGCGAGATACTGTCAATTGATTGAAAATGATTAGTTGCTGATAATTAGCATCACTCTACATAATTTGTTATATGAAAGTAACAAAATTAATAACATTCAGACGAAAGAGATATTTGTATAACATTCACCTCATATATGGATAGGTTTCATACCCCATGATGATGATGGTGAAGGTTTTGATTATGAATGGTGCTAATGATGAGAATAATATGATGGTGGTTATGATTATGATGGTGGTGATGATGAAGGTAATAATAATAAAGAGGATGATGATGAACATTATGCTGTTTATTAATGATGTTTACAATGGCCATGATGATGATTATGATGATGATGAGTATGATGATGATAAAAATAGTGGGAAAATACTAGATGAAATATTAAATGAGACACTAAGCAACATTACTAGGACTGTTTAAGGAATTTGGAAATAAACTTGATTTTAAAAAAGAAAACATTTACCTCTATAATTCTTGGACCTTGCATGTAGTTAGACATGATCAAGCTCGGTACAAATGTCACCGCAATGCCGCCCTCTCTGTTGAGGTGTCTCCTTCGAGTCTTTCCTCAGTGGACATCACAATGTTATCGTGAATAGCGCCATCTATTGAAGTTCATGCTTCAATTTTCTACAAGAATCGTTCAGTCAAAAAAAAAGGGGGGGGGGAACAGTGGCGGATCCAGGGGGCTCGGGCCCCCTCCCCTGGGAAAAAAATAGGTAAAAACACGTTAATTTTACCTTTTTTGGAGATGGGCCCCCTCCCCTGGCGCTCAAGGGGGGGGGGGGGGGTCCGATTTTTCAAATTTTCGAGAGCCAAACAAAAAATTAGTACTCACTACTCCCCCCCCCTCCCCCCACTGAACAATATTTTGTTTCTAGATAAATAACAACAAACGAACGAAAGATTCATGACGATCCCATGTTATTATATAATTACTTGTAAATGCTGCAGTTTTCATTTTAAAAAAATCACGATCACGTTGAAGTTGGAGGTACACTCTTGGTCGCCTTTGACATTTTTTTTACCAGTACATGTATACTTCTAGGGGTAAGCTCCCCCTCGTCCTCTGTCTTCCTTTTCTTTATTTTCCTTTCCTTCATATACCCCACGCCCCCTCCCCTATACGCACCACCTCCTCTTTGGTCTTTCAGTGTATCCTTTTAAGTTTCTTTCCTGTTCTGCCTTCTCCCGTGTTTCGATCACGTTCTCGATGTCAGCCAAGCTCGACGAAGACACGGTGCTGAGATTCGAAAGAGAGTGAACAAAAACGGCACAGTGTGACAGTCTTACAAGTGATCACGAGACGGACGACATCGCGAGGTCAAGTCGATCCGGATCGATTGGGCTTCGATTTATTTACGGTGTCGATTTCAAAACAGACAGGTTTTAAATTGGCTAGCTTCAGTTCCACTTGCAGGACAAATGGACAAAAATATATGAGCCCCGAGCATAAGAAAAATGCGTTTTGGGGTAATCATTTAAAGAACTATTTAATAATTGGTATTATGGGTATAAGGACTTCAACCAAAGAGATCGACAGTATCGGTCTCGTGGGCTGTTGGTCTCGATGTTCGTCGATCAGGTGGGATATTAATCGGTTTGGATTTCTAGATAAAGAACACTTTTAAGAATAAAATGTAAAAACCACTATTTAAAAAGGCCGAGGGGTAAATACTTTTTCAAAATGTCAGATGCATACTTTTATCATGCTAGATTCAACCTTTATAGTCTTGGATCCAGCATGTTCAAAGTGTTGATCTACCATTTTTAAAAAGTGGTAATGTTGAAATTTTATATTTTAGTTTTTCGAGTGAAGAGAATCCTACGTATAGAGCGATCATTCTCCACATAATATGAAATGAAACAAAATAACACAAAAATATCCAAGGGGTTTAACATTAATTTCCTCTTGATTTATCATTCTTTGTCAATTTTGTCGAAGGGGGGGGGGGGGGGGTGGAGAACTAGTGCATTACTTTTCTTTTGTCCTCTTAAACTTTTGTAAATGACTGATTTTGCAACATTTCTCTACGTTACTAGAATAATCGATATATCATTAAAAACCTCCCGTTAAATATTTTTAGACTAACAAACGTAAATCCTGTTAATACAACCGGTAATTTCAACCAAGACCAACCTTGCCAACAGTGTAAATTTGAATACCATTCTTGTTTTTGCATGGAAGTCAAATGTGAAAAGTCTTGAAAGTACATACAAATCCGAAAGATTGTCAACGATAAAGAAGGCATTTGTCCAAAATAAATGCAATTATAACCGAATAGGGTCCAGACTTTACGGTGGGGCTAATTTTGCTGCCAATAAAAAATACCAGCAAAAAAATGTTCTTAATCATTTTCTTAATATACATACGAAAAGGAATATAAGGAAAGATGGAAAAGGGAACATCCATCGCCTCTCTCTCTCTCTCTCTCTCTCTCTCTCTCTCTCTCTCTCTCCCGACTGCAATTTAGGAAAAATATTTTCTGGCTGAAATACATAGACCACCATTTACTCGAATGTTTTACCGTCTCCCCCACATTACAAAAATTACGTTTTTAGTATTCTAAAACATATCATTTTGTAAACAAAATACAATAGAATGATAATATATGTAATTATGTATGCAGACACCTCACCGCCCAATATATGAAGAAAAAAATATAGAAAAAATGTTTATGGTGCAGTAATGTCCAACTGATGTGACTATGGTTCATATGCCTGCCTAACTATACAAATGTTTTTTTTTAAATTGGATTGATGGTTCCATATTCCCATACCATTTCAACCGAGCCTTAAACTGTTTGATGGTTCCATAATGACAAGACACTAGATAATAGGCCTATGAAGTTATCACCTAAATTATTCATACCCCTGCCCTTGTTAAAATATTTTTTTGTGTGTGTTTTTCGTAACTCAGAATGGATGGTGAACTGGTTGAGTCAGAACCTTTCTTGAATACTTTTAGATGTAAGCTTTGAAATGTGACATTATCAGGAAACATAAATTGGGGCAAATACATATTTCACATAGGCCTACTTGAACATTTAAAAAACTTGGTAAGGGTATATGAATGATTTAGTTATTATCTGTATATATCACAGGATTTTACAGGCGATGGCTCCAGAGTGCCATAAACAATCAACAAATGATTGAATGTGATGCCACCAGCCTAACTCTATAGAGCCGAGGCTGTGAAAAAAATATATTTACAAGCTTTTAGGAAAATTTAGTCTTGCTTTTTTTTGGACAGATGTGATGGACCTTAGTGTATCCAGTCAATAAAATGGGGGGGGGGGGGGGGGCTAGTTGTGGATTTTTCGCCAAATAATTTGTAGAATTCCGGGGTGAGCGATCAAAGTGAACGAACAGTGATTATAAAGGCCTCCATGAATGTGTTTATTTTTTAATTTAATTATGTCGGTGCACTAATGTATCGCTTATTGTGCACTTTTGCAACTTTATTATTTGAGACATGGATAAAGTGCCCTGTTACATGTGTATATTTTAAAATAGAATTATTTCGGCGCACCGTAATGTATCGTTCATTTTTTCTCGTTTTAAACTTTATTGTTTGAGACATGGATAAAGCGCCCTGTTACATGTTTTCAATAATTATTATCTTCATTTCGATTTATATTACAGAACTTTATGACCAAGTAGAAGTATTTAGAAAATGATTTCAAGAGCAACCTGATTTTCCGGGTACAAAATCCGTCAGACGAAGGAGGGGGTTGCCCCCTTGCCCTCTTAAATACGAACACACCTATACATATAGCTGTACCTGTATAGTCGATGTTTTCACATTGTCAGACACGCCCACAAAACCTTTTAACATGGCCTTTCAAATTACTCCCATGCAATATCATCTGCATATAACGTTAATCAATCTCGTGAGTAATATTTTGTGAGGGAAAAGTATCGCCTTTCGTGACTTCAGACACGCTTTAGTAATTATTGAGATGGAGAAGCACCGCTCTAAACATGACGTAGCGCTAAACTCGGAGCTGTAATGGTATGGTATGGCTCGTTAAAAACAGCGAGCGCTTCCATTTCATTTTATCACAAAGGTACATAAATCCTAAATTTGATTTTCCTTGCATGGACCTTTAGAAAACTGAGTTAGCAGGTTTACTCGACTCGCGGAGAGTATATAATTTCTTAAATTTATTATTATGGATGGAACAGAAAAGAAAAGGAAAAAACATTGATTTTATGTGTTACATAGCCTGGCATGCCTCCTGACATTTATTTCGTTTCCCCATCATCCTGTTAAAGACAATCTCTATTCGCAGAGGCGGCGGAGCGACTTCCAAAGGGGAAAGGAGGTGCACCAACAAAAAAGAGCACTTTCTTGAGAAAAAAAAGGGCACCTTCAAAGGGAAATCTCAAAGCGATTTTTTTTTTAGACATTGGTATATACCCCTATATTGTGATTACATTATCAGGGATGATTTCAATATTTGTCTCTCTGTATACATCATATAAGCAGGGGCGGACACGTCCCCCCCCCCACTCAATTTGTTTAGGGGGGATCGTCCCCCCCCCCCTGAAAATTTGAAAAAGTGCAAAAAATAAGTGTATAGCAAATACTGACTAAAGACTGCAACAAACTTTAAGGCTTTGGTAGGCCCAAGAGTGCAGCGTTTAGACAAATAAAAATGCAAAAATCTTCTCGCTCGGTAGCTACGCTCCTTTGCATTATATTCTTCAGAATGTACAAATAAATATTGTAGAAAAGTGAAGTGTGAAAAAGGTATATTGCCTGTTTTTAAACTATTGTTTTGTTAAGGAATGTAATTTGTTAATACAACAAAGCTTCAAAAAACTGTGAGGGGATAGTCACTTCCGTCACTGTCAACCCTCTCGTTCACTATGTTCCCTCGCACTTGCGTAATGATGGGGGGGGGGGGGGGGGGAGCTTGGTAGCAGTTGCCCCCCCCCCCCCGCCGAATAAAATATAAGAGTGGGGTATTTCTAATTCGATACCAGTGATTTACAAATGTTGCTGAAATATCATGGTTTTTCCCTGAACTTCGCAGTGCGAAAAATTACATCTTATAAAGAGAGGAAAACCCAATCCTGATGGGGTTATAAGCACATTCTCATAACGGAAGACTAAAAAGACCTTTGATAAGACAGTTACGTAATAATAACATCTATTACTACGAACGAGCGTAGCGAGCTAGCTAGCTTTGGGGAAAAATGTTCCGAGTCGCTTGAAATTAGGGGCACGTTTAATGATGAGAGGAAAAGGGGACACTTATCGAAATGGTTATTAGAAAAGAAAAAGAGCAAGTGTCAAAGTACAAAGGATAATTATCAGAGGTGAAAATGGGGCACTTCTTACACCTAAGAAAAGAGGCACGTTTACACCAGGGATGAAAAGGGGTTCTATGAGAATGGGAAATGGGCATTTGTCGACGGAAAAGAGGCACTCATCAGATTTTGATAGGGGCATTTATAAGAAGTGAAAAAGGGCATTTATGAAAAAGGGATAGGTTCCTTATTAGAAAGAAAAAGGGGACACATATCATTGTTAAAAGGGTAATTATCAGAGGTGAAAAGGGGCACTTATCACATCTGAAAAGGGGCATTGACCATACATGAAAAGAGGCACTTATGAGAATGAAAAAGGGGCACTAATGATAAAGGAAAAGGTGCATTTGTTGAAAGAAAAAGGGCACCGATCGGATTTTAATAGGGGCATTTATTGGAGGTGAAAGGGGGCTTTTATGAGAAGGGGAAGTTGCTCTTATTAAAAAGAAAAAGAGGCACATGTTAAAATAAACGGGGCATTTATCAAAGATGAAAAGGGGGGTAATTATGAGAAGGGGAAGGGGCACTTACAAGAAGAAAGAAAAAGAGCATTCATTAGGAAGGAAAAGGGGGCCGTGTCAAAACAAAAGAGGCATCTATAAGAGATGAAAAGAGCACTTATCAGGAGGGGAGGGGGCACTTGTCAAAGCAAAACGAGTATCTCTCAGAATTGAATAGGGCCATTTACAAGAGATGAAAAGGGGCGATTATGAAAATGAAAAGGAACATTTTTTTTCATAGATGAAAAGGAGCATTTATGAGAAGGTAAAGGGGCTCTTTTTTAAATGGGGGCACTTATTAAAAAGGAAAGGGAAAATGTGAAAATATACGGTGCGCTTATCCTAGTTAAAAAGGGGGTAGTTATTAAAAGGGGAAGAGACACTTTTTACAAAGGAAAGGGGAACATCATAGCAAAAGGGGAACCTCTCAGATTTGAATAGGGCAATTATCAGAGGTGAAAGGGCACTTATCAAAAGTGAAGGGGGGTTCTCGTTCCTGAAAAGGGGAGCTTACTAGAGATAAAAAAGAGGCACTTATGAGAATGGAAAATGGACACTTATTGCAAAGGAAAATGGGAACTTGTCAAAGGAAAAGGGGTACGTGTCAAAGAAAGGGGCACTTATCAGGGGCGCAAAGGAGAAGGGGCAAATTAAAAAATTAATAGGGGCACTTGTCGAAGTAAAAGAGGGACTTTTCCTATGTAAAAAAGATCCCACAAGACGAAAATATATTTTTGATGGGATAGTCTGGTAGACCCCACACGAGATGTTTACATTTCACCAAATGATCAATGCATAACATGTGGAATTGTCTCCAGTACCAAGTTATCCATGCGTTCACTCGTGCGGGGCCTTCTTAACAATTTGCAATACCGGTATGCGCTTGCATGTACAATATGTGCGAGTTACTCGCAGGTGCACTAGTACTAACGTACCTCTGAAAATCACCGATTATTCTGTGGACACATTTGTTGTGAATTCGGATCGAATATTTGTCAGAAGGGTGATGTAATCTTCAGGTAAGTTCTGGTAACATGTCCTGTTTAATCGTGTATCATTGTCTAGTTCTAGATTTGCATGAATGGTGAATGATTTTGAACCGTACGAACGAAGAAGTTGAGAAAGTTTTGGGCTCTGAGTCGAGTGGTATGCGTTACTACCCCCCTCTGTGCACCCGCGGAACACGCCCGTGCTTCGCACTGCACTTCATAGACAGCCGTTTGTAAAACAATTATATAGACAAATTATATGTTATATAATCATTATTTAACAAATAATAGCCATTATTTACATATAATGCAAGAAAATGTACATTTTTATTTGTATATAATTTTTTACACATTTTTATTATTTATAAATAATTACAATTCATACTTCATTATTTATAAATAATGACAAAGTACGTTTCATTATTTATAAATAATTACAATTCACACTTTCATTATTTATATATAATGAAAAGCGTATTTCCATTATTTATATATAATTGCCATTATTTATAAATAATTACAATTCACACTTTCATTATTTATATATAATGAAAAGCGTATTTCCATTATATAATATATAATGAAAAGCACATTTCAATTATATAATATATAATGAAAGGCGTATTTCCATTATATAATATATAATGAAAAGCGTATTTCCATTATATATTATATAATGAAAAGCACACTTCCATTATATAATATATAATGGAAAGCACATTTCCATTATATAATATATAATGAAAAGCGTATTTCCATTATATATTATATAATGAAAAGCACACTTCCATTATATAATATATAATGGAAAGCACATTTCCATTATATAATATATAATGAAAAGTGTATTTCCATTATATAATATATAATGAAAAGCACATTTCAATTATATAATATATAATGAAAGGCGTATTTCATTATATAATATATAATGAAAAGCACATTTCCATTATATAATATATAATGAAAAGCGCATTTCCATTATATAATATATAATGAAAAGCGCATTTCCATTATATATTAAATAATGAAAAGCGCATTTCCATTATATATTAAATAATGATTGTGTATGCAAATGGCAATGGTTGGTAACGCCCATAATATGAATATTCATGAGCTTGACTGCCCATATTATCCTCTATTCCAGGCACCTTTCCATTTTGTGTTCTTTGTGCATTCTTATCAGAAATTCTACGAGCGGTAAATAAGTCTCTGTATCACTTTTCTCCTTCTTATTTGTATGCAGATTTGGGTATAATGATTGATAACGGTAATTATCCTCATTATTTTAATAAGAAATTTTTCTATCTGTGATGGAAGTTTTTATGTACGATTGCCTGATCTGAAGACAAGACTTTCGCTGTATGCATATTTAATATATGACGTCACCCACACAGAGTGAGGGTTCGAGGTTTTCTTTGAAAGTTTGATGGTGAGTACAGCTGTAATTACGTTCAAATCTCGTAAATTGAATCATATTTATAAACATATCTAACGATAGTATGAATCTGCTGATTTGTCTGTACATTATGAAGTGGTTTAAAATGGTTATATCTGATGAATTTAGGAGTAATTTACACTCGAACTTTTGATGCGTTATTTATCGTCGTGAGAAATATTTCAGCTCGATTGCCAGTCACTCCTTGATCCTTGGCCCAAACTTTCGGGCGAGACCCTCTCTGCAAATTAGATACGCGAGTATAGGTTCTATAGGCAGCTGGCAGATCACTTCACTAGCGCTAGCTGCATCAATGATTCAAGCTTTTTGTTACTTTTAGGTCCAACTACTTTCATAGTTGGGTCAGAAGAAAGTTAGTTAATAGCTAACACTAAAAAGCATGGTCACAGTTGACATGAGTAGTTGACATGAGTTGTGAACAAGCTCCAAAATTTGGACCAGATACCGGGATAGTTAGTAGAAAATTTGAGGCCTAGGCCTACAGACCAGTAAATAATTGGACTACCTGTGAACAGGCGCGGATCCAGGATTAGGGGGGGCCCAAATTTGAAATTATGCAAGCCAAATATTGGTACGTGATAGTGACACCGGCAGTGGCAAAATGAGCAAAAACGGGGGGGGGGGGGGGGGGGGGGGGGGGGGTACTACGGGGGAGACAAAAAAATCTGCACCACCCCACTCTTACATGCATGCCCCGCTAAACGTTTCTCTAAGTAGGTGGGGGGGGGGGGGGGGGAGGTTTTTACGATCAGGTAGAGCGTTGTGAAATTGGCGTGGTGTCTAAGGGCGAAGAACCTGCGGGGGTCAAGGGGTGGAACCCCCAGAAGCTCAGGGGTATAGGCATTTAATTAGGGTCAGATGAGCATATAAAGGCAAGGGCCTTTGCCCCCCCCCCCCCCTCCCCCGAACTACAACTTGTTGGCGGGAAAATTGCAAATGATATCCCCCTTCTTTTCTTCTTCCTCTTTTTCCTTCCCTTTATCTCTCTTTACTTTTTTTCTTTCCCTTTCATTCCTTCTCTTTTATTTTTTGATGGGGGGACAGGGAGAGGTTACAGCTGGGAGGCAAGGCCCTTTCGGCCCCCCGATCTCCTTCTTTTCCCCCTTTTCTTTTCTTCTTCCTCTTCTTTCTTTCCTTTTCTCTCCTTTTTCCCTTCTTTTCCTTCCTTCTTTTTTCTCTCTCTCTTTTTTTTTTTTTTTTTTTTTTTGCGGGGGGGGGGGGGGGGGGAGGGCCAAGGCCCGCTCATCCCCCCTGGGATCCGTGCCTGCCTGTGAATGTGATACTCGTAGTCGTACAGAGACTTGTAGCTATCTAACAAATTAAAACACGATCCCCCCCCCAAAAAAAAAAAAAAATAAAAAAAAAAAAAATATTCAGTCTAGACTACATCGTATAGTATACAGGGGTACATGTACGTATAGTGGTGCCTGTGCGTTGCTTAAACTCTTTGTTGGCTTAGCCTAATTTGCCTCTACTCTAGGCTCTATCTTTGAATTTTTGTTTGCTGTAAATACGATTAAGTTTTCTCTGTCATATATAGATCTAGGTCCATATCTATTTTGCGTTTTTTTCAATTTGATAGAATGAACAGTTACGAGACATGGATCTAGATCATCTAGAGGCCGTAGATCAACTAGATCTGGATCAAGAAATTGAATATAAATTTCAATGTTAGATAATGAAGGAGGGCTTTTTAGGTAAAGAGAAAATCCAAATTAAAATAGAACAGTTAATTCTGCAAATGCTCATTTCCTTTTATTCTAAGAATTAAATTCCCCCCCCCCCTCTCTTTTACAGGAAAATGTACAGAGAGACTCGTCGCAGTTAATGCAGTACCAAATGCTTGCTTTCTTGGAGTATGTGCTTGAAACAAGAATGTCCTGGAGAAAACAGACCACCACAAGAGAAGGTACACATATTTACTTTTGATCAAACTGATCTGTTTAGTTTTTACAAGTAAAACAAAATTTTGAAATAGGTGAGGTCAAGGTCAAGCTGAAGGGGATGCAAAGGACTGGTTTGAGAAGTATGTTTTCATGGGATGGCTATGTATGAATCCCCATGTCTACTAACACGTTGCTGAAGTGTTTCTCTTTTTAGGATTAACATTTTAAGCTCATGTGCAGGGGGGGAGGGGGGTCCAATACATGAAAAGGAACGTCAAGCAAAAAAAAATAAAAAAATTGACCTTCAAATTTTGCTGGAAAACTAAACGTTGAAGACAACTAAAATATTAAATAGTGCTAGTTATTTCAAATTTGGTTAATATATTGAATTGTTTATAATTCTGTTCCAGGGATTGAGAACGAGGGCTTCCTGTTGAGAGATCATGGGGTGCCTTGAGGTTCCAGTCTTGATGTTCTGCCCCTTACCTCAAAGCGATGGCCTCTTGTGCCTGACATATTGGGAGCAAAGCACAATGGACTGGTAATTCATAATGAATATTACAATGTTTTTTTTTAATCTGGTAAAGAAACAGATAAATTCATAGCAAGTGAGCCTGTCATGGCATTTCGAGTGACCCAACATTTGCTCCTGCAACGACTGCTCAAGGCTTTATTTGTCAAATGTGTAGGGTTAGGCCGAGGGTTGCAATTGGGATTGAGGTTCAGTGTAAGGTTAGGGTTTGGTCTAGTGTTGGATCCAGGCATGAAGTTAAGTATTTGGATAATAGTATAGGAAATTGATGTTGAGCAAATGTCTTGAGGAACAAGTGTCATACAATCAGATTTTCCAGGTGCTGGTGGAGCTGTATGTATTGATATTCATCATTGGCAGTTTAAAAATCTTCCTTTGTATTAGTAAACTAAAAATACGCTGACCCCCAGTTTGTGAAACGTGTACCTGATTTTTACGACATGCTCTATTGTTTAGTGGTTATGTAGACAAAAAAATCTGCACCACCCCACTCTTACATACAGGCCCCGCTAAACGTTTCTCTAAGTAGGTGGGGGGGGGGGGGGGGGAGGTTTTTACGATCAGGTAGAGTGTTGTGAAATTGGCGTGGTGTCTAAGGGCGAAGAACCTGCGGGGGGTCAAGGGGTGGAACCCCCAGAAGCTCAGGGGTATAGGCATTTAATTAGGGTCAGATGAGCATATAAAGGCAAGGGCCTTTGCCCCCCCCCCCCCCCCCGAACTACAACTTGTTGGCGGGAAAATTGCAACTGATATCCCCCTTCTTTTCTTCTTCCTCTTTTTTCCTTCCCTTTATCCCTCTTTACTTTTTTTCTTTCCCTTTCCTTCCTTCTCTTTTATTTTTTGATCGGGGGACAGGGAGAGGTTACAGCTGGGAGGCAAGGCCCTTTCGGCCCCCCAATCTCCTTCTTTTCCCCCTTTTTTTCTTCTTCCTCTTCTTTCTTTCCCTTTCTCTCCTTTTTCCCTTCTTTTCCTTCTTTCTCTCTCTCTCTCTTTTTTTTTTTTTTTTTTTTGCGGGGGGGGGGGGGGGGGGGGGGGAGGGCCAAGGCCCGCTCATCCCCCCTGGGATCCGTACCTGCCTGTGAATGTGATACTCGTAGTCGTACAGAGACTTGTAGCTATCTAACAAATTAAAACACGATCCCCCCCCCCAAAAAAAAAAAAAAAAAATATTCAGTCTAGACTACATCGTATAGTATACAGGGGTACATGTACGTATGTAGTGGTGCCTGTGTGTTGCTTAAACTCTTTGTTGGCTTAGCCTAATTTGCCTCTACTCTAGGCTCTATCTTTGAATTTTTGTTTGCTGTAAATACGATTAAGTTTTCTCTGTCATATATAGATCTAGGTCCATATCTATTTTGCGTTTTTTTCAATTTGATAGAATGAACAGTTACGAGACATGGATCTAGATCATCTAGAGGCTGTAGATCAACTAGATCTGGATCAAGAAATTGAATATAAATTTCAATATTAGATAATGAAGGAGGGCTTTTTAGGTAAAGAGAAAATCCAAATTAAAATAGAACAGTTAATTCTGCAAATGCTCATCTATGTTTAAATGATCATGCTCATTTCCTTTTATTCTAAGAATTAAATCCCCCCCCCCCCTCTCTTTTACAGGAAAATGTACAGAGAGACTTGTCGCAGTTAATGCAGTACCAAATGCTTGCTTTCTTGGAGTATGTGCTTGAAACAAAATTGTCCTGGAGAAAACAGACCACCACAAGAGAAGGTACACATATTTACTTTGGATCTAACTTGATCTGTTTAGTTTTTTCAAGTAAAACAAAATTTTGCAATAGGTGAGGTCAAGGTCAAGCTGAATGGGATGCAAAGGGCTGGTTTGAGAAGTATGTTTTCATGGGATGGCTATGTATGAATCCACATGTCTACTAACACGTTGCTGAAGTGTTTCTCTTTTTAGGATTAACATTTTAAGCTCATGTGCAGGGGGGAAGGGGGGGGGGGGGGGTCCAATACATGAAAAGGAACGTCAAGCAAAAAAAAAAAAAAAAATTGACCTTCAAATTTTGCTGAAAAACTAAACGTTGAAGACAACTAAAATATTAAATAGTGCTATTTATTTCAAATTTGGTTAATATATTGAATTGTTTATAATTCTGTTCCAGGGATTGAGAACGAGGGCTTCCTGTTGAGAGATCATGGGGTGCCTTGAGGTTCCAGTCTTGATGTTCTGCCCCTTACCTCAAAGCGATGGCCTCTTGTGCCTGACATATTGGGAGCAAAGCACAATGGACTGGTAATTCATAATGAATATTACAATGTTTTTTTTTAATCTGGTAAAGAAATAGATAAATTCATAGCAAGTGAGCCTGTCATGGCATTTCGAGTGACCCAACATTTGCTCCTGCAACGACTGCTCAAGGCTTTATTTGTCAAATGTGTAGGGTTAGGCCGAGGGATTGAGGTTCGGTGTAAGGTTAGGGTTTGGTCTAGTGTTGGATCCAGGGATGAAGTTAAGTATTTGGATAATAGTGTAGGAAATTGATGTTGAGCAAATGTCTTGAGGAACAAGTGTCATACAATCAGATTTTCCAGGTGCTGGTGGAGCTGTATGTATTGATACTCATCATTGGCAGTTTAAAAATCTTCCTTTGTATTAGTAAACTAAAAATACGCTGACCCCCAGTTTGTGAAACGTGTACCTGATTTTTACGACATGCTTTATTGTTTAGCGGTTATGTTGTAACACAAAATGAATTCTTAATCTTAATCCTGGATCCATAGCTAAACGTTATAACGTAATATTAACCCTAAAGCTAATCTAAAACCCTATCACAACTTGAGCAATAACCATATATCTTGATGAAATAAAGCTTGTGTTAAAGGTAATACAAAGTTTTGGGAAATTTTGAAAATTGAGTGGATAGTGAATCTTTACAATTTTGATATATTTGGATGCCCCTGTGGATGTATTATAAGCACTAAAAAAATTAGCCCCTAAAACACTTCTGTTTTCGAGAAATATTGAATATAAAAATTTACCGGTGCTCCCGGTTAATTTTGATAAATTTCAAATAGCGCCTATGGCCGTACAATGGTAGCTGCGACCATGAAAATCTCAGAATATGTTGTTGTGATATATAATTTCCAAACGGAAATAGCAAATCAGTCTTTTTTAGTCAAGAAACATTGTTTTATAGCTAAATTAATATCTTGACCTTGAGAGGGAGCTATACAACATAAAGAGTTTATTATTTATAATTTCATAACTTTAGACTCGATTTCAACCGCGACAACGATCAATGAATATTGTAGGAACGCATATGCTTCCAATATGTTAATCTGAACCAAATCCATGACCCTATACCAAAACTTTGTAATACCTTTAAGCATTGGCAGACCCAAAGTCAGGTTATCCTAAATTCCTTTCTACATACTGCTATTGTATAAAGTTGATATTTAAGTACATCCCATTGCAAGTTCTAAAATTTCTTTAAAAACCTTACCCTGCTGCAAGATGATAGTGTGTGAAGTAAGTTAGCTCATAGTAGAGCATGAATTATTACCTGCAACTCTCAACCAATACACCCTTGCCACCTGCAATCCATCTCAGTTTCACAATATATTCTTTAAACAACATTAACTGAAGTTCAAAATTTTGATTAGTGATTAAGAAAGGCTACAAAGAATTGTATTCTTTTTTCACACTTGTATAATATAGGGGGAGGGGGGGGGGGGGGGGGGGGGCAACCTATCAGTACAAGATATAATTATTTTATATGACTATATCCTGTTGTCCTGGGGGTAGATATCCCAAAACCTGCAAGTGTGATAAAGAAAAATATGTTTGTGTACTAAAAGTGAAACAAAAACAAATCACTGGAAACTTTTGGTTGTTAATAACTCAAAAGGTACACTCAAATCAAAATGAGGTTTTCACAGCTTAAAGTTTAAGGATGTAAATTCTATGCCATTTCTATGAATGGTAATTGCTATTCTTAAAGCCCCACTGTCCTACTTGTAGCTACTTGCTAAAACTTCCCCAATTGGTGCCTGTTGGTCCCCATGATCCTCTCTTTCTTATGTTAGTTGAGAGCTGAGTTGATGAGATAGCCACCTGTCAGTGACCTGGCTGGGTGGTCTAATCCCTTCTGGCCCAGTAGTATTGACGGTCTTTAAAACAATGGTCGGAATGTTTGATTAGATCTTTTACACAGACATGTAGTATATTAGTAATAAAATACATGTTTGGCAATATGGTATTTCATTGCAGACCATAATGAGAAGTAATATTTTAATCTGGGATCTCTCATTGGCACGGAAAATAAGGAATGTACTCCTGTCGAGCAAACAGTGAATTTATATAAAACTAATAGCCCTTTGAAGATTACTAGAAGAAGAAAAACAACAAGAAATAAGAAAAAGAAATATACATGTGATGTGAGCTTTAGATCTTAAAGTGCTTGTAACAATATTGGATTTTTTTTCCTCTTTCAATTAACATTTTATTCATGAACAGCTGGCTTATTGGAATTGGTTACAAAGATGCAAGTGGACTTGTCTGTAGTAGTTGCTGAAGAGGAGCAGTCAGCATAAGGAGCGTGTGCCTCCAAAACAACGTGGGAACTTCTCCCAAGTTCATCTCAAATCACAAGGCTCTTCAGGAATCAAGATGTAACAATGGAGGTTGAGAAGGAGTTTGCGACCCTCCTGATTTGGACTACTCACTATATACATTCTCAATCAATGGATTGTAGCACTTCTGCACAAAACTCAACAAGTCATGATTGAGAAAAACGCAACAAATACTCGGTTAAGCATTGATTTATGTGACTGGTATTAGGGTAGGTTTCAGCTTGGTAATTTTATATTAACTATGTCACAAAAGAACCTCATTGGTCCTTATGGTTCCACTTCCACGCCACAAGCTGCTCCCTCCCCTGTTTCGGTATACCGTACCCAGACTACAAGAGATCAAATGAATTAAAATCCACACTTGATTACAAATGAATTGATCTTTTAAATATTGTCATCATTTCAGGGTGGTTTTGGTTACGGGTTAGTGTGAGCTTTCTGTGCGTAAAATTGAGGGTACTTCGTGCGGAGATCAGTGGATGGATATTTCATGTACAATGCAAGAGAGGTGTCTATCTTCATTGGAATTCAGGATGTGAATTCCAATGAAGATGGCTTGTTTATAAGGAGAGAAGCAAGATAGATTGATGTAAACTTAATGACATCAGGGAATGTTTGCCTGTATTGTTTGAATGACACGGATATTGAATAACGTGAAGTTAAGTGCAAAGAATGGCATAATATATTCAATTTGTACACCATCCTATTGAATTTTTTTTAAACAGCATTTGTGCACAGGTCTATGGAAAACCAGTAGGTGGCATATACGATAAGATCATTTACCGCAGCTCAAGGAGTACCGTAGATATCACTTACCGCAGTTGCTGCTATTTGTGCCCACATGCATATTATTATCAAGCAGTTGAAGCTAAAACTAATATAATCTAATTAACAGGTTTTTTTTTCCAATTATCATAGCAAGAGAGAAAAACGTACTTTTATAATAACTTCCATTATTATTATTTGATCCACGAGACCGAGTAGTCCAGCCCTCGTGAATCTGTATGTTCTCCAGATTTCATTGTCAGGGCATATCAGGGGGCGGATCTAGTTTTTTGCTAAGGGGGGGGGGGGGGGGGTTGACCCTATGACAATGCAGAACATCGCCCACGAGCCGCATAGCGGCGAGGCGATTAACGCATTTATAAGATGAATTTTCTTTTTTTTCTCTCTGTCTCGCTATCTCACTGCATTATAAATTTCTCATTTTCACGCCGACATCAACATCTCTCACCATTAAACAGTTCTCTCATTTCCTTTCCTTTCTCTTTTACTCTCTCTCTCTCTCTGAACTCTCATGTTCTGTTTCCAGATTTTTTCCACATATGATTCCATTTATCCAACCATATATGCACACTAAAAAGAAAAGATATGAAGGGAATACTGTATATAAGATAATAAACATGTTTAATTTATTCATTTTCTTACAACAAACTAATATGTTTACAGATTATAACATTGATGGTCAAATATTAAACACAAATGACCTCATCTGCTACTTCCATTTGTAAATTACTTTTTTCTTTAAAAAATTCAACAAAGCATACTTATGCTAAATCTGAGCACCATTTTTTTTCTCCAGGGAATGTATTGTATCATGACTTGCACCCTTATTATAAAACACATTATAAAAACATGCCGATTTCTTTAAAAAAAAAAAAAATTACCTATGACTCAATGATGGCAATTTTTTCCAGAGAAACAATACTGTACGATAGTATACAGCATCCTTTAGTGTGATGGTTACTCCGTGGTCCACACACGCACCAAAGTATATCTTTGCTCGTTATATACCATATATATAAATCATACTCGTAGGCCCATTCCCAAATGTTATAATTATTATCAATAAACAGAAATTGATAAAAGATGACCCCTCCCCAAAACTCTTATATTCCAAAAGTTTGATCTTGGCTGACAGGTGGTAACTTGAGTACTTGACTACATCTTATTTGCCCTATAGACGCATACTTAAAATGGATGCCTTGGCAAAGCCTCAGTTTTATAAATGATTGCTTGGCTTAGACTGCCAATGAACATATTTCTTGTTTTTATCTACACCATTAACTTTTCTCCACATCGTGCTGTCAGATTGAGATGCTTTGGTGTGATATACTTAATGTTTTACATCATGTTTTTAATGAACTCCTACCTTGCTTAGTTATGCAGACATTGGGCACTTTTTTTAAAACTTGCGATAGCAGTGAAAAGGATGTGCATAAAAGAAGAGGCGGGATATCCATACTACTACCATGTACTACTACAAGATGGGTAAAATTGCATCATTGTATTATACCTTGGTTCCTGGTTATCTCTCCTTGGTAGTTTGAAAACTATGTTTCAGTACCGGTAATCATTGTAATAGTGTTTCCGTTTCATGGTGTCACTGGTGTGGTTGTGTGTATGAAGGCCAAATTTTCTATTTTCCAGCTTCGCCTGTCCACAATCACTAAACAATTTAAGCTGAAATACAGGGCCTAATATACAAGGTGATTACAAAATTAAACATACTGCTTGCAAGGTGAAGTTACACGTACTGCTTGAAGAGAATTGGGCACCAACAAAATAGGCACTTTCTGGAAAAAAAAGGGCACCTACAAAGGGAATCTCAAAGACAATGGTATATACCCCTACATTGTGATTACATTATCAGGGACGATTTGTTTCTCTTTATACACCATACAAGATATTGCTTAAGTATCAGTTCGGTGTGATGGTCTGAAAATTGATTTGCGAGCGAGGAAAATTTTAAGTTTTGTGAGGTCGCAGTACAAAAAATTGCATCTTATTAAGAGTGAAAAACCCAATCCTGATGGGATTATAAGCACATTCTCACAATGGAAGCCTGGAAAGACCTTTAATAAGTAACGTTATTATGTCATCTATAAATGCGAGCGAGCTTTGGGGGAAGTTACTCTTAGTCGCTTGAAATTAGGGGAGCATTTAATGATGAGAGGAAAAGGGGACACTAAAAGGGATAAGAGGAAAAGGAGCATGTGTCATGTAAAAAAGTAATTATCAGAGGTGAAAATGGGGCACTTCTTAGACCTACAGAAAGATGCACTCACCAGGAATGAAAAAAGGCACTTATGAGAATGGGAAATGGCATTTTTCAACGGAATAGGGGCACCCATCAGATTTTGATAGGGGCATTTATGAAAAGGGGATAGGTCCCTTTGGTATTGGAAAGAAAAGAGGCACGTATCATTGTTAAAAGGGAATTTATCAAAAGGTGAAAAGAGGTACTAGTCCTATTGGGTCTGAAAAGGGGCACTGACCAGATAATAGATATGAAAAGGGCACTTAAAAAAAAAGGAAAAAGTGCAATAGTTTTAAAACAAGGGAAATGCTCTTGGCGGTCTCGTCTGCATTATGCAATTTGATATGATGAAAAATTGAGGTCGGAACATTATTTATAGGCAGGGTTGCCCATGTAGCAGGCCCCCAAAAATGAAATCCTCTGAATATAATCATCATTTTGAAGTGAATATTGACTAAGAATCATCAGAAGAATTATTTACTATTAATTGTACCACGATCGATAACTTGAATGAAATATGAACAAATTAATTAAAAAAATTGATTTATTAATTCTCATATTAATTAAGTTGTGAAAACATAATACAAGTCTACTGACTTAAAATGAGCTTTGACCTTGTGACCTGGAATTTGTGTCATATGATTTGTGATACTTGATAACCCTTGGGTACAAGTTTCATGGAATTTCATGGAACAAACAATTTTGAAAATGTGCTAAAAATTCAAAATCTTGATGTTGATGCCACAACAAAGTCTAAGTTTCTTGACCTAAAATGACCTTTGCCCTTAACTTAGTGACCTGACATTCTACTCACATGATTTGGGGATACTTGATAACCCTATAGTCCAAGATTCATTGACTAAGAACTTAAACTATCAAATTATATCAAAAATTCAAAAACTTAACCTTAGGTTAAGTTTTCGATGATGATGCCACAACATAGTCCAAGTCTATTGACCTGAAATGACCTTTGACCTTGACTTTGTGACCTGAAATTCTACTTACATGATTGGGAATACTTGATAACCCTATAGTCTAAGTTTCATTGAATAAAAACTTAAACTTTGAAAATTATATCAAAAATCAAAAACTTTACCTTAGGTTAAGTTTTTGATGTTGACGCCGTCGCCGCCACCGTCACCGGAAAAGCGGCGCCTATGTCTCGCATTTTGCTCGCAGGCGAGACAAAAAGGGAGATGCAGAACAGATTTGAATAGGGGCATTTATTGGAGGTGAAAGGGGGCTATTATGAGAATGGGAAAGTGGCTCTTTTAAAAAGAAAAAGAGGCACATGTTAAAGTAAACAAGGCACTTATCAGAGATGAAAAGGGGTATTTATGAGAAGGGTAAGGGGCACTTATAATCAGAAAAAGAGCATTTATTAGGAAGGAAAAGGGGACGTGTCAAATAAAAGTGGCAGTTATTAGAGACAAAATGGGACACTCATCGGAGATGAAAGAGCACTGATCAGGAAAGGGAGGGGCACTTATCAAAGTAAAATGAGTATCTCTCAGATTTGAATAGGGGCGAATATCGGAGATGAAGGGGGCACTTTCAAAAGTGAAAGGGGGCATTTCTCGTAGTTGAGAAGGGGCACTTACTAGAGATTAAAAAGGGCACTTATGAGAATGGAAAATGAACACTTATTGCAAAAAATAATGGGAACTTGTCGAAGGATAAGGGGCACTTATCAGAGGTGAAATGGGGAAGGGGCACTTTTACAAATTAATAGTGGAACTTGTCAAAGTAATATGGCACTTTACCTATGTGAAAAGGCCATACAAGGGGCATTTAGGGGGTACTTGAAAAAGTGGGGGGGGGGGGCACTGACCCCTCCCCCCTGGCTAACAACATATCTTTGTCACTGGTTATGAGGTTTATAATACCAAGGTTTTGATACCAAGTCGCAGCTCCAGCAGTTCATTGAAGAGGCTAAGTAGAACTTCATAGTCCATACTGTACATGTATGTCTGTTGAATGAAAAGAGAAGAGAATGAAAGTAAAACATTGATACCTACATCATACATGTATCTCTGTTGTAACATAAAAAATGGCTTGCATGTACATTGTAGGGCTAGGCAGGGGTGTCGATTTGTATCCGTTATTGGGGGGATGATAGGTGCCAAAATATTTTCGGCAATGGATCAAAGCACCCAAGAGGTAGAAGCGTGTGGGAGGTTGCACCCCCTCCCTTCTAAGTTATTAGTTATAAGTTATTATTAACTTTTTCAATTCACCCTCAATAAAGATAACATTTGAGTGGTAATAAAATTAATAACATGCTAAATGTTAGTCCTGACTCTTGCCTGCAGTGTAGGCCTACCCAGGGGCGTCGCTAGAATTTTTTCAGTGGGTGGGGGGGGGGGGGTGTAGAGGCCAACATTTACCGACAAAACTTGCCACCAATTAACGACAAAATTAAATGTCCCAATATCTACAAATTTAACCCTATAAACCCAGGGCCGAAGGCTAATTTTTTTTTCCTATGGACTATCTATAGTACTTGCGTATGCGCAAATGGTCATTTTCCTAGACGACATAATAATACAAATTATTTCGTCAACTTAATCAGCCTCATAGCTATATATTTTAATGCAGGCGCGCAGCTAGGATCTTATTTTAGGTAGGGGCGGTAGTGAGCAAGCGAATCACTTAAAGAGCGCGCGAAGTGCACTCATTAGGGGGGTGTGGGTGATAGGCCTCCCGCGCCAAGCGCGGAAGCTTATAGACGTTCCTTAAATTATTAAGAAAAGAAGACGATTTGCTGTACCGTTCTCGACTGTTAATCCTTGTGTGAATTCAGTTCTTCCCTTCCTGTGCGAAGCGCGAAATTTTTGCGTTTCATTTAATTATTAGAGAAAGCAGACGATTTGTTGAACCGTTTTCGACTCATAATCCTTGTCTGAATTCAGTTTCCCCCTTCCCGCGAGAAGCGCAAAAAGTTTAGACGATTGATTTAACTATTATAGAAAGAAGACGATTCGTTGTACGTTCGCGACTCTTAAACCTAACTTGTCTGAAATCAGTTTCCCCCCTCCAACGCAAAGCGCAGAATTTTTCGGCGTTTTATCGAAATATAGTGAAGGGAAGGCGATTCGTTGCATCGTTGTTGACTCTTAATCTTTGTTTGAATCTAGTTTCCCTGAAAATTTTAAACCTCTGATTTCTTTAGCTGATATTATAGGAAATTGAAACTTCGAGAAATACAAGTATTGTAGTTGTTGGGTAGAATATGAATATGCCCATATGGGTAACACATGGGGAAAATCTGGGTTAACCAGAATTCAATTTATTCTTGTCTCATATACGGTTGTCTCATTTACTTCCTTTTCTATTTATATTATGTATGTATTATGAAAATGAGATAGCAAAATGTGTATATTGATGGTCATCTTGCGAGTAATAACCGTTGACTACTCTCATCGGGCTCTCATCATTAATTTTTTTTTTTTTTTTTTTTTTTGATGGTGAATTATTGGGGGGGATGATTGTACAGGCCATCCCCCCCACCTGAAATATTGGTGGGGATATATCCCCCCCCCCCCCCATCCCCCCCGGGATCGACACCCATGGCATGGGCCTAGGCCTCAAATTTTCTCATGTGGAATCATACATAGCCATCCCATTAATACATACTTCTCAAACCAGCCCTTCGCATCCCCTCCAGCTTGGTCTTGACCTCACTCATTTCAAAATTTTGTTTTACTTGAAAAAACGAAATTTGAAATAAATAGCACTATTTAATATTTTAGTTGTCTTCAACGTTTAGTTTTTCAGCAAAATTTGAAGGTCATTTTTTTAATTTTTTTTTGCTTGTCGTTCCTTTTCATGTATTGGACCCCCCCCCCCCCCCCTCCCCCCCGCACATGAGCTTAAAATGTTAATCCTAAAAAGAGAAACACTTCAGCAACGTGTTAGTAGACATGTGGATTCATACATAGCCATCCCATGAAAACATACTTTTCAAACCAGCCCTTTGCATCCCCTTCAGGTTGACCTTGACCTCACCTATTTCAAAATTTTGTTTAACTTGAAAAAACTAAACAGATCAAGTTAGATCAAAAGTAAATATGTGTACCTTCTCTTGTGGTGGTCTGTTTTCTCCAGGACATTCTTGTTATAAGCACATACTCCAAGAAAGCAAGCATTTGGTACTACATTAACTGCGACAAGTCTCTCTGTACATTTTCCTGTAAAAGAGAGGGGGGGGAATTTAATTCTTAGAATAAAAGAAATGAGCATGATCATTTAAACATTGATGAGCATTTTTAGAATTAACTGTTCTATTTTAATTTGGATTTTCTCTTTACCAAAAAAGCCCTCCTTCATTATCTAACATTGAAATTTATATTCTATTTCTTGATCCAGATCTAGTTGATCTACAGCCTCTAGATGATCTAGATCCATGTCTCGTAACTGTTCATTCTATCAAATTGAAAAACGCAAAATAGATATGGACCTAGATCTATATATGACAGAGAAAACTTAATCGTATTTACAGCAAACAAAAATTCAAAGATAGAGCCTAGAGTAGAGGCAAATTAGGCTATTAAGCCAACAAAGAGTTTAAGCAACACACAGGCACCACTATACGTACATGTACCCCTGTATACTATACGATGTAGTCTAGACTGAATATTTTTTTTTTTTTTGGGGGGGGGGGGGGGGATCGTGTTTTAATTTGTTAGATAGCTACAAGTCTCTGTACGACTACGAGTATCACATTCACAGGCAGGCACGGATCCCAGGGGGGATGAGCGGGCCTTGGCCCTCCCCCCCCCCCCCCCCCCCCCGCAAAAAAAAAAAAAAAAAAAAGAGAGAGAGAGAGAAAGAAGGAAAAGAAGGGAAAGAAAGAAGAGGAAGAAGAAAAGAATTCAAAAGGGGGAAAAGAAGGAGATCGGGGGCCGAAAGGGCCTTGCCTCCCAGCTGTAACCTCTCCCCATCCCCCCCATCAAAAAATAAAAGAGAAGGAAGGAAAGGAAAGAAAAAAAGTAAAGAGGGGATAAAGGGAAGGAACAAAGAGGAAGAAGAAATAAAGGGGGATATCAGTTGCAATTTTCCCGCCAACAAGTTGTAGTTCGGGGGGGGGGGGGGGGGGCAAAGGCCCTTGCCTTTATAATATGCTCATCTGACCGTAATTAAATGCCAATACCCCCGAGCTTCTGGAGTTCCACCCCTTGACCCCCGCAGGTTCTTCGGCCTTATACACTACGCCAATTTCACAACGCTCTACCTGATCTTAAATACCTCCCCCCCCCCCCCCCCCCCCCACCTACTTAGAGAAACGTTTAGCGGGGCCTGCATGTAAGAGTGGGGTGGTGCAAATTTTTTTGTCTACCCCGTAGTACCCCCCCCCCCCCCCCTGTTTTGCTCATTTCGCCACTGCCGGTGTCACTATCTCGTACCAATATTTGGCTTGCATAATTTCAAATTTGGGCCCCCCCCCCCCTAACAAATCCTGGATCCGCGCCTGTTCACAGGTAGTCCAATTATTTACTGGTCTGTAGGCCTAGGCCTCAAATTTTCTACTCTCGTACTCGTCTAATTAGTGCGAGTGAAGTGATCTGCCAGCTGCCTATAGAACCTTTCTCGCGTATCTAATTTGCAGAGAGGGTCTCGCCCGAAAGTTTGGGCCAAGGATCAAGGAGTGACTGGCAATCGAGCTGAAATATTTCTCACGACGATAAATAACGCATCAAAAGTTCGAGTGTAAATTACTCCTAAATTCATCAGATATAACCATTTTAAACCACTTCATAATGTACAGACAAATCAGCAGATTCATACTATCGTTAGATATGTTTATAAATATGATTCAATTTACGAGATTTGAACGTAATTACAGCTGTACTCACCATCAAACTTTCAAAGAAAAACTAGAATTCCCACTCTGTGTGGGTGACGTGATACATTAACTATGCATGCAGTGAATGTCTTGTCTTCAGGCAATCGTACATAAAAACTTCTATCACAGATAGAATAATTTCTTATTAAAATAATGTGGATGATTACAGTTATCTTTCATTATACCCAAATCTGCAAACAAATAACAAGGAGAATAGTGATACGGAGACTTATTTACCGCACGTAGGATTTCTGATAAGAAAGCACAAAGAACACAAAATGGAAAGGTGCCTGGAATTGAGAATAATAATAGCAGTCAAGCTCATGAATATTCATATTATGGGCGTTAACAACCATTTACATTTCCATACACAACCATTATTTAATATATAATGGAAATGCGCTTTTCATTATATATTATATAATGGAAATGCGATTTTCATTATATATTATATAATGGAAATGCGATTTTCATTATATATTATATAATGGAAATGCGCTTTTTATTATATATTATATAATGGAAATGCGTTTTTCATTATATATTATATAATTGAAATGTGCTTTTTATTATATATTATATAATGGAAATGCGTTTTTCATTATATATTATATAATGGAAATGCGCTTTTCATTATATATTATATAATGGAAATGTGCTTTTCATTATATGTTATATAATTGAAATGTGCTTTTCATTATATATTATATAATGGAATTGCGTTTTTCATTATATAATATATAATGGAAATGTGTTTTTCATTATATATTATATAACGGAAATACGCTTTTCATTATATATAAATAATGGAAATGTGCTTTTCATTATATATTATATAATGGAAATGTGCTTTTCATTATATATTATATAATGGAAATACGCTTTTCATTATTTATAAACAATTACAATTCACATTTCCATTATTTATAAATAATGTAAAAGTACGTTTCATTATTTATAAATAATGGAAATGTGAATTGTAATTGTTTATAAATAATGAAGTCTGAATTGTAATTATTTATAAATAATGAAAATGCGTTAAGAATTATATACAAATAAAAATGTTCATTTACTTGCATTATATGTAAACAATGGTTATTATTTGTTAAATAATGGTTATATAACATATAATTTGTCTAAATAATACATTTACAAAGGGCGCCTCATAATAACCATCTGATTTGGGTCATTTCTTTAATAAAACTGACATTTGTTGTCATTCCCCAATACAGATGGCAACCCAGAGATCTCGTACCGTGGGGGTGGCTATGTACATATTTTCGTCCACGACATTTTCTCCCCGATTTTCTTTATTTAGATCTAATTTCCTGATTTCTAAATCAGATGTAAATTAGGTCGGTATGTCATTTGTCCTAATTACAGTTATCAAAATTTGATAACTCAATATTAAATGGATAATTTACGGACTTACTTATATGAATTATCCAATTTGTTTCTCCGAACTGTGAAACAGTACGTTCATGCACTCGGAACATAGGGCTATATGACCCGGCGGCCAAAATATTTCCGGGTCAACCTACCAAAACATAGCCAAATGGCCAATCAGAGCACTCGTTTCGTGGGAGTTCGTTGGTCAAGCTGGGCTTACTCGTACGTAGCTACGGTAGCTATTGGACGTTCGAAAAGAAAAAATGAATATTCATCAACTAACACCAAGACGGATAATGTTGACGACGAGACTTTCTCGGATTAATCATTAATTTAGGATCTAAATGAGCAAGCTATCGTAAGTCAAATAAGCTATATAGAGGTCTATATGTTATTTTTAATTTGTGTTATAATTGCAGCAGTTATGAGGATGTAAAGAGTGAAAATCTCGTTGCATATCTCATTCATCGCGGTCCGGTCGAACCGAACCATTTGTTCCGTACAGTGCCTCACAGAAAGAGGTCCCCAGACTTCAGTCTCTATAATCGGAGGTCTAGTGGAGCCAGACGTAGTCTCAGTGGAACAACCGACGATTAGAGAGACTGAAGCTTTCGGTCTATGCACTTCACTGCGTGGTCTGTAGTGTAGTCGATTCTAAACGTGTAATGAGAGAGACCACCTGTTTTACGTTAATGGACTGAATTTGGCTTTTCTAGTGCTTGCGAGTCAGTATGTGAGCTAAAGGGAGCTGAAGTGAGCTAACATGAGTGCTTTTCCCAATGTCATAGATAATACTACAATAGAGATCCAGATTAGTATTTAGACTGAGAACTGAGGTGTTGAGACCGAAAGCTCCAGTCTCTGATATCGACAGTTGTTCCACTGACCGCCTCTAGTCTAGTCCTGACTCTACACCAGGCTGTACACATAATATATGGGGAAGGTTGACAAATGTCAGTTCTATTAAAGAATTCTCCAGACCAGACGGAGGATGGATATTTCCGTCTAACTCTAAGAGAGGTGTTCAGATTTTCAGGGGAAGACATTTATTATGTTAGATTAGAAAGAAATGAGAACCTGATAATAAGAAACCCACTGACTAGCCCATACCATATTATGGTCTGGGCCTCTGGGGATTAAAAAGGACCACTTGTCAACCCTAGCCTAGGCACCGTGCGTTACAAAATAAAAAGATCACTGCGCACGCACGCCGAGTAGCCGAGAAACCTGTTTCAAATCGGGCAAAGCTAGTTTTCCATGCGATCAAAAACGGGCTGACCAGATTAAACGTATAAAAAAGCAGAAACATGAAGGTGCAAACCATCCAAAGACTCCTAATAAATTGTGTTACTGACTTATTAATTATACCATTACAAATCTTTGTTCTCGGTTTTCTTATGTACATGTATAACTGATTTTCTTATAAAACTGAAGATATGGCGTATATATTCAATACTGAATGAACGCCATTGAAATATTACCATCAACAACAAAGCCTAGCTCCCAGGCGCAGGCCAGCCTCTTGAATAGCATGGAACCAAAATAAAGAACCTATCACATATATTTCTTTTGTTGCCAAATTAATGAAAATTTATTATGTGTTTTAATAATTACAGTAAAATTACAATAAAAAGAAGTGAACTACCAATATTCCATTATTCTCATAAGTTTTCAAATTTTCCTATTAAAGCTACAGGTTTATTATATGATATTGTTTGAAAATGATTCAAATCATAAAATATTTAAGTACATACTTTCTGGTAAAATGCTAATGTTAATATATTTTGTTATTTTTTCAGAGTGCCACAGTATTCTTTTGGTTGCACTGTTGCAGGGTTACTAGGCTATGGTTTTAGTGTTAGTTAATGCTGTGAGTGGAAGGACATGGTTATCTGAACAGTACTGTGTTGAATAAGTATGTTTATGGTTAGAATTTCATTTGAAATAAAAAGTTTCAATTGAACATGACATAACAAAAATACAATATAAGATAAAGATAGAATTGCTCATACAGAATGAAGATTATACAATGCCATTAGACTCCGATCCACCAGCATAGGCCTATATTCTACAATCAAAGGGACAGTGCAGTTTGAAGGTTCATGAAAATATAGAGAATAATAAAAAATAGAACAATATTATGATGATAATAAAATTCTTTTTCTTTTAATATATCAAACTGCACCCATTCTCTGGAACTCACTTCCTTCCTATGTGATGAAGTTAGATTCCACCGAGCAATTTTAAACACAGCTGAGAACGTATCTGTTTATCTTAAATTGGACTTTCACAGTTTCACTACCTGTAGATTTTTTTGTCGAGCTATTACAAAAAAATCCAACAACTTTTCTCAACACATAGTACATTTTAGAGAGAAAATTCTACCAGATTTTGAACCTACATCCTACACCTGGATCGAGAGTGGCAAATCAAAATGTGATATCTTGCCAAGGGACATTTGTTGTCCTGCAACCATAGCAATATACTATATTTAGCATTCTGTTTATAGCTCCTTGATATGGGCCTTGAAATAATGACAGACAGATTGCTTTGTCCAGTACATACAGTAAATAAGCTCAGTACACCCCACCCCACCTTGAAACAAACAATTCTGTTTGATACACCTCAGGCAAAGCCTTGGGCACAATGTGCAGCATGCTTTCTCCCCACCCCCCTCTCTCTCTCTCTCTCTCTCTCTCTCTCTTTTCTCTCTCTCTTCCTCTCTATTTCTCACTGTCTGTCTCAAGCATGAGCAGTTAGAGTGATTAATAGGGTATCTTTGTACTATCAAGTGGCTAACTTAAGTGGCTAACTATCATTAACGCAAATACCCTCTCACGTCTCAAGAATACCTAGAGCATAATAATAGATGAGATTCATGAGACAAACAGTTATTTTGGGAGTTTACAAGGTCATACCTACATGTAACCAAGTCATCCTAGATCGTCCTTCCTTTGTGTATTCTCACTTGTCTATAATCATCCATTTTTAATTTTTGATAAATTTTCATGTTTGAAAGGCTATTATTATATTAGTAATGAACAAATACTCATAATTATGTATATGGGGAATTCCATAAATTAGGGACCCCCTTTGTGACATTATTGGTGTCCGACTTAAATAAGGAACCCACACGTATTTGTGAATCTGAGTAAAGACTTAAATAGTGAAGTGAAATTGTAAAGTGATTCCAAGCATAATATTGCATCCTCATACCTAGAATCACTGAACAATCTCACTCCACTGTTTCAGTATTACTCAGAGCCACAAATACGTGTGGGTTCCTTATGTAATTGGGACACCAAAAATGTCACAAAGAGTCCCTAATTCATGGAATTACCCATATCAGAGTTTACATACTGACCTGGGGGAAAACAAGTATTTCTGCACCTTGCCTTCATATTCCACAAGCAATTGATTTCACTGAATCACAATGAAATAGATTGATAATAGATAAGTACCATTGTGTATGATTGTGTGATGAGAAGGACATGCAAATAGGAGCACATGCCTGCCAACAATAAGCGCTCCTCAATTAGAAATGTATGCAGACCGTAAGGACCTTTCTGGGACCTCATAAGCATAATCTATTGGTAGGGGAGCGTGCCTCTTTCTTTGGGCCATCTGTTTACTGTAATCACGTAATGGTGCTCTTGTAGCACTCTTTTCTTCCAATTGTGCGATGCTGAAAGGCGCTATTGATCACCCTGTGCCCTGCTTTTGTTGCCCACTTCTATCTATTGCAACCAACAGATCGATTCCAGGGGGCTGGCTTGTGGCTAGGAGATAGATAGGGGGGTGGAAGCAGGTTAGTTTCATGTGCAGACCTAGTTTGGTTGTACATCGCACGTCATCGTCAGCTTGTATTACGATAAACTCTAGCCTAGATTCTTTGTGTTGCTCCTATTTATGCCTCAGTCCAACAGAAAACAGGTCAACAAAGAATGGTATTGATAAGCATTGTTTCATTGCTCCTTAAAGGTATAGACGGAGTCTATTGATCAGGTCCAAATACAATCTTTATATTTGAGGTAGCTTGGCTATTACGGGTTTAGAAATAAAGACTACAATCAATGAATATATGTATGGTTTATGACTATATTAGCCATATATGAGCTTCCCCTGCACTGAGTGTCTAGGGATGCTATCATTCCATGAACTTCATTTTTTTCAAGGACATCTAGGGAAAAATAAGATGGCATCCATCAGTACTTAGATTTTCGCTATCGCCAATATATTAAAGATACCTGTGTGTTAAATTCAGGCCCCATTTCAAATGCACTCTGGCATACATGTAGTTTGGTGATCAAGTCGCTTCCAATCTATTATGCGCGGTTACGCCATGTGTTTACTATTTTCTGACAGCAATCACATAACGATAGATTTTAAGAGTGGATCATTACGAAAAATGTATGAAAATCTTGTTAAACATACTAAAAATAAGATATTTGGATGTGTAATGGGCAAGAGTGTAGAAGTATAGCAATAATTATTAGCTCAACTTTCTTTTGTTGTGTTCGTGGGCAAGTGCCAAAAATAGTTTAAAGTACTAAATGACAGGACTACGATAAAGGGTTCGTTGGCTAGTCGGACGACCAATTGACATATTACGTTTTGCTGGGGTATTCTAAAGTAAAGCCCATATTTTCTTGAGGTTTTGAGAAGGGCCTTCCATTGTTTCAATGTGGTCTTCGATTTGATTTAGAGATCTTTCTCTTGTACATAGAGATGTATATCATCATTGTTTTGTAGATAGAGTTTGATCAAACTCTTCACTTCAGAGACGGTCTTGTATTTCACAAACAGCATGTTTCTTGATAGAAGGGAGTCGATTAGGCTAACTCGGCCTGCTGCAAAAACTGTCATTTTTCGCAGGTTTAGGGTATAGGGTTAGGGTTAGAGTTAGGGTTAAAATTGAGGTTAGGGTAAAATGACAAAAAATTGCAGAGGACCGAGTTGTTCCTGGGTCCGAGTTAGCCCGGATCCGATAGAAGGCATGGCCTACATGTATACCGGTAATAGGAGACTATGCTCTTTTCAGCTTGTGCTTCATGTATTTTCACATCCATTGCATTTATGGACTGTCACTTTAGGGAAAAAGCTGCTTGCTTGCTTGCATAACATGAAACAGTTTGAAAGTAGTCCTTTGGGTTAGTAAAAAAACATGGGATTTTTCGATATTGCAAAGATAGCCACAAACTAATGGCTTTCTTGCTAAAATAAAACTGCAAAAGGCAGAAATAGACAATGGAGAGAAACTTGGGAGACTTCAGGATCAGGAATTGTAAAAGTATAGTTTGATACTTTTCTTTTTTCTCATTAACTCTACAAAGAGACACTAGAGGCAATTTGTCTGAAAGTGGTACTTTCCAAATTTGGCCAATCTCACAAAATGGCTGACGCTAATAGTGCAGAGTTCACTGCTAATGGTTGAGAAAACTTTGTAAATGCTGAGAGAGTAGTACATCCATCAAAGTGATGTTTCCTTTGGGAGTTATCTTCAAGGTACATCCCAATACTTGATTATTCCCTTCTCTCTAATCCACTTGGAACAGCAAATGGAACAGCATGTCCCATTTATTGATGCTGCAGCTGGGCGTGGCTAATGGATTAGTTCATGACAATGTTTGTTATCTTCAAGGTGCATGTAGTAGTAGTAGGCATGATAGTATTTGACATCCATGTGCAGAGTCAAAACTTTTGCAGGAATACTTTGTTTTGTGAGTGATAAATGGCGGTGTGGTGTCTGACTCTTCAGTCTCGGTAACAGAAAAATCCCCCTGTTAAATATATATATCTCTATAGTTTAAATATGCATGACCGAAGATGATTTTAAATATGTAATTGAGGAATGAATGTTAAGCCTCTGTCACAAATGCCATTACGAACTGCTACGAGCGCCGTAGGCCGTACGAACGATTTTCAGACAATGGAAATTCGGGAAGACAATGGAAAAACAGAGATTCGTACGAACCTTTGTGACCATAGCTTTATGTGATTACCTCTATGTCCTGCACCTAAGCAGTAAATTTTACAAGCAAAAAGCCCTACTATCCAGAAAACCTATTGTTTTTAATTGTGCACATTAGCAGCTATGAAATTCCCTTTATTATGTGATTAAAGAGGGACTATTAACAATGGGAATACATCAAAGATAACTGCCACGTTACATAATCCTGTTTATTGATGAGAGAGAATTAGATGATGGTGTGTATCTCAACTGTGCTGATAGGTCTAAATTGTTGCCATATGATCGAGTGCATGTACTTAAATCCATGTAATAAAGGGAAGTCCACCCTGATGTGTATTGCCAATTTTTGTTTGATTGATCGCAACTTCAACAATTCACAACTTTCTTGCTTTTAATTGGAATTTGCTCAAACTTTCACTGACCTGTTTCTCTCATTTTCTGCTACTATGAAAACCAACTTAATATCAGGGTGGACTTCCCTTTTAAATTTGTATACCTTTTGCACAAATTGTCTAACCTTTTATAGGGCATGGATTACAAATATGCTTAGCCTGGCAATGATGTGTGTAAGTTAAACTCATGATCACAATGCAGATGACGGATGAAGAATGCGAAACCCTCTTTGCTAGGGAATGTTGATACCATTTGTGGTAGGCAAAAAGTAACACTCGTGATTCGTTGATACCATTGCAGGTCATTGAAATAAATTAGACTTTTTGATTGCCTTATGCATAATCATTTTTTTATGGCAGTTTTGTTGACAAAAAAATGCAGTCAGATGGGCAAATGAGATGAGCACAAAATCTAAACAAAACTGAATGCACCTGTATGCGAGCAAAGTGAGACAAAACACATCAACAATTTACAAGGAGAATTTCTATAAAATAGGCATGTTTAATCTACTAAATATAGTTAGATTCTTCTATGTGATAACAATAACATTTTGAAGAGTATTTCTTTGGCTTACCTATATAGGAACGAAACTGAAAAAGGTAATACATATCGGTAGATTATGTCTAGTGTTCATCAGGGATGTGCTATTAAAGCTTACAGTGTATGTGTATGATTGGAGACTGCCAGACAAAACTGGCATACTACAATACCTGTTTACCCTGTTCAAGATAATCTCAAGTGCTATTGTGTAGGGAATGAGGATTATAGGATATTTCATTAGCAGTACCATTATGGTGTTAATATGTTGTTATGAGGCACAAATCCTTGTCCATACCAATGGCTAGACTGAAGATAATCCCCTTCCTATTCACTTCAGCAAAACATGCTACATTACATGTAGGCTTTATAGGTATATGATAATTGATATTTTTTGTATGATTGTCCATAATTTGTCATTTATCAATACAAATTGGTTTGAGTAGCACAATTGCATCATAAAATTAACTTATGCCAATTCAATAGCATTGTCCATCAAGGCATCAACCTTGTAAAGTTTGTGAAGTTACAAACATGATTTATTACGTAATCTGAACGTAATTTCTGTGGAATGTACAAAAGGGCTTTGAAATTGCCCTGTACATGTAGATGATATTTTGAAAGTCTTTGTGATAATTGTGATGAGTATCGTTTTTCAAAAAAGGTTGATGACGATTCAGGGTCCACTGCCTACATGAACATTGTATTTACAAAGAGAGAAGGGAAAAATAACCTACAGGTGTATACATAGAATTCATTCATTGTAGAAGCCAAGTAACTCCACTCTCGGTTTGCTCTCTACGAGTCTACATGACACTAAACACACTCATATTTTGCCAACCAAATTGGGATGCAAATAAGTGACCATGTCTAAGTCGTGTGTTTACCAAACAGTGACCCCAGTAGCACTGTACAAGAAGGGGGCAGGATGGTCAATATTTGCAGAAGGACTGAAGTACACAGACCCTAGTCTCTAGAGAAACAAACTGCACTTTTCGGGTGTCTCTTGGTTTTTAACGAGAAGATTGAATTCCAGTAGAGATGAACTGATGAAGCATTATGTAAGCTTTCCTCTTCTTTTTATTCTCATTTAGAAGAATATCAATTTCATATGAAAATGATTTCTCTTTCAAATATGACTGGAAATAGTTTTCACATCACAGTTTGGACGACATTCTGATGCCACATATTTGTGTAGTGTAGGACCCATATCTATAATTGAAACAACTGTTATGATAACTTACAGGCTTAAATTGTTAAAGCTAAAAACAAATTTATTTAAGAGATAAGAAGTGAACCAGTGATGATATTTAACCATGTAAGTGCTGTAGTGTAGGCCGGAGTACTGGTATGGGAGGTCTAATCTGCCTATTTTTTCCCTTTCTTCACATTTATATCATGCTATTTTGGACAAAGAAAGGTTTGTGTCTTTCTTCTTGAAATTGAATATAGGTTTATGAAATGTGGAGTTGAATAACATTTATATCATGAAAGCATGGAAATGGGAGGGAGGTAGTAGAGTCACTGGTTAGTGATTACTCCAGTGTTATTCTAGCTTCACATATTTGGACTCATTTTGATCACTTGCCTGTTGGGGTCTTCAAGTGACTGATGTAATGCTTCCTAAAAAATGTTCTGGACAGTGTCCTGTATCTTTTGACCTGTCTCATTAGGCGTGTCTGCACTATCCCAAGATTGCCAAATATCCAGCTATTTGAATTATCCCGATCGCAAACTATCCAGTTTATTTGCGTCTTCATTAGACCGAAGTAGCAAATTAGCTGGATAGTTGGTCGGGATAATATCCCAAGATGTCTCGGTCTAGTTTGCGGTTTTCCGTGTTTACTCGAGGTCAGTGGTTGTATTAGCGCGCTGAGCGGTATAGATCGCATGTGCGAACCGGAAATCGTTGTGCATGATGGGATCGGGATATTTGACTCCGTACTTCGGTCTAATGAAGACGGTCGCAAACTATCCCGCTAGTTCGGAAATAGTGGGATATTTTGCAAACTAGACCGAGATATCTTGGGATATTATCCCGACCAACTATCCAGCTAATTTGCTACTTTGGTCTAATGAAGACGCAAATAGCTGGATAATTTGCGATCGGGATAGTTCAAATAGCTGGATATTTGGCAATCTCGAGATAGTGCAGACACGCCTATTGAGAGGGTATCTGTGGTCAGGGATTGACCATTGTCCAGTTTCAAAGTGAAAGGAGAGCTATTAGTCACAATGCAAGGACAATGATTCGCAACGAGGACTTTGTATTCGTGTTTGGAGTCTTGTGATACATAATTATGTAACTGCGCAATAAAAATAAGTGGAGTTGCATTGGTTTAATTTGTGTGTGTTTATATTGTTATGTATCTAGACATGGCTAAGGGCCAAATGTGGTACAATGTACATTCTTGGTGATGTGCAAAGAAATGATCCATAAACTACCTTTAAAGAGAAGGTTGAGTTCTGAGAAGATAATTTGCGAGTGTTATCATTGTTATTATGCAAGTGAGGAAGACCATCAGATAAAAAGTGTTCCCTGAAAAGCATGGCTCTTCAAATGCGCTAATATTCTAAATATGGCATGTAACAGCATAAAAATAGGGACAGATTTTTATGCCACATGTTTGTGTAGTCCCATATACATATTTATGTGTACAGTTACTTTACCAATACTGGGTCAAACTTCTTATCATTTTGATGATTCCAGAAGCTTGCAGTACACACCAATTCTTATATGCTAGATGATCAACCTTTTCTGATCGATTCCACACCGTTTCTTTCACAATGCAATTGCATGACCAGAACTCAACCTTCTCTTTAAAACTATTAACAACATTGATGGAGTGCACTTACAGAAGAGTACATGTAAGTACTTTACTGTCATTGTGATTTAATTGCATACCAATTACATTTCATGTGTAGCATTGATTTCAGCTCTCGCTTGATTACTCATTAAAGAAATGGATACCAGAGCTCGGGAGCATTTCCAACTCAATGTCATCACATCATCTCTTCATATTCTATCTAAAGTAATGTAGAATATGAACAAAATATTGCTAAATGGCTAAAAGAGACTAGTTGACCTTGGAAGGTTTTAACAAAGTTTGTCATGAATTTCTGTTATATACTGCCATCTAGTGGTAACAATTGGATGAGTGCTTAGGCGAAATAAAATCGATTGTTCTAGATAGCATTGGAAATTCATGGAATGGGTTTTTACATATATATACAGATGGTTCTAAACTCGAGGATGGAAAGACAGGAGCCGCATTTTATGTGTCTCATTATAATGTGGTGAAATTTTTTAGATTATCCCATGGCTGTATTATGAGAGCAGAACTAGTGGCCATACTAATGGCACTAGAGTGGATTAATACATTTATTGAATCCTCTTCGGTGGTAATTTTTAGCGACGCTTTGTCAGCTTTACAAATGATCGATTCATACTTTATTAGATGTGCTATTGTAAATGAAATTTTATCCATAATTAATATTTTGCAGTTTAAGGATGTTTGTGTTGCTTTTGAATGGATTCCGTCACATTGCGATATTAGGGGCAATGAGATCGTAGATCGGGCTGCCAAAAAAGGAGCCATGAAAAGGTGTATAGACATAGTTATACCAAATACAAGAAGTGAATTGGCAGCCTCTCGTTTGATCCATTATAACAAATTATGGCAAGCAGAATGGGACAATGCAGAACACGGTAGATTTTTATATGCTTTGCATAGCGACGTTTCAAAGCCCATACATAGACAAGGCCTATCTCGCAGAGAAGAATGCTTGATACAACAACTAAGAGTAGGTAACTGTAGTTTAAATTATTACCTTTTTCAAATTAACCAACACGATACTGGTCTTTGTGAAGTTTGTCAAGAAGATGAAACAATTAAACATTTTATTTTCTATTGTACAAAATACGACAAAGATAGACGTCTCTTAAAAGAAAGGATTAAATTGAACAACCCCAATCTGAAACAATTATTGATGTCTAACCCAATTTTTACTCATGAATTATTGGGTTACATATACGATACTAATCGTTTTAGATAGCTTTTAAAGCTATCAGGGATCCCCTTAACTTATGTCGATCCTGTAATAAAATATAAAATGAAGTATTTGCGGTTTTTCCATGAACAATTGCAAGTAACTCCCATCTCGCCTTTATGTGCATTTTATGCAATTTTAATATTGCAGCTTTTTTTTTTTTTAAAACCATATCACTATTAATTTCATTTCACCAAGGAAAGTCGCTCGTGGGCTTGATTTCCGAAGCCCACGCCAAAGCTATACACGAAATTGACTGGCGCAAATAATCTTTGAGATTGAAGAGCGCCATCTAAACGAAGAACCAACCAACCAACCTTAGGCAGAGGATCTTCACGGTATGTCTGTGATACGCCGATTTGCACCTCAAATCATATGCATGTATGAGTGCCTTGGATACGAAACTCTAATTATGATTCATTATTCATATCACATCTTTCTTAAAATCCCCCAGTAGACGGGTTCTCACTTATAGTTACATGTAGAATTGAAAATATTCATTTTTTTTTTCTTCACTATTTTTGTTTTAATTTGCTGGAGTTTACATCCTGGATAATTCCCAGAAACGTTCTGGATTCTGGCGGCAGTTGAAAGACGAATGTTTGTAGGGGTATTCCATTAAGAATAGATTTAATGAATCACCGCTTCCGTTTCTTGCCAGGGCTCCATCTCAGAGTTGTGTTTGTGATTGATATGACTCAGTTATAATTCATCTTTAGTTTGATATTATAATGCAAGCTCGCAAATCATAACATATCTATTAGTAAACAAAGCTCTAAAAGGTACATAATCTCTAATGTGAACTTCCCTATTGTTGTTTAAATTTGCTGGAGTTTACATCCTGGATAATTCCCAGAAACTTTCTGGAGACAGTTGAAAGACAAATGATTGCAGGGGTATTCCATTAAGAATAGATTTAATGAATCACTGCTTCTTTTTCTTGCCAGGGCTCCATCTCATGCAGAGTTGTGTTTGTGATTGATATTAATCAGTTATGATTGATATTATACTTCAATTCAATTCAATTCAATTTGTATTTATTTAATTTCCAACAGAAAGATAAACAAGGGTAGTACAGAAAGTATGAAAAAATGAATATACATATTCATATTTTTTCTTGATAATTATACACTTTACACATAATAAAATTATTACAAGAAATTGTTAAATTCTGAGGAAATGCAAGCTCGCAAATCATAACATATCTATAAGAAAACAATTTTTTTAAACATACTTAATCTGTATCTGTAATCTGAACATGCTTATTGTTGTTTTCTGAGCTTCCCGATTCTTAATGAGCTAGTCTTTCAACATCATTGAAGATGGGTTTTCACTAGCCTGAGCTGGAGAAATGTGTATCTTTAGCTGGTTTCCCAGTTGCATCTTTGCTGTTAATTAGCCATTCGTTTGCGATCTGGCTATTTCCCCCCTGTATCCACTATCAGGGCCTGTTCCACTTTGGGGACTAGTGAAGACATACTTGAAGTGGCGGACCATGCATGTCTAAGCCCTGCCATGTATGACCGTCGTACTCTGAGACTACCTAGATCATGTGTGACGGTCTCACTCTCACACCCTAGCTCACGTGTGACTATACTCGTTTGAAGAGCCAGCTCTTAAACATTGATCAATAGCAAACTCTTTTAAATCTTGAGGGTATTCTTCTTTGTAATCCAGCTCGTTGCAGTTCTCTCTACTTTGCTTTTGATTATTGGATGTATTGCAATTGCAATGATTATAGGAGGACATAATGCAATATTAGATTGGATATAAAGAAATGAGACTGAATAAATGTATTAATTAAATGTGAGAAAACAATTTAAAAGTAGGAAATCGTATCTGACATTTATGTTGAAACTTCTAAATGAAAAAAATCATAGAATTTGTTATGGAAACACGTTGACTTTTAATTTGGCTATATTTTGCTGATATATTAAAATCTTATTTCTAGCTGTTTTGAATATCCGGTGTCAAAAGGATTTGGCTACAGACAATGTGTGTTTTAAAGTTGAATTGTGCTCCTTTTTTGTTCTCCTGCTAATATAATTTTATTAGTTTTAGTAGTGAAATTAAATTTGTGAAATAATGAACTTTGGAACTTTGTCAAAAACAACTTTCTGTAAAGATCTTTAAAATTATAGAGTGCCAAATTCAAGAACCTATCCCAAAACAATTCTGTTTTGTTTGGAGGTCAATAGTTGGGGAAAATGTCTGCTTATTTCGTCAAATTTGTCTCTTGAGTCTCATCTTGAATATTTGAGTATTTTACTTTCTATTGAGAACATCTTGAATGTCATCATAATGGCTGCATTGTGAAATGATACATGAGCCTTTCCAGGTAAAACGATAGGGTTTCATCTAAAATAATGAACAACTCCCCAAGCATGATGGCTTTTAAAGGGCAATCCAACACTAATAATAATTTCATTTGTATGAAAGCAAAATATAAGATAACCAGAATGGCGAAAGTGAAGAAAGTTATGATTGATTAAAATGTGAGATAACTAAAGTCAATGTGAATCTCAATTTGGCAGTTTAGTCGGTGGATCGTGACCTAGTTGCAGATAGCTCCCCCGTTCCTCATGTACAAAAATTAAGTTAATTTCTTTTTTTCTCCTAAGTGCCTTTTCCCTTGGGCACTACTTGAAATATATTATAAATTGCATATCATTATAGGTCCTCTAAAGAGAATGGACCCTCCTGAGTCATAAACTTGTGAAATTTTGAAATATTAGTAAGTTTCTGTGTTGGAACAAACAGGAATGTAAATTGTCCGCCACTACATCACAGAGACATTACTGATTGAGCCCATTTGAAGACCTATAGTGTTTTCAAAATTTGTATTTCCAATCATAAATATCTTTATAATCAGACAGGCGATCGGCTTGTCAAATTCATGGGGTTCCTGACTGACCTAAAGGTTTATAATTATCATTGCAGCATGAGCTAAATCCAGGATTATTTTCTTCAGAATCTGAGACAAAGTTACCGGATCCCTTTAAAACAAAATCATCATCCCTTTTAATATTTTGTCTGATTTCATTCAAACTTTCACCAGTCTACTTCTTTATTTTTTTGTGCTTTCCTCTAAGATTATTTTGCTATAATGGTCTGATTTCCCTTTAATGAAGACCAAGGGGAATAAACCAGTTCTGTATAAAGGCAGTATGTTGAGATTATGTGAGTCACCCTGAAACCCACCAAGCGTAATCAGGAGTAACTTGTGGAAGAAATCAAGTGAAGCATGAAGACGACGATGTGATGGAGATGGAAGGAAGGATCCCTGTTGTGTCTGGCTTGCCCCCATACCATCCTCAAACGCTCTGCATCGTCAAGGTCACTCGGCCAATCCTGGAATAATTCATTCAAAAATTCTGGAAGCCCCATTAGAATAGAGAGAGCATACCCGCTGCGGGAGGTGGAGGAAAAAAATGGAGGTGAAATTAAGTAAAGAAAGAAACTAAATTCTGTGTCTTAATTTGGCAAGTTACCCGAGAAATTTGTCATCTTGGGTGAAAGCTTTGTTCCTATTCCAATCTGTTGCTAAAAACCCTGATAAGTGAAGCGTTAGGAAAGGGATGTCTGTGAACTATTGGAGCGTACATTGTTGCAGTAACTAAATAATTGGTGGCAAGATCTTTACAACAGTCACTCCTTTTTCAGCACCTTGTCTTTGTCTGCTTTATATCATTTCTTTGTCTGCATGTTAAAGTTGCTCATGCGTATATATATAGAGGGCAGCACACGGACGTACATGTCTGCATGTTAAAGTTGCACATGCGTGGGTATATAGAGGGCAGCACACAGACGTACACACGTGAACATCTTTAAGATAATATGTCTCTTATTTAATAGTCCAAGAAAGGAATGCAGTAGCAAACATTGCATTTAATACTATAATACAATGCTCTTTATTAATCAGTCTCTGTTGTATTTTGGGAGGGACCAACTGCAGCGTGCCTGTAACAATGAACATGATAAGTCGGTCTATAAAGCTTGACTTACCGCATATGATTTGATTACATATTTTATACTTCTTTATAATTGAGAGGGCAGAAGACATGTGAAATTCCACCTCCTTTTTTACTGAGTATTTGTTAGAAAGTTGTTAGTTGTAGAGAAATATCCTGAAGTGCAGTGTGCTGTAGATGTAAGTTCAACATCTTTAATTTGACAGTTGACTTTCAGCCTATAGGTTTTATACCTCTGGTGTTTACTTTATGAGAGTAGATACCTCATGAGATGTTTTTTCAGTCGCTACAATCAGATGGATTTTATTTGTCCACAGAAGGTGAAAGAGGTAGGTAGCCAATTGCAGGAATTAACCTACAAATTATTAGAGAGATAGGCCTACTCTGCTTGTACAGAAAGAACCGAAATACACATAAATGTGCATGCACCTTTTGAAAGTTCATTATAATAATAATAATAAGAATAATAGGCATTTCTATAGCGCCATCTATCTAGATAATTCTATTCTGAGGCACATTTATTATTACCCTGGCTTTAGCCTAGCAGCCGTTTATACAACGCTCCAGCATTTCAAGGAATTAATTCCTGCCAGGTACCCATTTACATCACCTGGGTTGAGTGTGGCAAATGTAGATCAATGTCTTGACAAAGGACATTAGTGCCGCGTAGAGATAGGGAGATGCTGTGACTAGAGAATATATAGCCTTTGTGAACCCCTTGTTGTATTTCCTTGAACTCGAATACATGTAGATGGCCCTCATATGCCCAGGGTAGCCCTCTAGGAATAGTAGCATAGGGACAGGGGAATTGTGCAATAGGGGAAAAATGGAATGTTGGGTCATGAGGAATGTTGGGACTAGGCACATTGAAATGAACTAACACGGTAATTTATGGTGAACCTGCTCACCCAAGTGGAAATCATCATTTGGTAACAAACAGCTATATTAGAATGATGGTCCTAATTCCTATGTGCATGTTCAAAAAATACAATAGCCCAGCTATCCTGTCAAACCAGAAACTGTAGCAAATTTTGGTTTTGATTTGATTCTATGATAAATCAACACAGCTGGAAAAAAAATGCTGAATAAAAAGTTGTTTACCCTGAAAATTGCCAGTGTTTACAATTATTGAAAGTTTTCAACTCATTGTAACAAAATATGCCATTTCAGTAGTTTAACCCCTGTATTGCTTGTGCTTTTTATATTTTATTTGTTTCTGACATATAAAAATGTCGGTTATAAGCTAAGCTGTGTGGTAATAAATTAATCAATAATGTAGACTTGATTTTTCAATCTTTATTTAGCAAACATATAGGCAAGTAATTTTGGTTTAGAAGGTGGGCCTTCTCAGGCTTTGCTGAAGATGAATAAATGAATGAATGAATGAAGTCTGAAATGGGAGAATTTAATGCTGTCAATCTCTGTGGACCACACAGTAATGTTATGAAGAGGCAATTGTTTATGTGATTTAGATATAGGTTGTCAGGAGCAGCCTGCTATGGTATGGAATGCCACAGGAGATTAGTTGTTTGAGGTTATCTCAAGATAACAACTGCCTATCAGAGAGTGTGACATAATGACAGCTCATTTTAAAGGGGGAAGTCTATCCTGATATTGAGTTGGTAAAAATAGAATCAGTAAAATTAGAAGAACAGGTCAGGGATAGTTTGAGAAAAATCCTATTAAAAATAAGAAAGTTATCAATTTTTAAAGTTGTGATAAATCAAATACAAATTGGCAACACTCTGACGTATCGTGGGAGGTCTCATCCCATGTGTTCTGTTAACAAAAATTCCAATCATGCATGCACCCTAAATATAATTATTGCCAACATGTTTCTATACAACTGCTGTATGGAAAAAAATCTATTCTTTCATCAATAATGAAGAAAATTAAAGTTTATGAAATTTTCTGTACAATTGGAGAGGAGCTTTGCAAGATCCATCTCAGTGTTGCCAATTTGTGTTTCATTGTTTTTAATTGCTCAAACTTTCACTAATTTGTTTGTCTCATTTTTCTACTTTAATTTTAACCAACTTTAATATCAGGATGGGGTTCCCTTTTAAGTTAAAACCTAGTGCAGAATATCGGGGCTGGAATTTTTGATTTTTTTTGCAGTAATATCAACCTTTAGATACTAATTTTTTTAGGAGTAGTATTTCATGATATCTCTGCACACGAATCTAAAAACATTATCACATATTAAGAGTACAGTCAATGCATTTGTGTATTGTAGTAGTTTTGCATTAATTGTTCTCTGCTTTGCAATGAAAAAGTAGTTATTTTGATAATGATAATAATAATAATATGATGTTTGTTTACCCAGGGTAGCCTCATAACAATAACGATATCAATAACAATATTAATAATAATAATAATAATTATACTAACAATAATAATAATATGATGTCTTGTTTATCTAGGGTAGCCTCATCAGTATCTTATTCCTAAAGGGCCCTGCGATCATATTATTACCCTGGTATCGCTACATTACTTCCTCATAATATCTATAAATATGAAATATTGATATTAATGTATCTTTGATTTGTATTGTGTATGAAGAGGGCATACAAGTACATGTAATACCTCCAGTCTTAGGGGGGAAATCAGTTGGGAACTAATATCATTAAAAATTTCTTACCTTCTGTTATTACATAATTTTGATCTAAATGAATAGAGCTTTATTACAGGAGGAATGGCTTTCTTTTTGTTGTAGTCTGAGACTAGAATGCGTAAATTTTCATTAATGAATGATACACGCCTTAAAAAACTAAACAACAATGTAGGCCCACAGTATTTCTATTGTATTCATGCCATCATATTCCTTCTCATAATCATCAGCCATTGTACAGTGTGATGCTCAATTTACCTCTTTTTCCCCCTTCAAAACCGTGGTTAACACTGTAATAAAAGGATGGAACTCAGATAATTAATGAGGCATAAACAACCAAGCAGAGAGAACATTATTAACATTGACACCGTGCATCTGCTCTGCATCCGTAATGAGAATGTGTGATAACATCAATGGCAAGTGATAATTGCTAGCCTCCAGCTCAAGAAATCAGTGTCTGGATCGTCACATGATTTGGAAAAATGTCCCTGATTCTCTGTCAACCGTATGATTTTATCTAACATTATCATACTTGACTTCATAGTGGGTTAGAATCAGATTTTTGTCTGCGAGACAATATTCCCCTTTGTGTTGTGTTCTAAAATTGATCTTCTTATTAATATTAGGCCCAAAAAACAAAAACATGTTTACCGTCCTGCTTTTTTCTTCTTCTTCAAAATGGCTGCTCGGTACATTATCCCTGACGTCCAGCCAGTCGGGCTATATTTCAAGATGTTTTATTTTTAACAAAATTCAGGGGGAAAAAAATCATTTTAGCAGTATGTTTTCATGTTTTTTCATTTAAAAAAAAGAAGGAAAAAAAGCAGGTGGCCTCAAAAAAAGGAAGCGGGTGGGGACGCTAAACATTAATTTTTTTTAAAATTTGGCCTTACTTTTTCCTCTCCAATAATATCCTTGTTGTGTAAGTTACATGGTATATGTGCAAAGGGTATTGTCAGAAGGAAAACGGCCATAAGGGAGGGCTTGACACTAACAAGCACAAAGGAGACATGGGCACTTAAAATATAAGTTTGGACCCCCAAATCAAAACTGGATCCCCTACCCCAAAAATAAAATTAAGTTTGGAGCCCTGCATAAGGCCTGTGACTGCAATATTTTCATATAGAGCTAACACCCTTCTGGCTCTCGGCAGATCATGTTGAAGATAATGCATGACAAAGTAGCTTTAACCTAAATTATGTTGACTCATGTCATCAGTCCGTCCGTCACCTTCTCACCATGGTAATGCATGTTTGTGAGAGAGAGAGAGAGAGAGAGAGAGAGAGAGAGAGAGAGAGGAGAGGGGGAAGGGGAGAGAAAAAGAAAGGGGGAGAGAGAGAGAGAGAGAAAGAGAGAGAGGGAAAAAAAGGGGGGGGGGGGTATAGAAGAAAGACAAGATGTTTAGAAAAGCATGTGATACTGGTTTTCTGTTTTTTAAACATGAAACCAAAAAATCACTCAAATCAAAATAGAATTTTCTTTGTTGAAATGATGGAAGCGTGCCATCAATTTGTATGTGTTGATGATCAGTTTATGCTGTGTTGTGCATACGTAATATTACTTTGATTCCAAAGTTCATGAATTTATGCATGCATACTGGTGCCGGAGGGGGAAAGAATCCTCAAATCTTATGTTTAGGGCTTCTTTTAAATTTAAGCAGCTTTTATGTTATTGGCACATCACAATTAGAGCGAGAAACGGGGCAGTTTGTCACGATAATGGATTGGAAGTGTGTGTTGAGAGAGCTAATTTCCTGCTTTTCCATTATGACTTTATTCCAGTCTTATGGCCAAATGTCTGAAGGGAAGTGAAGTGTTCCCTCTCGTAACTGCTCTCCACTTGAAAGTTGAAGATGAATTACAAACAACTATTTCTCTATTGTTATGCCTCCGCCACCGAAGGTGGTGCCAGAGGCATCATGTTTTCGGGTTGTCCGTCCGTACGTCCGTACGTCCGTACGTCCGTCCGTACGTCCGTCCGTCTGTACGTCCGTCCGTCCGTCCCGTTTGACCGTTATCACAATATCTCAAGAACCATTTAAGATTTAAACTTAAGACTCGGGAATAGTATTTATCACCATAGGAAGACGATCTGATTAGATTTTGGAGTACGTAGGTCAAAGGTCACAGGTCACAGAGGTCAACTTATGAAATTCCTTGTATTGAGTTTGTTAGCGCGATATCTCAAGAACCATTTGAGATTTAAACTTCAAACTTAAGGATAGTATGTATCACCATAGGAAGACGATCTGATTAGATTTTGGAGCACGTATGTCAAAGGTCAAGGGTCACAGAGGTCAACTTATGAAATTCCATACATTGAGATTGTTATCATGATATCTCAAGAACCACTGGAGATTTAAACTTCAAACTTAGTGATAGTGTGTATCACTATAGGAAAACAATCTGATTACATTTTGGGTCACGAGGTCAAAGGTCAAAGGTCACAGGGCTCATTATGTATGCAAAAACAGCTTGTGATCGCGTTATCTGAACAACCGATTGATGGATTCCTGCCAAACTTTGGTCATGTATGTATCTTGCAGAGCTGATGAACTGATTAGATTTTGGGGTCACGAGGTCAAAGGTCAAAGGTCACAGGGCTCATTATGTATGCAAAAACAGCTTGTGATCGCGTTATCTGAAGAACCGATTGATGGATTCCTGCCAAACTTTGGTCATGTATGTATCTTGCAAAGCCAATGAACTGATTAGATTTTGGGGTCACGAGGTCAAAGGTCACAGCGCACATTGTGTATGCAAAAACAGCTCGTGATCGCCTTATCTCAAGAACCGATTGATGGATTCCTGCCAAACTTAGGTCATGTATGTTACTTGCAGAGCTTATGAACTGATTAGATTTTGGGGTCATGAGGTAAAGGTCAAGGTCATGCGGCTCATTATGTATGCAAAAAAAACTTGTGATCGTATTATCATTAGAACAGATTGATGGATTCCTGCCAAACTTAGATCATTTATGTATCTTGCAGAGCCAATGAATGGTTCATAAGATCAAAGGTCATGGGCTCATTATGTATGCAAAAATAGCTTGTGGACGCATTCTCATTAGAACTGACAGATGGATTACTATTTAACTCAGGAAATCTTGCAGAGCCAATGAACTGAGTAGATTTTAGGGTCATGAGGTCAAAGATCAAAGGGTCATATATGTATATGAGAAATTGCTTGTAATCACGATATTCTGAGAACATGTTAATGGATTACAATTGAACTTGAATTTGAAAAATTTCTTCCGTTTCGGTTTGTAAAATTGCTCTATGACGGAGGCATCATTTTCGACTGCGCGCAGTCGAATTCCATCTAGTTTTTCTTGTCCTGTTATTACTTGTTTTGTCATGTCTTATTGTCTTGTCTTATCTTTGTATGTAATTTCCTGTCCTTTGTGTCCCGTTTTGTCATTCTTTTCTTTTTGTATTTTGTTTGATTATTTAGATACTTTAAAATGGTTTACGAAAATATGTTATTATATTATATCTATTTTACTGTGATTATTAAAACACTTTAAAATGATTTATGATAATAATGTTCATATTATATTTATTCTTGGGAACCTACAAAAACAAGCTATGCTTTCCAGTAGGTTCCTGTTTCATTTCATAATTTTGATCTTACTTTGTCAACTATATTCTTTATTGTGCAAACAATTGTTATATGAAATGAAAAAATAAAATCAATCAATCAATCAATCAATAATATAGTGTATTTACTACAGCTTCTACTGTATGTTTTCTATTCTTTGAGTCACAATAAAAGTTGTTTTGTATTCAGGTTGTTGTTTTTGCCCCACAAAACAAAAAGGATTGGGTTCCTGTATTATGCTTTCACGCAATCATGTAGCCCTACACAAAGGTCTCGTGTAATTTATAGGACTGCAGCCATGTTAAGACTTTTCACAGTAAACCATCCAAACAAAGCTACTGTAAATGAATGGCAAGATGAAATATTATTAGGGGTAAAAAACATGTGTGTAAGAATGACCCTCTTGTGTACTGTATTGTCGTTATTTTGTAAGATTTAAAAACATATCTAGCGAATAATACTTTTAGACATGCTATTTTGCTACTGAAGATGTTCAAACGTAAACTCATTTATTTTCTTTGTGTCTGAACAAGTGAGGGGGGGGGGGGGAGGGGCTGGTGCAGGCTTATCATGTGATGTTGTAAATAATACTAATTACTAATTTTCTGTTTGATGAGACAAATTGAAATACATCTAGTAGTGTGACACAAAAGAAAAGGATAGCTGTGGTATGCAGTGCGTTAACTTTGTCTTAGACATGAATAGGATGAATGTTGTCAGTATGAAAAGCTGACAGGCTACTTCAACAGTCCGAACATACTGTGATTGTCTTCCATGTGATTTATGTGCTCATTATAGAGATACACATGGGTCTCTCGAATCCGTAATATCCCAAGTGCTTCATAGGTGCAATTATTAAAATTGAAGGATCAGCTAGCAGCAGTGCGAGTATAATCCAGGGTTTTTGTCAGTTACTCTATTACATTAATTACAATGATGAAGAGGTTTTGCCATTTTTCCTTTGTGGTATTTAACCATTTTTGTCTTCAAAGAGAGAGAGAGAGAAAGAGAGTGAGAGAGAAAGAACACAGACAAAAGGTTGCAGAACGATAGAGTGACAGGCAGAGAGAGAGAGAGAGAGCAAGAGAGAGAGAGAGAGAGAGAGAGAGAGAGAGAGAGAGAGAGGGGGGGGGGAGAGAGAGAGAGAGGGGGGGGGGGAGAGAAAGAGACTGAAAGAACACAGAAAGTGGCAAAACGATAGACTGACAGGCAGAGAGAGAGAGATAGAGGGGGGGGGGGGAAGGAAAATAGTCAGCAGATGAATGAGAATTATGTAAATAAATTAACATTTTCATATTTTGATAGAGAGCACAATATAAAAAAAAGATCATTGTCATAGTCTTCATGTATAATTCTATTGCTGTGCGCAACAGCACATTTTCATGATGCCAAAGACATTCTTGTACTAGGTATACTCACAAAGAACGTCTATTTTGCTGCACATGGTTTATTTAAAAAAAGGTTGTTTACCCCATCATATCTGAGTAAGAGAGAACCATGTACGAATGAAGATTGATAGGTGCAAAACAGATCGGATGAAAGGTGATGAAAGTGATATCTCAATGCCTCATTAAGTGATGAATTATACCTACACCACAACCTGAACTTCTCTCCATCTATCCCTCTTTCTGATTTGCTCTTTCATTCCAACTCTATCTTTCTTTCTTTTTTTGTTTTTACCTCTTTCTGTCAAAGGTAAATGTCTCATGAAAAGTGCAAGCACTGATCTCACCATTTTTACAGAGCAATTTCACCATATCTCTTAAGGCACTTTCACATTATATTGATCAGGAGGATGTTCTTGTTTCTTTTGAGTGATTCAGATTTTAATACCTAAAACTATGATTCTATGATGTGAAAAATTGTGAAATCTCAACCACAACTTTCATGCATGCACAAGTTTTGGTTTTATGGTAAACCAATCAGGATCTATGTATTTGGCAATGTGAATGGGAAATTTAAACACTGGGAATATGTTGAAGTATTTTCTCACATGTTGGGTAGGCCTATACTTCCGTCATGTCGAAGATAAGTATACAAATGTATCTGTGGATGATATGGAACAATTTATTCAGTGTCAAAGACTTTTTTTATAAACACAGGTATCTAGTGAATGAAATGCCAACGCCATTAACGTATGAGAAGAAACTCAAACTGTAAGGTGAGGATTAACATGTTACGATTGAGTGAATCGTCAGGGACCATGCAGCTTGCAGAGCCCAAGTGTTTACAGGAATTTCTTCAATTATTCTGAATCATGGTGTGCTTTATGAGTGAGTCTATTTTCAGATGTGCTGTGTAATTGTGCAATATGATGAGGAAATTGGCACTTTTGGTCCATACTGTGACAAATCAGTCTTTCCTTGATAAATAACACATGCCTTTACTGTATACAATGTAGCTTTACATCTAGATAGACAATGGTACATGCTAGTTATGATAGCGAAAAAGACGAGCATGTTTTTCCAGTGCTCTTCTTAAAGGCATCGTTTGACAATGTTGAATCTGAGATGCACGGCCCTACGTGTCATCAGTGTCTGTGATGTGATATATTGAAGCCCTAAAAAAATTGCGCTTCAAAATGATCATGAAGTGCCTCAAAAAAGTAATAATCTTTGAGTGACCGGTTTTTCCATACTCATTTCCCCCAACAGACTGTCGTGTTATAAAAACCATTAGGAAAACAAATTTTGAAATTTTGATTTCCAATCATAAATATCTTGATAATCAGACAGGTGATCAGCTTGTAAAAGTCATGGGGTTCCTGACTGACCTGAAGGTTTATAATTATGATTGCAGCATGAGCTAAATCCAGGATTTTGTTTCAGAATCTGAGGCAATGTTAACAAGTCACTTTAAGAAGCAGTACTTGACTGCAGAGCCTGGGAAAATCTTTGTTTACAACAACAACAAACATACTCCTTGATGATGGTTGATAACAGTTATTAAACCCTACAATTCTGACTGTAATGATCTCTTATTAAAATTTTTGTTAAATTTCTAGAATTTCAATTTGTTATTTTATAGTTTTTATTCATAAGTGGACTTTTGCTCATGTGACAACCATATCTGTTTATCAAAACTCACTCACTTACCAGTATAATAATAGAATATTCAAAATGAAAAGTAAATCAAGTGGGATATTCTCAGGTAGGACTGGACTGAATGTGGTTCTAGTATTACTCATTTAGCATGAGTATCAAAAGGCTTAAAACAATGTAAGCACAGCTGTTTCCTACAGGTACTACAACTGCTTGCATAAAATAGATTTACCCCGTAAGTCTTCATCTAAACCGAAAGAATTTGGTGTGTTTGTTGAAATATCAGGTAGTATAGTGGACTTCCTCTTTAAAATGGCCTTTCAGGAAGTCATTGTTTTCCTGTGTCAGACCATGGACCTACTCAGTCTGGACCTACTTCAAAGTAGGTCCATGGTCAGACCAGTCGGTAGACAAAAGAAAGCATTTATCAAGCACCTTATTGAAATAGTTAAATACTTTCTCATCAGTTATTATTGTTATGAGAAAAATACCACAAGTACACAGGCCAAAGATTTGGTGTGCTGGAAAAGGCCCAGAATAGCTGCACTTTTCCATTGAAGCACTTCACTTTTCTTATGAAACTTTTCCCCCCTAAAGTTATACAACCCATTCAGTTGGTCAGCTATCTGATATGGTGTATCAATTTAACTTTATATAAATTGACACTTTCCAAAGACATTTTCTTCAGAATCTTGTCACTCCAGAATATCTTCTTCGGTTGTTATCAGGATGATCCTTTCTTCTGTAAACTCTGAAAATGCACTTCTTGTACGGTCAGATTTTGAAATTATAACTCAAACTCCATTACACTTCTTGGCATTTTTCATAATTTCATCAGTGACTTGGCAATAAAAATCAATTTGCTACCTGGCAACAATACAAAAGCGGTCAATTTGTGTGATTAAGATCTTGCGATCCAATTTTGTGCTGTAAAAAATTGTCAAATCATTTCCAAAGATCTATTTCCCTCCCTGAGAAGCTTGATAGACGAGAAGAAGAAGGGAAGAGAATTTCAATAGCTTCTCGGATTTCATTTGGGATTCCACCTCGGTGTGACCCCATTTAATATCTCACACCCGTTGGGACCATGATAATGGTTGTAGTAATCCCAGGCCGTGACAACGGTCAATGATCCAGCATGAAAGAGAACACATGGGACTAAGCCCCAACTGGTGTCTCCTAGAAATTGAAGACATTTGTAGCAGAGTTGGATGGAAGCGTCTTGTTGGGTACATTATCTGGGTCAGGTAGTGAGGTATATTGTACCCCTGTTCACATTTGCAATTTAAACGCTAGTGCAAAACTTTTGTTAATTTTGAATTTGTTATGCATTGCTTCTATTTAGACTAAGAATTTGTCCTTTTGCTTACTTAACCAACTGGGCCGCATTCTGAGATTCGTTTTTATCTCAGTGACATAAAATATCCTTAAATTCTTTTTAAATTGTGTGTTCTGAGAATAATTTTATCTCCATTTTATCTCAATCTCGCTAAGACAAGCCCATTTGTGATGCAATAACCACAAAGAAATGTTGTTAGATTTCACTCTCATCGGCCCGAATTCACAAAGCAAGGTTTGAGCTCAAACCTCCTTTTGTTTCGCCAAACCTCTTTTTGTTCTTTACAAACCAGGTTTGTTAAAAACGTGTAAAACGCGTCATATGACGTACGAAAACCAAGGTTTGTCGACAAACCTCCTTTGTGAATTCGGGCCATCACGTTTGACCATTAGAATCACTTTCTACCAGTCCTGTGGGAAAGAAAATCTATACATTATTTTAACAATTTTCACTACTTGTTCTTAAACACAGATTTGTTGGGATATTCTTGAATAATGACTTGGGTAGTTCCAGACCATTTTGAACCCAATTACAAGCCTCATTGCAAGTATTATTACTTGCCAAAAAAACTTGAAATACAACTTGAAAGTCCTTTGAGAAGGTTGCTTGAGAAATATAGGCAATATTCAGTACTTTTTGTTTCTTTTGATTACATGACTAAGCAGCACACTTATTTAAAATAAATTGCACTTATAGTCCCTACCATATTTTAAGTTTTATTTCAAACTTTTATGCAAACTAAGCAATACCTATGGAGTGAATCGAAGCAAAAGTAGCCCTCTACAGTTTGATTTGATTGTATTACTGTCTATAATTAATACACATGTATGCCATTAGCAGCCAAGGTGAAACTTGCTCCCTTTATGTGGTCACTCTGATCACCGCTTCACACCTCCAAGTGCAGTCTTCTGTCTGAATCTCTATCTGTAGGGTGCTCCTGTGGTATCCCACATTGTTATCCTGTTTAGCCGAATGATGATGCTCTGAGTGATGGATGATTCTAGGTGTGAATGGGCTCATAAGGCCTGTCCTCATCAGCTCGAGATTACTCAATAGCCCGCTATTTCTGATTTGAGATATTATCCCAAAGCTCAAAATTGTGTCTTCACCAAACTGAAACGCTCATCACAAACTAGCTCGGACGGGCGCAAATTAGCCTGCTATTTGGGAAATAGCGGAATATTTTTGAAACAAGACCAAGATTTCTCAGGATATTATCTCTACCAAATATCCAACCAATTGCAACTGTGGGCTGATGAGGACGCAGACTAGCTGGATAAAGAGTCATACGGTTTTAACAATATTTGCTGTTGTTTTGAGATCAGGGCATCTTGATTAATCAGCCAGAACTCATTCATTATTATATCTGTCTAAGGTCAGCAAAGGAATGAAAGACACAGAAAGAAATATGAACGTAATTGTGAGAAAAGACATTGATCATAATAGGCTCATTTACACAGCCCAAAAACTGTTTTGAAAAACTATCCTGTTTTTTACTGTCATTTACACTAATAGAAAACCCTATAAAAAACATCTGTGTTTGCTCATTGTGGTTTTCTGGTGAGCAGTGCGCATACGCAACTTGTCACTGCTCTGCATGCGATTGCACGAAAGCGAGGAGAGTCAGGAGACTCATGTGACCACAAACTGGAATCATTCACCAATGTTTTTGAGAGCGAGCATTTACTCTGCCCCCCAAAATGGTGAAATTTCTGCTGCCGTTTCTAAAACCCACACTCCAGAGGTAGATCGATTTGTTTTTGTTTGTTCTGTTTACCGGTAAATCCTTAGTTTCTTCCGAACGAAACAACAGACTGAGAAAAATTGACTATTTTTTGCTTGCAGTGTTTATGCAGCTAATGTATGGAAGAGGTTTAATTAGTACAGAAGTTGAGCTGAGGTTGATTTGGGGGAGCGAGGGGGGGGGGGGGGGGGGTAAGGGGCGATGAGGCCAGACTAATTATTGGTGTGAAGGGCGGTCAGTCTTCTCTGAGATTGGTGTGAGAGAGAGGTAGACCTTGGGTGTAAGATGCTGCATCCCTGGGGATTTGCTCTTCTCACCCAATCTTTCTCACCCTATCTATCTTACTCACATCCTTCTTCAATTTCAGATACAGACACTCTTCTTCTCTCCCTCCCTCCCTCCCTCTCTGTGCCTGTGTGTGTGTGTGTGTCTCCCTCTCTCTCCCTCCCTCGTCTTCCCCTCTCTCCTTCCCTCCCTTCCCCCCTCTCTCTCTCTCTCTCATTGCTTTGTTCTTTCTCTTTTTCTAAATCTTACTCTCTGTCCGTCTCTCCACTTTCTCTGTACTAGCACGGTTGTGAAAGTTTATATGGGATATATGCAAGTAGACGTATACATGTATTTTCCCTCGTATAAACGCACTTCGAAGCAGTATGGAAATCTTTTGTCAGAAATAGAGAAAGATGGAAAATGACTTCCTCAATAATTTCATTGTTTATCAGTCGTAGAAATTATTTGAGTTACCTGGATGAAATACATGTGGGAAAGGTTGTTTTGTCAAGCCATTTCACATCGCAAAATGAAATTGAAAGCATTTTCAACATACATCCTGGCTATGTGGTCTATCTTGACCATTTTTCATTTTTTATTCTTCTCTAGCCCCGGAATCTGCTTAAAGGGTATTAATTACTAAAAACTGAGGTAAAATAACAGCCCTTTCAAATTTAAACAAGTGATGGTTTGCTTGACACCATTGCACAGATCTGCATTGTTTGGAATACAAAATGAAATCCAAATAGCCCGTTGAAAGTCAAACATGAATTTATGGATGGTGTCAATCCGTTGAGCACTGGAAGGAGACCAAGTCTGAATTTATAGAGGAGATGGCTTTATTGGAATAATGATACTGAGAACAATGCTAAAGGCAACTCTTTGATGCAACTGGGTCGATAATATGGCCGTATAGGGATATAATTACTGCTAAATAATAGACCAATTTATGCAGGTTGAATACATCTGGTTTCCAATATCCTATCGGGCGTGTGCGTTTTTTTCAATTTCTTTTTTTTATTTAAAATATACATGTTGCTGGTCTAATTTCATTATAAATGTATATGATCATTTGAAACAAAATAACACAATCTTTGCAATGAAAATTTTTGGCAAAATTTTGTCTTTTTTGGGGGGTAAAATCATGTCTGATTTCCTCTTCGATATCTCTTCAATATGGCTGGCCACTTGAAATAACCTGCTCTAATCAGCTGACTGAGAGTGGAATGTGGTTTCACACAGTACCTGGTCATTCTAACCACAAGTTCAGGTTTCATATTCTTAATGAATAGACACTAGAGTATTGGGTTATTACGTGATCAATTCACGTTATTAATAATCATGATTATTAATAAAGGAAATGATAGTGCATACACTTGTATAGATACTACCACCAAAACAAAACAAACAAGTATATAAAAGTAAAAAAAGAGAGAAGAAAAAAAGCCCAGGTCATGTTTTATTATTAAAAATGCAGGGCTAAAGTATACTTTATATTATTCAAGTGTGAGAGAGAGAGAGAGAGAGAGAGAGATAAGAAGGGGGAAAAAGAGAGGTGAAGAAAAAAGAAATACAGAGAGAAGGAGAAAAAGAGGACAAAAAGAGAAGAAAAGAAAGAAAGGAATAGTGATACAAAGATTTAGAGAATTTATTTTCAGATATCTTGAATAGTCGTGGGAATTTTGCTGAATTTATTTTATGGCATTGTTCTCTCATTTTTCTTTTATTTTCGTAAGTTCTATCATACTCCTGTTCCTTTGTTTACAATGAAAATACTTTAATGTGATCTCTTTTGCTCTTTTTGTTTAACAAGTGTGCATTGAGCATTTGCTTTCAAGTGGATTTGGCACCTTACAAATCTCATATGATTATTATTATTCCAGGAGGGTCTTTCACAAAGATCCTAAGTCGAACTTAACTCTTTATGGAGAGCCATTTGTAGCCTTATAACAAAATATATTCAAAAGCAAAAATTCTAGTATTTTAAATTTTGTATACTTCTACATCAAGAACAAGAGATCTCCTTGATAATAGAAATAATGAATGATTTGAATCAACATTTAATGCCTTTTAAAATAACTTTTAATAACTATTTTCAAAGATGCTAACGGCTTTCCATAATTGTTAAGTTCAACTTAGGATCTTTGTGAAACACCCCCCAGGTGTTATATCTCCAGTAAGGACCATCATTTGACCTTTTAGAAAGTTTCATTGGTGATACATGAACAAATGTCTTCTTGGAAATGACATAATACCTCAAAGGAAATGTACTTATCTAAATGTATGTCCTTCAGCTGAAAGTTCCTGCATTACATTTTTTTCTTTCAACACTTTTTTTCTTCTGTAGGTTTTTGCTGTGTATAGGAATCCACTTCCAGTCAACCCTGTGAAACATTCTTGCTGGGTCTTCTGTGAAATCATAGATATTAATTTCCTCTGTGAAGAAAGGTAAGTCCTAGATGTCTTTTGTTCAATTGTTGCTACACTGATTTGTCAAGTAAAGACCTATTATCGTGGTGCTACATGTATGGTTGGCAGTAGGCTTTTAGAACATTTTTTTTAAAGAAGTGTAAGAAAATGGTGAGAATATTTAGTTTTCATCTTCACTGGAGAAATCAAGATTATCTTTTGTAAAAAATTATCTTTTGTAATCTGTCCTGTTAACCTTTACAGCTCCTGTAAAGTTTTGGTAGCATAAGGGAAATTGGAAAGAAAAATGTTAAATATGGTCTCATGTTGTATCAAAACAAATGTACGAGATCACTTGGTATTTTATCCGTGATTTCCGGTGAATTGTGTAAATATCTGCAAGGAATGCTAGATAACGGCTAATATACATTCCCCTACGCAATGACCCTTCGACTCTGATGGTTCCCGGCACAGTAATATCGGCGCTGCTTTGTAGAGACATCGTGTGTGCAGACTGTAGCATACACAGACAGTCCTCATATGTTTTATACAGGTGAAGTGCAGGTTATCGTTGTTTGAAATAGAATTTACATCCCAGGATGATATCTGAATTGTGATCTACCTTTCATTTGTTAAATATATTTCACTTGATGAGGGGAAAACTTCACAGCAACTAAGTATTGCTAACTAGTATCTTCATATTCAGCATCTAAAATTACAGAAATTTGAAAAAAAGTTTTGGAGGGCTTACCAGAACCGGATGTCATTGACACTCACAACAAAAGGTAAAAGTTCTTTTTTTAGGTTCAGAATGTAATAAAATGCAAATTGAAATACAGGAGAGCAGTTAGGTATTATAATGAATGTCTGAGGCCTATTATGGACATGGTAATGGCAATGGTAATGGCAGCCATTTGTAGGAACCTTGAATCTGTGATACCGTTAACACCTCCCAGTGGTGTCTTTTAGCACCTTAATACTTCTATTGGATGCTATTACGGGTAGTGCCTTGAGAGCTCTATAAATGATTTATTTTCCACCCTGTTTCAAAACTTTTTAAGAAATCTTCTTTAACTTGGGTGTATTTTCCTGATTTTAATTGGATTACTGATTCAGATTTCAAATCTCTTGTTTGTCAGGTGTCATTGACCCACCATGTAATATATACAGTAAATAGTGTTCAGTGTTTAGAGCACGAATGAGAAGCTTTCCAAATATCTGGTGCTATAAGCCTATAAGTATTTTTTGTGATGATTGTAGTTTGGAGATTTTTTTTAAAAACTTGATATTTTCTCAGTTTGACTTTGAACATTGTGAATCAGAGTGTTAGAAACGGAAGCATTGTTTGTTATATAAGTTCAAGTTATTATTTTATTAATCATTGAAGTTATCATGCCAAACTAAAAAAGAAAACTGAATTATTGAGAAAAGGATACATCTGATTATAGTGAATGAATACAATTTTGAGTTGCGATATATTATTGATAGAAAAGCATCCCCAAAGAAAAAAAGGGAAGAAAGTATCCCTAATGTTGACTACAAATAATGGGATTTCTGCAAGATTAATTTGGTAGAATTTTACAAAAAAACTAATGATTTTTAGATGGCAGAAAACATATAATATCACAGGGATAAGTATTGGAAAGAAGAGGAAATCCAGCCAGTCTGCCAAAGCAAGCACACAGTATTACTTCATAATAGCAGGGTTTGCCTGTAAAATGTTCTGCTAATGATCTCCCTCTTCCTGTGTAAATGGTTGATATTAACACTGCTAACCTACATTAGTGATACCAACTATACATGGATTGATGATCAATACATAATCACTTTCAATTTATTCCCCCCGCTCAGTCTCTCGATCCTCTCAATGGAGAGATGAATGAATGGAAGCTAGGATGATGCTGATAATGGTGCATTCACACGTGTGTAAAGATTACACTGCTTGGAGATTGTATTGATCATTTGATGTAATTCATCACCTTTTCATACCATTATATGAATATCATATACATTTGTTAATGCTGTGCAATCACCTATGCAGAATTGGATGTGTGAAGGAATATGTGATTAAAATGGGCCTCCATCTAATTCAACCTCTAAAGAAATAGCTCTGATAGAGTAAATTGAATATTTCTGAAACAGGTACTTTTCATGACTATTAACAATCTTTATGTGAAAAAATGAGTACTTCTTGTATAGCTAGACAGTTTCTGTATTACACAGTTTCTGCATTACACGTAGCTGTATGATTAGTTTTGTAGGGGTGGTGGGGGGGGGGGGGGGGTCAGTATAATCACAGACTTGATCTTGTTCTGTATGACAAAAGTCATATTGTAACTGTGACGTCTTTGTTTCTCCATCTCTCTATCTTTAAATCACCATGCGAGCAGCCCGTTCCCAAAATGGAACAGAAATGGACCGATGTAATCATCTCCAATATGCTCAATCTGGGGATTTCGGATTGTAGAAAGGATTAACCTAAATAGTAATGCCTAAACATCAAATTGGGTTATAAGGGCACTGTCTGAACACAATGAAACGTATCAGAACAGGGTCTGAGAGCGGATATATATATATATATATATAGTTATGAACACACACTAATGCACCAGAACACTATCTTTAATTATTAATTTACACATGTATGAACAGTACCTTCAGCACTGTCTGAACGCAAGTATTTGTGCACACGCACGAAGGCTCAAGTGGACCGTCTGAACGCAACAACTCGTACACCTCCCTACCTACATACATGTATGAAGGGCACCAGGGCCGTAATCAATAAAGTGAGGCTGTTTGTCCGCTAATTGGCGGGATATAAAGGCATAATGATGAGCAGTCATGAGCTGATTCAAGGCTAGTACATATCTATTCTCTCGGGTTATGAATAATTGAGCAAGCAGGTCTTTTTACCTCGTTCATTAACCCGTTGAGTGCCATGTTAGATTGGTTTGTAACACGTGTTAGTGAGCGCATGCAAAGAGACCTTAAGAAATCCCTCGTTATGTAATGTAATGTCAACAGGATGATTGTTGATAATTAGTTTAATGAGATAAGCTCCTCCTGTGAGTGATCACATGGTACTCTTGACTTGAGTTGGGATTGCCTTACCTTCAGAGCCAGAATGGCGTTAACTTCATAAAAAAACTATATGAGTAATCACTGTAATCACAGACAATATCATAAAGTACATGTACATCACAGAAAGGATTATTGCCTGTTTAGAGCAGGAAGGGTATAAACTCAGATGTGATATACCTGTGCATATGTCATTGCCAGGATGAGAAGGTAAGCCTTTGACTTTTATAAATTTGAAGATAAAGGTGAATACTGGTAAAAGTAGATGAATTATGCCTTTTCAAATGCTTTAATAAACACTGCAAAGTTTAGCAAATTTGTTTATTAGTAGAATTGTACAAACTATAATGTTATTTTTTCCTATAACTAAAGTTAAATATAAGTAGACACATGTAGCAGGAATTTTCTTTGAATTTATTTTGAATAGAATACTTTTCTTGGCATTTGTTCTTGCTGTTTATACCCCAGATAGATTTTTGATCACAGTCATAAAGATGTCAGCTCTCTTGGGGTCATCACGAATAGCAAAATCATGAGCAATTTTGTCTTCATCTGTGAAAACATTTTTTGGTAATCAAAGCCTTTTACTATAAATCCCCTGTGTAACAATTTGAGAAACCTTTATACAAGATATAGGAGATGATATCAAAAACATTATTATCTTTATTTATTTCACTTTAGACAAAGCTCTTTATAATATTCATTACCTAGAATCTAGAATCATGGATGTAATGTTCTCCCTCATCTAAAATTAAAGGTAAATGAAAATTACCCCTTTCTCCTCCCCGCCCGTCCGACATGAAAAGCTCATAATATATGCCTGCATGTAATTAAATGGTGTATACCTCGCACATGCAGTAAGGGGCCTCCTACGCTTCGATTTGCCGAGCGTAGAAAAATGGCATTAATTTGTTTTTAGTGTAGACAGGTGCAATATCCATTATCTATGATAAGTTCATTGATGAGCGTACATAAGAATGTGAACCATTTACCAATCACCATCCTATCTGTTACATTTATCTTCATCATGTCAGAGAGCTTGCAGCCTGTTCACATGCGGAAAGCTAACACTTAGGATAACTACATGTATATGTTACATGAATTTATTTTTCTCCTGTGTGAACTGCATTTATCTTTGTGTCATGTTGCTTATAGCCTGTTCACATGTGGAAAGCTATATAACGTTCAGGATGATAACTCTAAAGCTATATGTTACATGTATTCATTTTCTCCTGTGTGAACTGTGCATTTATCTTTATTATGTCAGATAGCTTACAGCCTGTTCACATGTGGCAAGCTACATGTGGCAAGCTACATGTATATAGCGTTTAGGATTTATAACTATAATTATTTTTCTCCTGTGTGAACTGTGCATTTATCTTCATCATGTCAGATAGCTTACAGCCTGTTCACATGTGGAAAGCTACATGTGGCAAGCTACATGTATATAGCGTTTAGGATTTATAACTATAATTATTTTTCTCCTGTGTGAACTGTGCATTTATCTTCATCATGTCAGATAGCTTACAGCCTGTTCACATGTGGAAAGCTACATGTGGCAAGCTACATGTATATAGCGTTTAGGATTTATAACTATAATTATTTTTCTCCTGTGTGAACTGTGCATTTATCTTCATCATGTCAGAGAGCTTGCAGCCTGTTCACATGCGGAAAGCTAACACTTAGGATAACTACATGTATATGTTACATGAATTTATTTTTCTCCTGTGTGAACTGCATTTATCTTTGTGTCATGTTGCTTATAGCCTGTTCACATGTGGAAAGCTATATAACGTTCAGGATGATAACTCTAAAGCTATATGTTACATGTATTCATTTTCTCCTGTGTGAACTGTGCATTTATCTTTATTATGTCAGATAGCTTACAGCCTGTTCACATGTGGCAAGCTACATGTGGCAAGCTACATGTATATAGCGTTTAGGATTTATAACTATAATTATTTTTCTCCTGTGTGAACTGTGCATTTATCTTCATCATGTCAGATAGCTTACAGCCTGTTCACATGTGGAAAGCTACATGTGGCAAGCTACATGTATATAGCGTTTAGGATTTATAACTATAATTATTTTTCTCCTGTGTGAACTGTGCATTTATCTTCATCATGTCAGATAGCTTACAGCCTGTTCACATGTGGAAAGCTACATGTGGCAAGCTACATGTATATAGCGTTTAGGATTTATAACTATAATTATTTTTCTCCTGTGTGAACTGTGCATTTATCTTCATCATGTCAGATAGCTTACAGCCTGTTCACATGTGGAAAGCTACATGTGGCAAGCTACATGTATATAGCGTTTAGGATTTATAACTATAATTATTTTTCTCCTGTGTGAACTGTGCATTTATCTTCATCATGTCAGATACTGTAGCTTACAGCCTGTTCACATGTGGAAAGCTACATGTGGCAAGCTACATGTATATAGCGTTTAGGATTTATAACTATAATTATTTTTCTCCTGTGTGAACTGTGCATTTATCTTCATCATGTCAGATAGCTTACAGCCTGTTCACATGTGGAAAGCTACATGTGGCAAGCTACATGTATATAGCGTTTAGGATTTATAACTATAATTATTTTTCTCCTGTGTGAACTGTGCATTTATCTTCATCATGTCAGATAGCTTACAGCCTGTTCACATGTGGAAAGCTACATGTGGCAAGCTACATGTATATAGCGTTTAGGATTTATAACTATAATTATTTTTCTCCTGTGTGAACTGTGCATTTATCTTCATCATGTCAGATAGCTTACAGCCTGTTCACACGTGGAAAGCTGTACCGGTAATAACATTTAGGATGATAACTTTAAAGCTATATGTTACATGTAATTATTTTGTCCTGTGTAAACTGTGGTCATGAACATGGTACAAAATATGAATTGAAATATGGCTTTAGGTGTGGTTTTGTAAGAGATGTTGATTAAAAAGAAAATTAGGGTCAGCTGACTCAACTCAATATGGAAAAATATCTGGTACAAGTTAGTACTTCCCTTCCAAAAAGGGTCTGATGTTCATCTCATGTATGCCTCTGAATTAAATACTTTCAAAAGTAGAATCTTGAATAAAAGCGTAATTCATGTATGGGAATACTACAATGTCTCACAAGGATTAGACTAAAATATAGAATGTATTATGAGGCCATATGTACTGTACATTTTGATGTATGAGATAGAGATCATTACTTTAGCTGATTGACACTGTCTCCATGGCAACACAAATCTTCTCAAAAAAGTTGCCGTCATGTCTTGAAAGGATCATTAAAGTACGGCCAGGATAAATGGTAAATACTAGCTAATCCAGGCTAATTCACTTCTAATCTTCTTTACTAGATACCAATATTACAAGTCATCATCATTTTGTAAAGCAGAAAGGAAGTTACATTGATCTGCATGAATTCTTTCCTGACCTCTTTCTGCTGTCATTGGATTTAAAGGGAGTCTTGACTTCTAGAAATGGCAGAAAATAAAATGTCACAGATTCACACCAAACTTAAAGGTAAAGACCAGTATTGGTAACGCCCCAATTTCAAAAAATGAAGTGGAAGCTCTCATTACCAATCATGTGAAAGAATATGTTTTGACTAATACATGATGATAAAAAAATTGCCGGGAAACCGCCTACTAATTCATATATTTGGTAAATTTGTTTCTCTCATGGTCGTGTGAGAGATATAGGGTAGTCCCATATACATCTTTCTGTGCATAGTGCTTGTAACTTTACGAAGAATGGGCCAAATTTCTTATCATTTTGATGATTCCAGAAACTTGCAGATGCTAGATGCTAGATGATCAACCTTTTCTGATCGATTCCACAACGTTTCTTTCACAATGCAATCGCATGACCATTACTGGTCTTTTACCTTTAAAGCTACGCTGAATGTTTAGTTTTTGCTATTAGTGATATTTCCTGCATAGATTTAATAGAAAATGTATGATTGTCAAGTATTAAATGGTCAAAAAAAGAGAGAATAGTTCAGCTAGTTTTCCTAACCAAATAGAGAGCAATTATATAGGCCCTATGATAACATATCTTGCAAGGTAAACAATTCACAAAAGCCAAGATTCTTTGAAAAATGCAAAATACATTTAGTCAACAGAGCTTGAGGTCAGTTTTCACTATTGTTCTAAAAAGGAATAGATTCATTCAAGGCGCTGATAAACTGCTGAAAACCTTGTTGTTTTGAAAAATTGGTTTGTTATTTCTTTGTGCTTTATTGAAAGCACTGTGTGTTGACAAGAAACTTTAAGAAATGCAGTGCCTTCAGCTAAATTTGGATAATTGCCCTAAAACTACAACCTGAAAATTTCTTTTTTATTTAGGGGTTTTCCCCACAAGAAATTATAGAGGCTATGGGGGGGGGGGGGGGAGACTACAACATTTCTTTCTGCAAAATGGGATTTTTCTTTTCAGTCTTGTTGGCAAAGGAAAAAAAAAGATGACCTATTTTCTCTTGAGTTAGGAAAACTGAAACGTGTACACCATGTGAGTAGTCCTTAAAAGGACTGATCACTGGGTATTCTTTTGTGGAGAGATGTGTTTGTTCTTAAAAGAACTGTTGACTAATTCTTTCATGGGTATAGTTCTGACAGGAACTTGTACATGTAGATCTCTCAAAGAAGATCTTTCTTGTGATGTCAGAAAGTTTTTGACTAACTTGGCTAACATTAAGCAATGTATTTTGATGCCCCCTAATTGCCAATAATATCCTTTCTGATTACAATAAAGAATATGTTCAGGCTAATTATTTGTCTCTTGATCTGCCTATGACAATAGTTACTCGTCATCTTCATGTGTTCATAAACACTATCAATCCAAAGACTTCATGACAGTTGATGTTCATGCCGCTTGTCTGCATTCCTTCATGTTTCAACCATCGATGCATACGTGTATAGGTCTGTGTTCTGTGTCTATCTGTGCCGTTGATTATGAGTTGGATGGGTGCGGTGAGCCTGATGGAAGGGGGGGGGGACTTCCTGACCCCACGTTTCCCCCTCCCTGCATGTCGCTCGCTGCTAGGCAGTTGTAACCGTCATGTATCCCCTCACGTAGGGTCCAGGAAATGAGAGAAGTGTAGGGCTGTCAGCACTATGGCTCCCTGCTAGACTCTGGTCCCAGTCGTAAACGGTTCCTAGACCCTGATTCAGAGATCTATACATGTTCATGTTCCTATTTGAGTCACTTGATTGCACAGAATTTTGTGACTCGATATGTGCTCCAAAGACATTTCATTAAAGATGTAGGGATAGGGTTAGAGTTGCACTTGGGTTTTAGGTTTTGTTCAGTGTGTTTTGGGATAATTTACAGCGTTAGGTCCAGGAATAAATGTAAGCTCTCTATTGATAACTTTCAAAGGTACTCTTCATGTTATTGATGTAGTTGTAAAACTAGTTGAATAGTTTTATTGATGTGATAGAATGTATGAAAATATATCCCTAGAAAGTTTGAAGAAAAATTATCAGAGTCTGATATTGAAAGAAAGGGAAAAATTAAGTTGATCTCTGTAGCTGAAATCATAGATTTCATTGTCACTACCAGCTTAAAATCAAAGAAATTGCTTGAGAATGTCCCTATCCATTTTGCTTCCAATTTTCTCTCTGGCCGAATTCTTCAATATCTATTTTTAAATAGTTTGAGAGTAGCCCTACAAGTACCTCCAAAACTATCTGTGGTTCTTATTGAACTTAAAGGGATCGTTTAACAATGTTAAATCTGAGATATACGGCCCTACATGTTATCAGTGTCTGTGATATGGTGTAATATTGAAGCCCTAAAACAATCGCGCTTCAAAATGATCATGAAGTGCCTCAAAAAAATTCAAATCTTTGAGTAACCGGTTTTACCATACTTGTTTTCCCGAGTAGACTGTAGTGTTATGAAAACCGTTTAGCAAACGGTTTTCAAAATTTGTAATTCCAATCATAAATATCTTGATAATCGGACAGGCGATCGGCTTGTAAAAGTCATGGGGTTCCTGACTGACCGGCTAAAGGTTTAAAATTATCATTGCATCATGAGCTAAATCCAGAATTTTGTTTCAGAATCTGAGACAAAGTTACCGGATCCCTTTAAAGGGAAATCAGTTATTATTCATGCATTGGTTACATGTAGGTGTTTATGACTGGCCAAGCCGCTTAAGGAAGGCACCCTCCAGTCCTTTAATCTGATTATTTAGTTTACCGTCTGTCACATTCCAAGCTTGTTGTGCAAGTGACTGTTGTTGAAGACTAGTTCACTCCACAAACTGTGTCCCAAGTTGAGATAGGCAGGGAGGACTAGCTAGCCTAAATCATATCCCAGTCATACTTCTACATGACCCACACAGAGTGCTATAGTTCTCATACAAGTTTGACTCCCTTTTACAACTTTCCATTGGTGTTATTCTTCTCCTGCAGTATAAAGCCTTTGGACATTTAATTCTGGACTACCATCTGATGTGTAGATTGCCTGAATTTGGTGCTGAGAATAAATAAGGTAAGATATTTGCATGCAGCCTATTTTGCTTATTTTGCCTGTAGTATGAGTCAGAGATTACTACTGATTTTCTCTTTTTCTTTAGTAGCAGGTAATAGTGTTTTGTGGCTGTCTGCCTGAGTTGGCTAGTCAATCTGTCACATACATATACAGAAGCCATGATTCAATCATTGTAGCAGCCTTTTCACACACAGCTAAATTTCTATAAACATGACTAGTATAAACGTGTTTCGAACGTGTTTAAACTAATCACGAGCCTTTCACACACAGAAATTTCGGTGCGATCGTTAATCGTTTCGTGATTAACTACTGCTCGTAAAATGCGCAGTAGTGCCATTGCGCATTGAAGGTCATGTCATATCAATCAAAGCGCACGCTCCATCCAGTTTAAACACGTTTAAACACGAATAACCTTTCACACACAAAATGTCAAGCTCACTAGATACGAACTTCGTATCTGCAGCCTGCTTTTAGGGGCGTATGGATCGCGACTTCGTATCTATCCCAACATCGTATAAACGATGTTCACACTGGGAAATTTTGTCTATAAACATGTTTAAAACTTTACGATGATTCTAATCATCTCTAGATACAATGAATTTTCGCTGTGTGTGAAAAGGCTGCTAGTTGTATTAAAGTTGAATGCTTTATGGTCAATGCAGACTTGTAATAGTGTAAGCAAACATATATACTTTGAAATAGAATACTACTGAAATAGAGCTCCTGAAATAAGATATGTTTCTTGCTGCTAGAAGGGATTTAAAAAAAGATTAATTCATAGAGTTAAAAAAAGACTGAACAGTATTTGAAATTATGTTTTTCAGGAATTGTGACTGATATTTTTCCTATCAGGGTTCTTCAATTCAGACAAGATTTCTGAAATCGAAGCCTATATGAACATTCCTTTTTGTAATGAACTTCAATATTTGCATGAGTTTTCCCTAAGTACAGGAGTCAACTAGTTGCATATACAGTGAATTTACATTGAAGGTACTATGGTCATGAATTATTGAAAAATGAAAATGTTTCCAAGTACCAGTAGACTTGCAATGTATATAGACAGAAGGGTGACAAAAGAAGAAAAAAACATGTAAGATTAAGAAAAATGATTCACGTTTTGTGAGGAAAAAAGCAATGATCATTATAGTCATAATATCCCTAGGTTTGTTTATCCCGTCTTTTCTACATGTGTTTCATGTTAATTCATTAAAATGCTGTAATCCTACACTTAATAATATGTTTTGGGACATTATAATGTAAGGACATTGAACCTTGTACTTTAGTGTCCTGAATGATTAACATTCTGTGAGGAAAAAAGGAAAAATCTATTTAGTCATATCCGTACTTGTGTTTATCCTGTCTTTTCTACATGCGTTAAATAGTACTCCCGTACGATCATTTACTAAAAATATATATTTGGGACATAACAACCTAAGGACATTGAACCTTGTATTTCAGTGTCCTTGACCATGTTTGCAGGGGATCAATGTTGGCAACCAGTCAGCTAGATAAACAACTGTCAGTGTTTTGTATTTAGTTGAGTATTTTGTTTACACACAAGATCTACCTCCTGAATTAGTCATTGAGATTAGGAATAAACATTTAGACAGCAACATGCCTACTGGTAATTCAGTACCTACTGCATCAATACGTTATATACTGACCAGGACAAAGAAAATGAAAGGTTACTACTTACTTCATTACTCGTGACCATAATATGAGTTCTTGGAATTTGGGTTTTCATTGACTTCATGCAGTGGGAGAAGTCTTGTTGAATGAACGTAATGTATTTTCAAGGTCCTCCTATCCTTGTGGAACATTAATTACTTCAGCATGAAATGATGGTATCATCTTATTTTGATCAGTCAAACCAAGCCTACATGTATTATAAATGAAGAATACCGTTGAATTTTATAATTCATGACTATCTTTTAGAGACTTTCCTTGAAAAATGATAATGTCATCTTATTTTGATCAATCAAACAAACCTATTATAAATGAGGAATACAATTTAATTTTATAATTCATGGATATCTTTTAGAAACTTTCCTTGAAGAATGCAATTTTACAGCAAAGTATCAGACACAATAAAGAAAGAGATTGACTACTATCTTTTTTGCCCCTGTGTGACATTGATCTTGTAATAAAGACATGGTTTGATCTCTCAGCTTTAGAGACAATATCTGTCAGGTCGACCGGTTGGTGCCACCTCTTGTAATTGATGCTAACATTCTTCTTTCCTGCTCTATATTTTAAAGCCCCACTGTCCTACTTGTAGCTACTTGCTCCCTCTATTTAGAAAAATTCCCCATTCGGTGCCTGTTGGTCCCCCATGATCCTCGTTTTCTTATGTTAGTTGAGAGCTGAGTTAATGAGATAGCCACCTGTCAGTGACCTCGCTGTGTGGTCTAATCCCTTCTGGCCCAGTAGTATTGACGGTCTTTAAGGGCAATCCAACCCTTGCAATAAGTTGATTTGAATGAAAGCAGAAAAATAACAGAAACAGAATGGCAAAAGTTTGAAATGAATCGGACCAATAGCAAGGAAGTTATGAATGTTTGAAGTATGAGATCACTAAGTCTATGCGAATCTCAAATTGGTAGTTTGGTCAGTGGATTGTGACGTAGGACGTGGATAACTATCCCATTTGCCGTGTACAAATATTGCAAGTAATTTCTTAAGTTCCTTCTCCCTTAGGACACTACTAAAAATGTATTATAGATAGCATATTATCATAGATCCTATAAAAAGAACAGATCCTCCTGAGACATATGATTTTGTATTTTCTATAAGAGAGATATTTGTCAGTTGTCACATTTCAAAAAATGAAAATATGAAAATAACACTCCTTTGTTGTAATGCAACTGCTAATATATCCCTAATACAAATATGTAATGAACAAATATTCTCACATTATGAAATGTGATACAGGTAGATTTTGCTACACAATCAGAAATAAATCATATTCTTGTGAAAGTGAGAAAGAAGAGAGGATCAAACTCGCTTTCAGGTTCTACTAGGAATCTTCATTAGTGTATATGTATCATTTTCAGTTTTGCATTACAAAATTGTTAATTAGAATTTTGAGGAATATAGAAATCGCCAGATCAGTTATACTTTCTTCTTCTCTTTCATGTTTGGTTTGTGTTGGAAGGTTTGTGTTGGAAGGCTTGTTTGCAGATTCTTTTGTCCAGCATGGATTCATTACCATTCATTTATTTAAAACTTACAGATTGACATATCAGATATCTAATTGGAGAAGGAAAGCTACAGGAACAGTTGAAATACTATTCCATTTCTCCATATAGTTTTGTTGCTATGAAAGAAGATTTGATTTCATGCTTCACCGTCATTTCTCTTGTATGGATGTGTGGTTTCATTTTTCAGCGGAATGAGTGAGGGAGAGTGAGATATCAGATGTCTTGAAGATGGTTGAATGTGGTAAGAATGTGGTAAGATGTATGATAGGAATGATATATTCAGTGGGGTTTCATGGAAAGCAGTGCATGAATAATGTAGGTAGGATGATGTTACATATATATGGAGCTCCCCAAAGTAACTGCTGATGAATATGAGGTCCTTGACATCATATTTGTGGACTATCTTTCAAGATTTTGAGAAATGTGTTGTTACTCAAATTGAAACATTAAAATGACATGAAAAGGGCTTGATAGGGAATGAGACTTGATAGGGAAGGAGACAATTAACCCTTTAATTTTGTTTGTCTGTGAGTATTTGAATGTTGTTGTTGTTATTGTCTAAAGGAAGGATGTTGATTTTAACAAGGGGATACTGTTTCAAATGATGTGTAGAGTGAGAAGCATATTGATATCCATTGCATAATTGTTGATATCAACACGGAACGAGGGCAAATTGGCTACATTTAAGTTTTTACAAATTATTGTTTACTCACTTTTTAAGATAAAGTTGAGTTCTGTTCATGCGATTGCACTGTAAAAGAAACGGTGTGGAATCGATCAGAAAAGGTTGATCGTGTAGCACATCAATATTGGTGTGTACTGCAAGGTTCTGGAGTTATCAAACTGATAAGAAATTTGGTAAAGTAACAAGCACTGTACACAAAAAGGTGTATATGGGACTAAACAAACATGTCAGATAAAAATCGGGCCTCATTTTTAAGCTGTTAGCAGATGAAATAATATAGAAAAAACATTCTGCTGAAGGACCCAAAGGGTATTAACTCTGGAGGAGGATAGTTGTTAATGACCTTATTTTACTGGACAGATGAAATAAGAAAAGAAACACCTTTATACACTAAACAGTGACTCAAGTGCATACATGTATTTTCTTCTCTTTTTTTTCTCTCTTGAAATATCGTCCCCCAGTCTGAAGGAGGGGTGGGGGGGGGGGGGGGATGGTTGAGAGGGTAGAGCCTTCAATCGTCAATATGTTGTGCTTGATGCATCATCATGACAGGGTTTATGTCAGTTGGTTACCTGAACCTTTCATACTGATTGATTGAAAGCACACACAGAAAAGAAGCGTGAAAGGGGTCAGTGAATATTCGGAACGAACGGAAGACCGAGAGCTTAAGAACCTGCATGGATTTACCAACTCGAATTGAGCAAATACTAGATCACGGGGCATTGCTGTTTATCCCAAGGAAATACTTCCACAATAATATTGTGAGAAAAAGGGTTGGCTTCCTCTCCCTAAGACACGACTGTTGTAACCTAAAGGTTATATTTCTGTATATGATCATTTGCTTTTAACAGTTTTAGCTCATATATACCGAGTCAGCGAAACTACATGTATGGTGGCTGGGAAATTTATTCCAATATACATAAACTTGGCTCTTTTAGATATGTAGCTCATTGAATGATGATTAAAGTGGGCATTGATCATCTTCAACCATCAGAGAATAAATAAAGCACTCAAGGCCTGTTTTCATCAGACCGAAGTTGCAAAATAACCTGCTATTCTAACTAGCTTGATCTCAAATTAGCCAGCTAATTTGCGTCATCATCACCCCGCAGTTGCGATTAGCGGGCTATTAGGTCGAGAACATATCCCAATAAATCTTGGTCTTGTTTCCAAAATAGTCCGCTATTTGTACCCGTTCGAGATATTTTGTGATAGCGTATCGGTCTGGTGATGACGCAATTTTGAGCTTTGGGAAGTTATCCCGAGTCTGAAAAAAAAGCGCTTTATTTTGCAACTTTGGCCTGATGAGGACAGGCCTTCAGTAAGCTTTGATAATATATGAAGGCCATGAACCTACCTTGTCTATCATGTTCGATTCAGCAATTAATAAACCTAATGAATCTATTTCAATGCCTTCTCATATTGTTGAATGATTCTTTTCTTCACGGAGCCATAGAAATCAAGTATGAGCAAGGACGATGAATAATCCATCATGTAACTCCAATCTTTCAACCAAGGCCAGTTTAAAATTATTCCCATCTTTCTTGTAAATTATAAACAAGCTGTATACAGCATGGAGCGAGTTTTCCATGGACAATACCATGGACCTATTTTCATCAACACTCCGGCCTTGATCTTTAGAAATATGGAACTCTTTATTATAACAATTCTCTGCTAAACATGATCATAATGTTGGTCGTCGTGGAAGCACAGCAACTTTTAATAGTTGACTGATCAATCCACAAAATATTATCTCTTATTTTTCTTCTAAAAATTCATAGGGAAGCTGCGATCTTTTGTTAGCCGAGGTCACAGGGTTCTCGGCTCATTAGAAAGCGAACAATATGTTTGGAGTGAGCACAAAACAAGGAATCATATATCTGAACATGCATGTGGGTGGCTTTCACCCAATCAATAAAGGTATAATTACAGGTTCAAAATGAAATAATACAAAACTGGTACAAGCAGCAAGAAAGCCATCAAAAGCAAATTCTAGAAGAATAGAATCGATTATTGTCTGATCGCTACATGTCAAAATGAGCAATCATTTTCTTTCATTGGCGTAATGAGTATTTATAGGTTTTTCATAAAGCTTTTGATTAGTTTGGGTTTCTTGTTGTCATGGAAATGATTATCTGTTTTGCTAGACTGCCTTCAACAGGTGAAATCCAACTTATCTGTGTTCAGCCCACATCCAGACAACAATATCTAGACTAAAGCTCTTGAGAGAATTTATAACACAGAATTTCTGGAAACAATCGAAATGTTTAGCAACTATGATTGTTATGATGAAAAGTAAATTTTTAATGTGATCGTGATGGAACAAACCTCTGTGTTTGAACCAAGTCCTCGTTAGTAAGCTTGAGTTTAAAGTGCTTTAATTGCATTAAGTTGAAGAAGAGTAGAGAAAGAAAACTAAGATTTCATGTGTGGTGTTTGGATGTAATGTAATGGCTATTAAACTAAGTGGCTGTACATCATATGCTGTGGTGACAGTGGCTCCACGTTCAATATCGTACTTTAATCCTCTAAACAAACCCTGGTCCAGAAACAAACCCTGGTCCAGAAACAAACCCTAACCTAACCCAAAACATATCCTAAAAACCCAATTGCGACCTCAATCCCAATTGCGACCTCAATCCCAATTGCGACCTCAATCCAAACCTTATCCATGTATCTTAGGGCGCGTTCATGCTTGATTTTGACGGCCAGAATCAGGCATCTGTTACGTGTTTAGTTTAAAACACGATTGCGTTCATGCTCACTTTTGTAGAATCACCGAAAAACGGCGATCACGAAACGCCGATCGTAAACTCACAAAAAGATGCGTTTACAATTGTAAACGCGTTTAAATGGGGTCAACGCACTGACCTCTAGTGGGTCTACGTAGCATGCACAGTGAAGGTCACACAAGGCCACACAAGGAGAATTGCCTGGATGAGCCAGAGAAGTAAGCATGAACAGTACACCGTGGAACTGCGATCACGATGAGCGTTTACGATGAGCGTTTCAGATCGCTCATTCTACCTTCAAAATCTAGCATGAACGCGCCCTTAGTCAAAATAAATCCAGGAGCAATTTGGCAAGAGCATTTGTTGGCGCACTGTCAAAAACATGATAGAGTTGGTTGTTTAGAGCCAGAAGGGCGTTTCATTTTATGTGGAGTTTACACCCTTATGCTCGCCACGGACGCATCTCTTGTTTTTCTGATTAGCGTGAGTAGGTTGAGTTGGGTTGTATGATACAAGAGATAATGAGAGACATCCATACTTTAACCTTGATTCAAACTATATACATGATACATGCATGTATCAGCAAGGTTATCATGGGAGAGACTACTCCCTGGATGCAGCATCCATAAAGTGATGCTTATCAGTCTCTATCTCTCTATTCCTCTTTGTTGTCTGATTGACTTTTACATTTTTTCTTCCATGACATTAATGGAATGCATTCAAATATTGTGGACCTCAATTCTATGAAATGAAGTTGAATTTTTGCTTAATATGCAATGTAGCTATAGAGTGTATGTGAAATACCAAATCTGGTGGACAGATCTATCAAACAGACATTTTTTAATCTTTTACTCCGAAATCAGTTGCAAGGTAAAGAGAATAAACCTGTTTGTTATTTATGCTTTAGTTTGATTATCTGTAGGTTTGAGCTGAGGTCACACGAAATAGATTCTAAATCATTGCAAATGGTAATGTCTAATCAAATATTTGTGTTGACATTTGACATAGATGTGCAGATACATATGTAAGAAGATGAATTGTTAAAAGGAATTCAATACAATTATAACCACTCATATAATCTTACTTCCCATAAACCACACACAACACACTTGTTCATACACTTGCTTTGTGCCCTTACCAGGAGGGGGAGTATTGACCTTGACTCACGACGGGGTCACCGATGTACCCCCTGCGACCGGCTTAGGTCTCTCTTCAAACACATGCTGGACAGGACCTGTCTGCCTCCCCATCCTAAAATGTGCTTAAGCTGGTGCAGCGGTATTTTGATTAGTATCACGCATGCCACTATCGAATGTACACCTAGGAGCGTGTCTCTGAATTGATTTAAGTCGGCAGCTGAGGCAACGTTGTTAGTGTGTGCAACCTCGTTTGGATCTCGTCGGCCGATCGGATATATATGTGCATGCGCCGTGCCCCCCAGCAATTGTCGGTTCAATTCGTGTTAACGCGGGCAAAGTAGGTATGTTTGATCTTCTTAAGAGTTTATGCGTTTCCCTCTGTATTGTAATGGACACATACCCGGGAGTACGCGAGCAATTTGCTCTACGTGAGTCTTCGCTGCTTCGTCTGTTGGCATTGCTGCCATAGATAGGTGCCGATAAGACCCCCAGATATTGGCAGATAATCGATGAAATTGGGATCTCTCCGGTTACTTTCCGTTTTTAGGATCGGCTGGAAGAAGAGAACTGGTTTCATATTGGATGAGAGATTAGGAGGCAATGCAACCTGAATATCTCATTCTCTAGTTTTGTTTGAAACTTGAGGATTTCTGGATCAGAGTCGGTGTGGCATGCTTACTCTGGTATGAGTCATGTGATAGTTCATTTAGGTCAGGATAAATAAGACTTCTCTGTCTGTATTAAATGAAACTTTGTATTCTATCTGGTTGCTTTCTGTATAGTTTCCATCTTTAGCAGTGTGTAAGATTCTGGAAGTAGACAGGGTCACAAATCCCCTGTTTTCCTTGCTTGTTGTAATCAAAGGAACAGGATTTGTATTGCTACAACCACCTCCACATGAAGGATCTTCAATTAATAGTAGAGTTAAAGAATCAGAATTGACTTGGAATTATTTTGTGATTTATTTAATTTGTTTGTTTATTGAATCTAAGCATCAGATTATGACACATTTGTGCTCAAGGTGTGTTTTTTCGCTTTCATCAAAATTTCTGATAAACTTTTGATACAATTTTAGATTGAAATATAGAGTGGTGTAGATTGATAGGTGGATTGATAGGTAGATAAATAGATCAATTGATGTGGATAGATATATACAGTATATAAATAGATAGATAGGTACATAGCTAGATAGCTAGATATGTAGATAGATAAAAAGATAGATAGATAGATGGATATATCGATAGAAAAATAGATACAAAGAAAGACAGACAGGTAGACAGATGGTATGCAAGCACATAGGGGGTATATAGTAGCAGGTGCAGGTGCGTAGGTGTATGAGTGGGAGTGGAGAACATGGACCGTAACTGCTTCACATTCATTTTCAGGACCAAGTATGTAGATCTATACCAAACATTCTTCTGAAAACAAAAGTTTGCATGAGATGCAAGATCAATGCCCAAATGACTCAGTCACTTGACTTTCATTATCTCTTATATTCCCCTTTTTTCCCTTCCATTTGAGACACATTTCTGTACAGCATGGTGTCAGTGAAGAACTCTTCACTGCAGGCATTTTTGTACCTTTACTCAAGGATTTCAGTATAATGAGAGAATCTTAGAGACCATATTTTTGATACACAAGTTGGAAAATGTTTGTAATGAAGTTAAAAACAATGACTTGGAGGAAGAAAAAAAAAAATTGAATAGGTAAAGGGAGAGAGAGTATGAGAAAGAGAGAGAGAGAGAGAGAGAGAGAGAGGTAAAGAGAGAAAGAGAGTGAGAGTGAGAGGGAAGAGAGAGAGAGATAGAGAGGAAAAGAGAGAGAGAGAGAGAGAGAGAGAGGGGGGGGGGGGGAGAGGTGCTGAATAGCTTGCTGTCATGTCCTGATCTTGAGGTTCGCACATCGCTCTAAATATTTCATTATATGAATAACAAAAGTGAGACAGTGACAAAACGAAAGATCCCATTCCTTGGTGTGTAAAGAGACTGAAATGGTATGTGTCTTCCTTGAGCTCATGTAAAACAAAAATGTAGTCTATTAAAGGGAAAGTCCACCCTCATACTAAGTTAGTTCAAAATTTTCTCTTTTCCCTGAAGAAAATATTTATTCATACATTTACCCTAAATATAATTATGCTATATATATTTTTATTTTTACCTCATACTATTATAGAACTAACTAATTGTGGCTTTTAATTTCAAATGACATTCTGTGTATTTTTAAAGGTACTTACCATCTTTTTTGAAAACACATACTGGAAAATTTAAGGCATCATCTGTTTTCCACAATTATCTTTTGTACTTGGACTTAATTTACACTATTATTTAACAAATTGATATAAGATTGCCCCGTACCCACCCCATCCACCCCCCACCCTAAAAAAAATGTAATTTTAATCTCCAGAACCCCCTCTTCCCTATGATACTGAGTTTGCTCTCATGTTTCTTTTTTAATTTTGAGAGGCTCAAGTTAAGGCGCAAGTCAAGGCGCAAGGCTACCTAAAGTACAGAGAGAGGGTAATACTCTCCAAGACCGATAGGGTCATGGTATGGCATTGGTGAATAGTCCTGAAAGTTGGGAGTGACAAAGTTCAAAAGGCTCTATTAGATTCTGTCATTTCATCAAACCGTCAAAGTGGAGCCCCCTCCCTAAACGACGAGGCCATTTCCATGGTCATCCAAGTTCTGCAAAACCGGTTATGATTAAAACGCCAGTACCTTTATTTAACAAGTCTAATCACGTACCTCTGAGCTTATGATTGAAAGATTGAGAAATGAAACGAAACTCGATATTTACCTCTCAATAAAAAGCCTGTCATATTTCAGCATTTGGTCATTTCTGATTGGAATACCATTGGATAGGACATTCGCTCAATCACGTTCCTCTCCAAACCTCACCCCCTTCACAATTGAAAAGTCCGTCACCACACACCCATATAGAGTTATGACCTACAAGCCAACCTTGGCGAGAAGCCGTGGGAAGTTCATCTGGTATAATCATCATCAGATAGGAAAGTGCAGAGACAAAGCAGAAAATATTACTCATAATACTTCAAAAGAAACTTAGAAATGACGTTAAAGAACTTGATTGTGTTGTTATTGGTTTAATATGTAATTAAAATATTGCAAAGGACCTGGGTGAACTTTGCTTCTAATGTAAATATTTTATAGAACATCAGACATTTCCAAGAATATTTAAAGATTGGAATGAATGTTGAACCGCCATATCCGGTCATTGTTACACTTACATATATTGTGATTATTGAGTGAAAGTACAAAAGAGGGTGAGTGCACTTTCTTTATCAAATTTGTGCCCGAACTCTGTTAGGAGGTGTGGCATATTTCTGAGATACCATACTCCCATCCTGCTTAGTACCCATTTTTGGTTGTACTTTCAGGTTAATTCCCGGCTGATGATAAAAATTCACTCCAATTGTTTCCTCTCAAGATGGATATCATCTGTAGAGCAGCCAGTAAACAATCAAACAAAGGAGATACAACTAACAGTTCAAGATTATCATTCAGGCACATTTCTATAGCGCCATCTATCTAGATATTCTATTCTGAGGAGCACTAATTATTACTCCGGCTTTAGCCTAGCTGCCATTACAGCGCTCTAGCATTTCAAGGAATTAATTCCTGCCAGGTACCTATTTATCTCACCTGGGTAGAGTGTGGCAAATGAAGATTGATGCCTTGCCAAAGGACATTAGTGCTGTGTCAGGGATCGAACCACAACCTTTGAATTTCAAGTCAGGTGCTTAAACCACTCGTCACTTCTACCATTATATCCTTCCTCGCCTTGTGAATGATTCAGCGTGGGAACTCCTTTCTCTCTTTTTGTTGTTGTTGAGAAAAGGCAAGATTGGAATCATTAGTAGATATTAAAAAGAGAAAAGTAAACAAAGAAAGTTAAAACCTTTTGATAATGTTCTTTCACTTCCTGTACTTACTTTCAAAATATATTATATATTTCTTTATCAAATTTGTGCCTGAACTCTTTTAGGAGGTGTGGCATATTTCTGAGATTTCATCCTGCTTACATAGTACCCATTTTCGGTTGTACTTTCGGGTTGTACTTTCAAGTTTCCTGGCTGATGGTAACACTTCACTCCAATTGTTTCCTCTAAAGATTGATATCATCTGGAAGCCTGTCTGTAAACAATCAAACTAACAGATCAAGATTATCATTCAGGCACATTTGGTTTCCCATCGTAATCACCATTATATCCTTCCTCGCCCTGTGGATGTTTCCGCTTAGGAACTCCTTTCTCTTGAGGAAAGATTGGAACCACTAGTAGATATTAGAAGATGAAAAATAACAAAGAGAGTAAACATTTTGATAATATGCTTTCACTTTCTGTCATTACTTTCAGAATGTATTGTATATTTCTTGATAATTAAGAAATTTTGATACATTTGTATCATTTTTGATGATCCGATCACATTTCTCGCCTTATTCCACTCTTTGATAAATGTCTCCCTCTGACAACCAGTTTAACTCCTTCCCCACTCTTACTTCTTATTACTGTTATACGACACATGCTCCTACTTACTTCATTCCTCAGATCATCTCTGGAATGAAGACTATACCCAACCCTAACCCTAGCCCTAAACTTCACCTAACCCTGTACTTTTGGCAAAATAAAGTCCAGAGAAAATGTCAGATCTCAATATTTAAAGCAGGGGTCGACACTATTAATTAAACAGATGGTTGGAACTCATGGGCATCCCAAATTAAATTTTGGACCCCCAAATTCATATCTTGGCAAAGGCCTCATGCATACAGGCACTAAGCATGCCAGTTCAGACCCCCCCCCCCACCCATCAAAAAATTGTAGCGTGAAACCCTGTTTAAAGGTATGGCTAAACATTACGATGTCATTCCTAAGGTCTATTAAGTGGTGTCAATTTAAATGTGAAATATATTGATTCCATGAAAATTACTGAACGGTAGTAAAGGAGAGATAGAGAGAGAGAGAGAGAGAGAGGGAAGGAATGAGAGGGAAGGAATAAGAGAAAAGGCTAATAAAGAGGGAGCTCAAATTTTACAGAAGATAAAATGGAATCCTTTTTTCCTCAATCGGAAAAGGGAAATGAACTTCCTTGCCGTCTGTTACACTCGTAATTAGTTGTCAGAGGAGAAAATTGGCTTTGTTGCTGTACGTGGGATTAGGAAGAGGAAGCCGGTGAAATTAGTTTACAGCATGTCCATCTTGATTACATGGGATTAGCTAATGTATGAACCATTACGGGGATGTCTTGCATTATCAACTAACAGGATCCCGTCTGTGTATGTAAGGTGGAAGAGTTATTTTTCTTGGTGTGTGTAAACCCATTAGAAGATTATAATACCCATCAATCATATTGTCAGCATGTAGGAATGATGTTTATTTGCAAGCTTCTCTTACAAGGACAATTGCAACCGATTATCTCATCTGTAGTTTCTTAAAATTTTGCATAGATAATAAGAAATTAAGGGATCACTGTATTTATGTAATTTATATTCATGAGGTCCACTTTCCATGAAAATATCTTGCTTCTAAATTATTTAAGTACTGAACTGCCAAACTGCACCATCCCTGTAATTTGTTTGAAGAATTTAAGTGGAGGTCAGCAGTAACTGGTTTATCATTCTCTCTGCCAAAATGTATCTTATTTTATCATCACATGTTATGATGTGGTCTGTTTTGCAGTTAGGCAATTATCTGACTTATATGTTACATAGTGTAAGATACTCAGAACATGAAATGTATTCCATTTAATATGCTAGATTGGATAAGAAATGTATAGCCGCTTTTCAGTCTTCTTGAGTCAGTGTAGTAGATATTCAGACTTCTCAATCCACATTTTGATCCACACTAGGTATGTCCTCATCAGCTCGAGATTGCCAAATAGCCCGCTATTTCTGATTTGGGAAATAAGCCCGAAGTTACAAATCGCGTCGTCATCAGCTCGAGACTCAACTAAAAAACTCAAGCTCGAGAAATTAGCATAGTGCGAGTCTTTGGGCTGACGAAGACGCACTGGACAAATAGTGGGTTATTTTGCAAACTAGCCCAAGATATCTTGGGATGATTGTCTCGACCAAAATATCCCGCTAATTGCAACTGCGGGCTGATGAAGATGCAAATTAGCTAGATAATTTGCGATTAAGATATTTAAGATAGCGGGTTATTTGGCAATCTCGAGCTGATGAAAACAGGCCTATTTACTCTTGATAGACGTTGTCTGAAATGGAGTGAACGACTAGAGTCACTGATTCAAACCACATTTTGAAAATATCATTCAAACTAAAGATTTGTTTCATCTCCCCAACCTCATCTGGAGCCACTTTTGAGAGACAGCATGTGACAGCATGTGACAGCAAATGAACATTGTTTGGTTCCAAATGCAATTGAAATGCCTCGGTGGATACACCCACACATTATTTTAGGGGGAAGAAATTCTCTTGTTGGAAACACACCATAAGTCCTCGTTATATTTGCATTGAATGAACAGGTAAACCTCATTTCAGATGGCAAATCTTCTGTATCTGCATCTGTATGGTTTGGTCAGCAAAATGTCCTCTCCAGACACATCCACGCTAACTTTGTGATGAGAGAAGCGCATTATCTTACAAGACAAATTCCTTCAGTCTCTTCAGGTTCTTTTGGAAGACTGTTTGGCTCAGAGTGGTGTCGGTTAGATGAAGTGTTGAGTGTATGAACACGTCCGAAGACGGATACTTTTCGTAGAAGATGGAGAACGAGAAGCACTTAGTTGTAGAAAGCCATGAATCAAAGTGGTTCCATGGTAAGGGGGTGATCGCTGTAAACACACTCTCCTTTTCTGATGGATCGATTTGATCTTGACATTCAGTAGTCAATCACAGGTAGACACTTTTCTTGTATTCTTCTTGTCTTCTTTTGTTACGATATAGAAGGGATTGATTTGCGATGGATCTTAGAGCGAAAGAGGAAAAGAGGGGGAGAGAAAGGAGGGAAAGATGTGAGGCAACGAGAGGTGGAGAGGTGAAAAGGAGTAGAGAAATAAAGGAGAGAGAGAAAAAATGTGAGAGAGAGCGAGCGAGAGAAGAGAGAGAGGATAGATGAAAGAGAGATGAAAGAGAGAGAGAGAGGGAAGAAGGAGTGAGAGAAAGAGAGAGAAAGAGAGAAGGGGGGAGGGTGAGAGAAAGAGAGCGAGAGAGAGAGAGAGAGAGGGGGGGGGGAGAGAAAGAGAGAGAGAGAGAGTTGAAAAGAGGAATAGAGAGGGTCATAGAATTTGAAATAAAATTCCTTTCGTCAAAATAATGAATTAAGTGATTTTACTAAAAAGAATACATGCAGAAACTTGAGTGAAGATGTAGACATTTTGAAAAACAAAGGAAGAGATGATTATTTCTTGGCAAGTGTATTCATGAATTATGAGTTACATCCTACTAACAACCCCCTCATTTATTCATTGGGGGGGGGGGGGGGGTCTCCTTAACCTTACTTTGAGCCCTTATGTTTTGTTAAACCTGAATGACTTTTTTAATATAAAAAGCACCTCCAAGGTAGAGATATTCCTGCAATAATAACAGTTTTGTGTCGTGTGTCAAATCTTTTAGATTTTATCCGTCCTTCAGAGTGGGCTTGTTGTGTACTCTTTGTAGAATCAGCCAGAGGGTTTGTGACATTTTAAATGCTCTTTTCAATTCTCTCAAGAGACTTCAAGAAACCCACATGAAACATCCAAAATGCATCATCTTACTTGATGGGAGCCAACCTTTATCCCGGACTGATAGCTCCCTTAAATTATTTAGTCGAGTAGACCGTCTTCTCGACAAACCTGTCCATAATGAATTACCTGACAGTGTCCGTAGAGAATATTAGCTCATGTCCTGATCATTACATCGCACTCCGACCCACGACCACATGTACAGCAATAGGAGGAATTATTCAAGGTTTTTTTTTAACTATCTGCAAGTTCTATCTAGGCTTTCCTGTCTATGTATTTTGTATTGGTCAAATACAACAGGTTTCATAGAAGATTATCGGAAAGCAGTCTTAATTGCTCTGGATTATGTGAAATTATAATTTGCAAAGGGATACTGAGGAGAATATGTTTTTCCTGGATCAAATATGATTCAAATTGCTGCAATAATCAGGCATGTTCACTTGTTATCAACTGATACAAAAAAGAACATTTATATTTATGACTGGAGAGCGCTATACAACGCATTTTACCCCTTTAGTTGGTGTCCAAATACTGACCAAACATGTCTTTCTCTTCCCTAAAACTTAAAAGAAGTAATTGAAATATTTTGCATGCTTATGATTTAACTAATGACTTTTCCCTAGAAACTCTGTACTGCCATTATAGTTTGGTTTTTCTAGGCAATTGTGGCAACAGGAATTGGTGCGGTTTGGACGGGGTTCAATTTTGATGATCGCAAACATGTTTTGAGCAGAGTTCTTTATTGAAAGCCTGATTTCATCTGAAGTAAACATCTTAGAATGCAGCTAGAAATGAGATAAAGACGGACAGACAGATGAGAGAGGGTGGTTTTGGTGATATCACTGGTGCGTTTTGAGATGGTAGTGTGATTTACGATGAGGAACGTGATGGAGCACAGATTAAAATTCACACCGTAATCGAGTTGGCAAATAATAGGAAGAACACACACATTTTCTTCTCGTGTGTGGGCTGACGCAGAGCGAGATAGAGAATTGAAGAGAAAGAGAGAGAGATACAGAGGTAGAGAGAAAAGGGAGACAGAAAGGTAGGGAGGGGGTTGATCAAGAAAGGGGAGAAAAAACAGACGGAGAGAGACAGAGAGAGACAAAGAGAGACAGATATAGAAGGAGAGAGAGAGACAGAAAGAGACAGACAGAGAGACAGAGACAGAGAAAGAGACAGAGAGACAGACAGAGAGAGAGAAAAGGGAGACAGAAAGGTAGGGAGGGGGTTGATCAAGAAAGGGGAGAAAAAACAGACGGAGAGAGACAGAGAGAGAGAGAGAGAGACAGAGAGACAAAGAGAGACAGAGATATAGAAGGAGAGAGAGAGACAGAGAGAGACAGACAGAGACACACAGAGAGAGACAGACAGAGACAGAGAAAGAGACAGAGAGACAGAAAGGTGAGAGAAAAGGGAGACAGAAAGGTAGGGAGGGGGTTGATCAAGAAAGGGTAGAAGAAAACTGAGAGACATGATAGAGAGAAAGAGAGAGAGAGAGAGAGAGAGAGAGCCCGCTAGAAGGACGTTAACCCCATGGTGTAGTATAGGAGTTAAGACCCTTCTCGCTCTCAGCAGACAGATGATAATAGACTGGAATGTTTCAACTTACAACTCCAGAATGTGGGATGGGGGTGAAGAGTTTGCACCTGAGTATGATGGATAAATGTAAACAATGATAATGACTGCCTTGGTGGGAGGACACTGTAAGGACAAAGGTCATCAAGGTGATATGATTCTATTTATAGACTGGTGTCAGCCGTTTGGCTCTAGTCTCATTCAACCAAGAGGCTAGTAACTTCTTGATTCAACTAGATCCTCTTCATATCAATACCCGGGACCTGTTTCACAAAGCCTTTTTTCAATGACAAATGACAAAAATCAGTGACAAATCCCCTATTGATAAACCAATCAGAAGCAAGGATTTGTCTAGCTTATAACAAAAACTGTCATTTGTCACTGATGACAAGTTTTGTGAAATGGGGCCCAGGTATTTGCAGAAATAGATCATGACATGTTGCTGTTTTTAATTGAGAGTAGTGTTGGCTGGGTCTGGATTGCCTATGATTTAAATAATTTAAACTAGACTTGTGCATGTTAAAAGAGATTAACTTGTTGTGGCTCCCGCTCCCATTTTTTCACAGGGTTTACTTACTTGTAAGGACTCTGCAGAGGTCAAAAAGCTAGACTATAGCAGTTTGTTGGAAGTGAAAATAGTTCCTTGTTCTTGGAGACAAGTTGGAGACAAGTTGGTTTGTTATTGCAGGCCGACCCATCTCCTCGTCAACCGCTCTCATTGTACTAAATGGTGCATTATCCAAATAACCACTCGCAAGCACAGGAATGTGGCTTCACCACAGTCGACACACTTGACTTTCTGGCTTCCTACTAGGCCTGTCCTCACTATCTTGAGATTGCCAAATAGCCCGCTATTTCTGATTTGGGAAATAATCCTGAAGTTACAAATCGCTTCTTCATCAGCTCGAGATTCGACCTCGAAACTTGAAACTCGACCTTGAGAAATTAGCTCGAGATGTTTTGCTCGGCATTAGCGCATATTGCGAGTCTTCGGTCTGGTGAAGACGCACAGGACAAATAGCTAGATATTTTGCAAACTATCTCAAGATATCTTGGGATGACAATCCCGACCAAATATCCTGCTAATTGCTACTTCGGACTGATGAAGACGCAAATTAGCTGGATAGTTTGCGATCGGGATAGTTAAAATAGCTGGATATTTGGCATATAGAGATAGTGAGGACAGGCCTCACTGCTCTCATCTCTCCGTAGAACTAGAAGGTCTCCATTGTATGAATTATTTGTTTGTACAAGAGCAATTTGCAGACCAGTGAATTGATCAGAACGCTGACACTTGACAACATTTTCTATATCTCTATTCTATTCCGGCACAGATTGTAACCTTGTGGTGTTGTCGAGACACCTAGAATAGGATTCTTAATTTGAGAGGACTGACGATCTACATTCTGGAGAATCAGGGACATGCCTACAACAAGACATTTTGATTTTGTGTTGGAATACCTCATATGGTGAGTTATGTATTTTTTTCCAGAGTGATATGAATAAGTTGTGTGTGACTTTAAACGCTCTTAATAATTTACAGTCAAGAGTGTGTCAACATGTTTTCCTGACGAGGAATTTTAAAGGTGTATACAGTACTTTTTTTTAAAAACTTTCAAAAAGCCTTTTCATAAATAAGAATTGTAATAATTAATGGAATGAAAGGCAGCATCAAATCTTACATATTGTGACCTTTTCCAGAATTAGTTATATTTCATATAATAACTTGCCAACTTACAATGATTTGACATCGGCCAATTATAAATATGCTCAGATATCATTTATGGGTGATAATAATATTGTGCTTGAAAATGATAGGACCTTAATATACCATGACAGTGAATTCATTCATTCCTAGTGTACAATGAACAGAGTTCGACATTAAACTGCTGTGTTTGTATATTGGCATGAATTATTGACAGAAGACATTTCTGTAAGCCAAAGGGTTTACTGGGATCCTATATTTGAGACATGCTGGTACAGGTTCATATTATGACGGTATGAAGTTTGAATGTGCAGACGATTTAATGGATCAGACATGGCTTGTGAAACTCACGTCCTCTTCCAAACTTGCTACATCGTGTATGCTGTTCTTCAGACCAACTGGTTTTCATTTATCACTCCAGAATGCTGATACATCCCTCCTGCTTCTTATAAAGTTGACTGAGTTTAGCCTTCTGTACTTTTTTTGGCTTGACCTTATTAGGTATTAAGAAGTGCATTTCATATAGCCACTGATGATAGACATGGCAGAACACTTCCACCTGTTCCAAAATTTACCCCCACCCCAACAAAAAGAAGAAAATAAAATGCCAGGAGAAACTGTGATGAAATAGCTGATTCTATGTTGCTGCTTGTGAATGACTTTATATTCTGAAACTTGTTGTTGTTGTTGTTGCTGTTGTCGTTGTTGTTCATGTTTCACCTGATAGTTATGTTTGCAAGTGCCATGATACAAATGATGAGCGAAAGAAATTACCAATATCACCTTCAATTTCACAAACTCCTTTGGGGGAAGAGCAAATTTTAGTTTTGATTGTAAAGCAGCTTTCTATCTCATCATTCGGTTGATCCCAGGAGGACACTTTGGAAAATTTATGCTCGTAAAAAAAATGGATGACGCATGTTGTCTTGCTCACAATGGCCCCTATTGTCTGGACTGTGTGCCTCTTGTGTGTAGCCAGAATGGAGATGGTTAAAGTGCATGCACAAGCTCCTAACCAAAAAGGAAAAAAGTTTTAATTAGCGTTTGGTGAGATTCATCCATGAGCGGTTTGTGTCGCCAGGAAATTCCCAGGAAATTCACCCAACATCTACAGGTTCCCTATTGATCATCCTCGCTTGAGTGGTGCCAAATTAATTCTCCTTGTGTTACATGGCATTCCTTTGTTATTATTATCTTTAGGATAGAAAGCGTAATATTAAACTGCCATGTCCCTACGGGTAACCTCCAAACTCGTAGAGGCTTCTTCCTGGTCACCTACTGGTCAGGTGCCGTGAGGAAGCGCGTCTTTCGCTTCCAAAATAACAAGAGTATCTGTGATTTAATTTAGCAATCCGTAAACTTACTGTCATCAAAATAGGTCCAAGTAGAAAGGATGTTTGTACCCCTTCACAGAAGGTTGCGCTACCTCTGCCGAATTTAGAACGAGACAGAAAATTCCTTGGACAGCCATTTCCTGTTTATATGATCGTCACATCCCAGTCTGTTGAAGGAAAGTAGGGGACCACCGTTGAGGCAAGCAATTGGTAGCCTCCGTTTTGGAACATGCTATTATTTTGAGTAGGATCGCCTACAGGCTCTAGCTAGCATTCTCATACTGGATAGATTTAATTTGATACGGTGTTCTCTTACATCATTTTGTTGCTAGTGTGTTGGAATATGTATGTAAGCCAGGCTGCTGCAGGTCTACCGTAATCATTTGACATTTTGATAACTTGGATTTCTGTGCTGGATTTGATTGGTGGTGAGTAAGTTTTAATGTGTAGATTGATTTGAGAGTTGTGGCTTATGCTCAATCTGTTAAATATGACCACTATCTACCATGGGGCACACGCTATCTAAGATTGACTGAATGGCACAGAGTACCAACTAATGATGAAGTTATTTCTCTCAAAATATTGTGGATTATAGTTTAGGAGAACCCAAAGCCTTGCAAGCAAGGACATTGCCTGACTTATCCATTATCTATTTTATAGGGAAACAATAACTTTACTGATGGTTTCTCTCTATTTAAATTACAATAAACAACTAAATTCCATACTCCTTTGAAAGAATCCATTATTTTGGTTAAAAACAATCAGATTAAAGGGTAGACCACAGTTGCTAGAGCGAAGACAGGAGAAAGAAAAACAAAATGTTTACAAAATTTTGACCTTGACTAATTGTGTGACCTGCAATTACTCATAGCACTGGCCCAGGGTATAATACAGATCTAATGATCTGAGTCATTGAACAACAATAGAGATGTAATAGTATTAACAACAATTAAAACAGAAATATTATTAACTCCCTATTCATACAAGCAAAACTTTCATATAGCTACACATGTATCGTAATAGTATTGGTGTATGATAATGTGAAATGTCATGAAACTATAAGTGGAGGTTTATTCTTCATTTCTAGTGAAAATTGATAAATAATCTGGGTGCATTGCCATTGTGCGCATCATTTTAATGAGAACTGTTTACCTTGGCAATTCTTATCGACTGCTCATTTTGATATGAATGCTCAGCTATTATTTTGTACTCACTAAGCTTCAGCCATGGCCGTCATATATCAGTGATAACAATAGCAGTTATGATAAGTATTATTATACAATTATTCTAACCCTATAATAGTATTTCGGTCTCAGAAAATGGGTGCTGATGGTTCATTAGCATATAATAGTGAGCAGCAACAAAATGCAATAACTTTTCTACCTACATTTACTTTATGGTTTATTGTTGTTGTTATTGGTTATATATATATGACTCTTAAATCTACCTTCCCTAAACTTGTTCTCAATTTTCTTTAATCATGTTCATACAACATTCTTATTTTATAGACTTAGCCAGTGTCCATTTCTCCATATAATTCTTAGAAAACAAAGTTATTACATTTTAAATCTGTATAAATTTCCTTGATCTGTGTATGACCGGTGAGCTGCCGGTGAATGTGTTGTTCCCATAGCCATTTGTTCCCCCCTCAGTTTATATAGGCCCGGCACCTGTTGAACTTGCACTTAATTCCTGCTGGGTTTCAACTTCCTTCAAATCATCTCCCTTATAACTGGCTTTATATGAAAAATTCCTATCAAAGGAGGTCAATTAATACCTTAATCGGATTTCACAGCCAGTTAAGCGGTGGTCATTCTCTAGCTGCAGGCTTTTTGTCTGAGTTATTGACTATTCACCTGTTTTGGCGGCGCGATTGTTTGAACTGGGAAATTAGGTTTGATACACAGAGTGTCAAAACTAGCGCTCTTTTTCCCCTCTTGCCAGGGAAGTGCCATATTTTTCTTATCAAACTGCGAGGATCAAACAAAATTACTCAAATTCCATTTTCAAGATTTATTTTAAAGGGGGTGCCATTTATTTGTACTGCCAGAAAAAATAATTCAGAGTATGTTGCTGTTTGAATTGTATTGGGCCTTGGAATTTTTGCCTGTCATCTGTCAGGCAAAGAAGAACAAATAAGGAAATTAGAATATGGTCATATAAGATATGTGAGAATGATGAAATTGTAAGTAAATACCATCATGGTTCTCGTTGTTTGAATTGTTTCAAATAGTCTTTACTACTTTTTTACAAATTGTTATTACTAGTGCTGTAGTCAAACGTTTAACCGTCCGGTATCCGACCGCCCATGGCGGATTCCGTTTTCAATTGGACGGTTTCGTTTTCCCGTTTTTTTTTTTTTTTTTTAATAATTTTTTTTTTTTTTTAATTTTTTTTTTTTTTCGATTTTCGATTTATGCCCCTCCACCTGGCACTATGCCTGGCAATGTCTCCCAGCTCAGTAATCTGTGTGTTGACTCACCACTTGAAAACTAAAACAACACTCCAATTTGTCTGTCATCTTGGTTTGAAAGTAATCTTTGTAATAGATCTCAATATGTAGTTTATAATAATAATTCATCCAACTTTTATACACAAGGTTCTATATCCTAGGTCCTCTACTGTTTTTAATTTACATTACTGATCTTAGTACACATTCTTTTAAAAACGACATTGTTACTATTATTTGTGACAAGTTCAAGTTCGCCCTAAATGCACCTCACAGTTAAATGAAAGTCCTTCCCGCTTTTTCACACGGACCTGGCTTGCTGCCGACAAAAAAAAAAACGATTTTTTTTTTTTTTTTTTTTTTTTTTTTTTTTTTTTTTTTTTTTTTTAATTTTTAAATCGTTTAACCGAAAACCGTCCGGTTTTGACTGGCGGTTAAACGGAATTGGAGATATCCGTGATGTTACAGCACTAGTTATTACAGAATAGTGTGAAAAGGTCTATTTGCTTTTAAAAATGCAGAATTGTATGGAAAGAAAAGAAACAAAACCATTAACCTACTGAGCTCATTGCTTATACTTCATTCTATATGACATTACTAATTTAAATCAAAGTCACTAACTCGAAGACAAGTGAAGAAATATTAATCCTTCCCTTGCGCTTGTGTCTTATTTTGTTCATTCTTTTTAAATGTTGTCAGGAATTTAACCTTGGGATAGTGTGAAATCAACTCCAGGTAAACTGAGAAGAGATGACACATCATCAAGTTATGGCTCAGAAAAGAATGATTAGAATTGTTTCCAGAGCAATGAAACTTGATTGATTCAGTACGGGGCTGAGCTCTAGAGAATCGAGATGACCAAAGTCTGGAAAAATAACCACTTCCTTTGGGGCATGGCTATTTTTTCTCCTTCGTCTTTCCTTGCGGAGCACAAAAGCCCCTATTCTTTGTGTTAGTGGAAAGAGCAGGTATCATGGATTTTGAAGAAAACAAATCAAGAATTCCTTTCCAAGTTTTTACAGGATTAATATTGAAATGTTTTCATAGGCTTGAGCATTTTCTGTTATTGTTGAAACTTATATATAAGTAAGGTACACCGTTTATTAGTATTACGATGGAAGCAAAATACATCTGTTGTGATTTTGCATGAAAGGGATTTTTTTGCAGGCATTGTACTTTGTTCTTCTTAAAATATCATTAGAAGGGAAAGGTATACAGGGAGTAAAAGCCTGTATACTTTTTTATTTTGTTATGCATACTTTCTTAATATAAAATTTCTTTTGCTTTGAAGTTTTGTGGAGACTTTGTTGAAAACATTTTATAATTTCTTCCATGCTGTGCTAGATCCAAATAGATATTAAGTTCGCCCTTCACAGAAATCTTTCCCAGATGTGATTTGCAAAATCAATTGGATATGAGCTTTCCGGAAAAAAGGGAGATATTTTGTACGATGAAATGTGAGAAACCATTACAAAAAATACATAGCCTTGTTTCTACAGGAAGCTAACAGCGTGTCCACACACAAAACAATTTATCCCGAAACTCTATAACGATACGTCGTATAAAGAATCATCGTATAAATTCCAGGATGTCCACACACAAGAAACGTCGTCACTAAAGAATCATCGTATAAATTCCAGGGTGTCCACACACACAAAAAAGTTATCCCGAAACTCTATAACGAAACGTCGTATAGGTGCGCAGTTTGCTACTGCGCAGTCGAAACCGAAACAGAAACACATGTGCAGCACCACTAGTATTTGCATTGACTGTGCCACTGGAACAATGCATGCAGTATATTTATGTATAATCAGCTGGCTGCGCAGCGGTCAGCTGGAAGCAGAAATGAGAGCTCATATCTCCTTTCGCTCGAGGTCACGTTCAGCCCCGCCCAGTTAGACTAGTTCCGTCCACACACAAAATGTCCGTGATTAGGCGTGATTCTTTATCGAGTTTCAGTTCGAAACGATGCCCAAACCTGCGTTTCGTTAGACTAGTTTCGTTATACGACGTATCATTAGTGAGCGTCCACACCTACAATTTTGGTCGTAAAACTATCGCGAAACGGTATCACTATCGCGAAACGGTATAGCTAATCATGACTAATCACGGAAAATGTTGTGTGTGGACAGGGGGTAACTCTAAACAACTTTGAGCTATGCCCTACTATAAATTTCTCCATCTACCAGCCCTTTCTTTTTCAACCTTATAACCAACACCTCTACCAACCTCTCTCTCATCTACCAAACCTCTATATACTCCACCCAAACCAACCCCCTCACCTCCTTACCTCCTCATATGCCCGCATTTCTCCATCACACCTACATGTACCATACCATTTTACCCACTGTCAGTAAGCCCCTTCACCCACTCCATCCACCCTCCCAACTCTTTCACCAGCCCCCTCACCTCCCCTTACCCCTTCACATCCCCTTACCCCTTCACATCCCCTTACCCGTTCACTTACCCCACTACATCCTATCAAACTTCTTAACGGGCAAGTCCACTCCAAAAATAACTTAATTTCAATAGAAGCAGAAAATCAGACAATTTCTTTTGGCTCTGTTTCTCTTGTTTTCTGCATCTATTAAAAGCAAATTATTTTCAGAGTGGACTTAGCCTTTAATCCACCCCTTTCAACCTCCTCACTGGCTGCTACCAATTTCCTCACCTACCCTTGCCAATTTTCTCACCTATCCACAGCAGCGTTCCCCCCCCCCCGTACTTCCACTTACCCCTTCACTTACCCATTATTAAACCACCCAACAACCCTCCTCACATACCCCTTCCGATTTCTCACCTGCCCATACCAACCCCACACCTCCCCCTATCAACCCCTTCACCTCTATCAACCCCACACCTCCCTCTATCAATCCCTTCTCCTACCCCTATCTCATCAATTCTCACCTCATCATGTGCTGCTCCTTCTTCCTGCCCATGAGCTAGTGAACAATGACGTCTCTGTATCATCATGTATGAGATGTGTGCAATCAAAACATGTGCAAATGTAGTTCTTTCATCTTATATGATGGAATAATTAATGCAATGAATATCATCTGTTTTCACACCTTTCATTCAAAAGACCACTGTTTTTGAAGATTTAAAAGACATAACCCTTGGGCCCCATATAATTTTTGTAGAGTACTAGGGATGTCGATCATCTACAGTGTATATAAAGCTGCCTTGTATATTAAAGTCATCCTGTAACTCAAGGAAGATGGAAGTAGCACCAATGCACTTAATTGTGCATTTAATTGGGTCGTCAGATTGCCAAAGGAACCTTAAAGGGAAAGACCAGTTTTAGAAAACGCCCCCCTCTCAAAAACTGAAATGGAAGCTCTTATTACCAATCATGTGAAAGAATATGTTTCGACTAATACGTGATTTTGCCGGGAAACGGCCTACTAATTGATATATTTGGTATATTATTATATCTATTTGGACCTGATAGATATTGCGCACATGTCGCGCACGTGTCGCATAGTCCCATATACATCTTTCTGTGTATAGTGCTTGTAACTTTACCAAGACTGGGCCAAATTTCTTATCATTTTGATGATTCCAGAACCTTGCAGTACACACCAATACTTGTATGCTAGATGATCAACCTTTCGATACCACACCGTTTATTTCACAATACAATCGCATGACCAGAACTCAACTCTCTCTTTAAATGCTAGTTAAACAAGTTGGTATGGAAATGGCAGTAATTGACAGAGTCTTGAGACAATTGTGTCTTGGAAGATAACTAATTTCCAAATTCTAACTTCCCATTTTTGTTGTATCCTCCTGGTCTAAACCATTTCCTGACCTCTTCAATGCTATATCCTCAATCCGATCACTTGGAATACTTTAATTTGATCTGACATCCATAAAACCATTTCCTTCCTTCAATCAGAGTTTCTTCTTTTCCTAAACTTGACCTATGATGAAAGATGTTTGGTTTGGTTATGCAGGGTGTCCCTGTATGACTGGTGTGGTCATGATTAGCAATGCCTATTAAAGGGATCGTTTAACAATGTTAAATCTGAGATGCACGGCCCTACGTGTTATCAGTGTCTGTGGTATGGTGTTATTTTGAAGCCCTTTAAAAAATTGTGCTTCAAAATGATCATGAAGTGCCTCAAAAAGTAAAAATCATACTCATTTTCCCCAATAGACTGTAATGCTATAACAAAAAATGATAGGAAAACAAATTCTGTAATTTCTAATTCCAATCATAGATACCTTGATAATCAGACAGGCGATCAGCTTGTAAACGTCATGGGATTCCTAACTGACCTTAAGGTTTATAATTATGATTGTAGCATGAGCTAAATCCAGGATTTTGTTTAGAATCTTAGACAAAGATACCCAATCCCTTTAAAGGTACTATGTCCCTTTTGCAGCCAACCCCAAATTCTGTAGAACTTTGCAGGAATTATGAATATGTCATGTATGTCCTATCTGTGAAATTTAAACGTTAGCAGTGTCCTCATATTCAAATTATGCAAGGAAACCCGTTTACTTGCTAGACTTCACTGTCAGACACTATTGAGTGACTGACTGGCTTTTTTTCTTCTTTGGTAATAACATACATGAAAAGAGTTGTAAAGGGTACATGAGCATTTGTCTACATCAATAACCCACTTCTTGTGATGGCCAAGATTAAACTGATTGAATCTTTGCGCAGCATAAAACGTATGACCATTCGGTACAATTGTCTGAAAATCAAGGCTATTACTTTTGGGCTCTATAGCCCTAAAGTCGATTTGACAACTAATAGTCATTATTTTCCCACTTGAAGACATTTTCAAGCCCCACCTTTTTTAGGGAAGTTCTAAATAAGTATTATCTTTCAAATGCAGTTGGAATTTAACTTTTTCATTTTTGGGGCCTGCAAATGGGACATAGTACCTTTAAAGCTCTATGTATTCCCGACCAGATATGGCGAAAATCATCCAATGATGATGAAAAATGCCATTAAATTCAACAACAACGACAACAACAACCATTAAAATTTGTTAGCCAGTACTGTTCTGATCTGATCCACAATATTTCTCTAAACCAAATTATAAATATTATTGATGACAAACATTGTGCAATATGTATTTGTCGTAACTCTTTATATAGTTGAAGGGTTTCAATGATGTAAAAGTTCAATGTGTACTGTAGTTGAAAGAATATAGTTCAGCTTTAGGCATGATTGATAGGGTGTAGGCCTACTTGTTTCAAATTCAGGTGGTTATTCCTGATAAATGAAAGTCTTCCTCTTCAGCAACACAACGCAGCCTCTATTGATTATTCTCGAATCTAGAACTCTTAGATTAGAAGCTTCTAGGCTAGAAGCTTCTTACTTTCCATCTGCCGGGGAAAGTATTATTAATGCAGTACATCTGTCTGTCTCTAAGCAGTTACACCAGTTTATTGGTATGGAAATTATGAATAAAAAGTTATAAAACTTGTTCTTTCAGTAAAGCCGTAAATACAATAATTACTTCTTTGTTGTGGGATATTATTGTACTGACCGTTGAAGGTAAAGACCACTCTGATATTAATTTGGTTTTGATAGAAGCATAGCAAGGAGAGGAACAGTTAAGTGAAAATTTGAGGAATACCTGATTAGATATAAGAACATTATTAATTTATAAAATATAAAGTTGTCATCAGGTCATTCAGAGTTGCCAATTCGTGTTTGATTCATAACATTCTTACTTTTAATCAGATTTTCTCAAACTGTCACTGAACTGTTATTGTTATTTTCTGCATCTATTAAACTTTAAGCTACCTTAATATCAGGGTAGACTTCCCCCTTTAAATATTGACTAGTATCAGAGTAAGATATTAGAAAGACCCATTTGACATTCTGTTTGTCTGTGGGTACGTTTATGCTCAATTTTGAAGGCAGAATGAGCAAATTAAAACGCTCATCGTAATCACAGTTCTACGGTGTACTGTTTATGCTTACTTTTCTTGGTCCTCCAGGCATGATTCTAGCTACGTTTACAAATGATTGTGCGTTTATGCTTTCCCAGAATCGCCGATCCAAAACGCACCTTTTTGTGAGTTTACAATCAGTGATTATGATCGCCGTTTTTAAGTGATTCTACAAAAATGAGAAAGGACGCAATCATGTTTTGAATTAAACGCGTAACGAATGCCTCATTCTGGCCAGAAAAAGTTGAGCATAAACGTACCCTGTGACAGCAACCCCTGTAGGTACAGATTATCTGTCCCCCCTGGAAAATATCTTCAACAGCAGGTGGAATGAAGGGGTATGTCTTTATAGCTTTAAGTATCTGCAATAAACATTTACCAAGTAGGAGAAATATTATGTGGGGCAGGTGGGTTATAAACAGATGAATAAAATGCTTCATAAATCATGGTGCAATCCTACTGTATAATGCATGTGTATTAAGAATTTGTTTTCATAGAGATCAAGGAAAAGGATGTGGGTATTGATGATTCAAATTCCACAATATGTAGATCTATTTATTATTTGCTTTGAGTGTATGGAATTCTCATTATTTGCAAAAACACAGGGGATTTGAACGGTTTCATGTGAAAAAATGTAAATTTATGATTTTACAAATCAAATTGTGACTACTTTAAATATGCCATGAAAACAACCCTCATTACCCAAGATGCCAATATATACTTCTGTGAGACAAAGATTTTTTTTTATCGCAGAAAAAGAAGAAGAAAAAAAGAAATAAATCGCCAAATTTCCTCTTTGGCTCTGTCATACAGCAATCTGTCAATCATAGAAAGATTAATCAATTCCTTACTCTTTTGTTTTATTTCCTCATTATTGTTTGGTTTGTTTCCCTGCCTTTTCTTCTTTGATTAAAAGCAACTATGCAGGGGAGAGGGTTGACCTTTCAAACTGTAGCACCTTTGGCTTTGCATTGGCCTAAAATAGACACCTGTCGTCAATCAAATATTAGGGGATGACAAGAATATAAACTTCCATAAATCTTAGCATAAACATGCTCAATATTTCTTGTGGAGTCATTGGTAACAGGACTCTTGGAGGAAGTTTGTGTCATTTTTTTTATTGTTAAAAATCACTCTTTATGTTTCCATGGTTGATTACCATAAAAGCCACTATTTTGCAGCAGCATAGTCAGGTTTTGTTAATGTTGGGTGGAGGAGGAGGTATTGGGGAATTTACCATTAAAACATTGTGGTTTTAAGGCAAGTTAACCAAGTCAAAAAAATTAAGATTTTGACGAAACAAATCTTGACATTCCTCTGTATATTACATCGCTTGTGCGGTGCTACCAAGCATTAATTATCATATTTTCCCCCACCTCAATCAAAATGTTGTGGGAAAGCAGATGAGGGCACCATAAATTTGTGGAGGGGGTTGGCACAATGCCCCATGACTTCCTTGGCTACGCCACTAAGCTGTCCGTTTGATATAAGAGGGAAGGCATATTTCATTTAATAGTCCTACCAACATCCGCAGAGGGAAAACAACTCAGTGTATGTAGCTCCTTGATATTATATCCAGTGCAAGTTATCTTGAGATAACTGATATGAGAATTGTCAAGAGTCAAGGTATAGAAGAGAGAGTAAGAGGAAGTTATTATGTTTGGCCAGTCATGACCTCAGTGACCTGGTGTTGCTAGGGTGGAAGTATGGACAAAGAAGTAGTGCAGGATGGGCAGAGGGATTCATTACACAGTGCTTTGTATTGTAGGACCACATGGTCATTTAGAGGAAATCAATGCTGAATGTCATAAACATTTCATGGAAGTTTGCGGTAGAAAGTACTTGAGTTTGATAATGGACTGTCTAGATTTTAGTGACAAACCTGAAATACAATCCCCCTCCCTGCAAGCTATTTCTACATTTTCAACAGTTAAATTGAAACCTAGAGGGAAACTATCAAGGGCAAATAAGAGTTGGGTAGGCACTATTTAAATAATAAGTATTATGATATATGAGATTTGGAAGGTGCTGAATCCACAAGCTTGAAATCAAATGCTCAAGGCGCACTTGTGAACAAAAACAAAAAAGAGATCACATAACAGCATCTGTATTATAAACAAAGGAAGAGATGTAGGATAGAACTTCCAAAAGTGACAGAACAATTAATTATGTGCCGTTTACGTTTCAAGATTAATTTTAAACACTTGAACTGATCTGCTTTCTTACAAATCTCTCGAAGGAGAGCATTCCACAGCGAAGGCCCTGCATGAGCAAAGGTAATTCTGTCCCTTCACTTATAAAATAATATTGAGCATCATCATTTCTTGGTGCAAGATCACATGCTATATCCATGTAGTTGTATATCTCTATGATTTAATGCAATGTTAGATCTCGTTAAAAGCAGAAGGAGAAACTTGTCACAAGAATGACGTTACAGTTAATCCGCAGGACCAGGCAGACAAGGTGCCCCCCTACAAGGCATGAATCCAAAGAAGTTGAGCTTGTAATGGGATCCCTAAGACTAACCTTGACAGCTAGCTAGGTGAGACCCTCTGTGATTTCAACCTTTCCTTTTGATTATGAGATTGATTTCACATAGATCAACACAGATTAGGGATTGAGTTGCATACCTGTGTGAGATGGGGACGATCGGATACATAGCCGTCACAATACAAGTCAAGTTCTCTCAATACTCTTAGCCCACAGGTGTGTGCAAAGGATAGATTGCACCGCTGTCTATTAGATTATGGCAACCTTGCTTGCCGAGTCTATCCAGTTTGAATTTCAGTCTAAACTTCGAGATTTAATTTGGAAAGGACAATTTAGGAAAGTGTGCACTTTTGGATACGTGTGTCTCTATACTCTCTAGTCTCTACATGTTTAAAAAGATTTGTATGGCCAACTTTCCGTGCAAAACCGATGGCAGCCAACAATATTGTGTTGGATATGCATTACATTGAAAGGTCTTTGAATAGTCAAGGTTATAATTATGAATGCTTTATTGAATTAAAAGCTAGATCAGTGTCTCCGATCACTCCGCTATATTTCTAGAATTATCTGAGCTTCTTCTAGTTTTCTCCCTTCAACTGATAAAATATATATTTTTAAAAAAAAGTAATATATCATGGAAAGGAAATATGATTGTGGCTGGTTCAAGACACACACAATGGGCCCCTTTGCACTGCCAAAAAACGAACAAGCCATTTTGAAAAAATCCTTGTTACACTACTGGTAACACCCATAAGAAATGGTTGGTGTTTGATAATTCTATTTTGTTTGTTGGTAAGTTGTAAAAAATATACTCTTTCAATTTTTTTGTTTTTGTTGTGTTTATGGGTAGTTGCTTAGCAACCTCCTACAAAACACCAGAATGTGAGAGAAACTATAGAGATTTGGAATTCTATTGAAAATCCCATTGTTACTTTACAGATCAGTATTATATCTAGAGGAAAAAACATCCAAGGCAGTGAAAGCACCATAGTGTTTCAATCATAGAGGCATCGTCCTGCACAAAACACCATTGCATACTTCTATCCATTGCAGCACAATTTGAATGCATTAGAGTCCATGAAGCTGCCCAGTATAGAGCATTGGAACAGCCTCAAGCAAGACATGTAATGTGATGGAGCTAACCAAGTAAAACTGACGTAAAGGAAGATGCTGAGAAAGGTCAGGAGTTACCGGACATAACAAATCTCAAACTGTAACAGCTTGTTTAAGATGCCATCATTTGGAGATTAGGAATCCTCTATTCCACTCTTCTCTCTGTTGGGATAGGTTAGAATGATTTAAAGGTACCGTTTAACATAGGAGATGAATAACATGGCACAACTCAAATTGAAAATCAAGTTCAATTATTACAAGGATGAGAAATATCCTCAGATCAAAATCATATTAGCGTGTTGAGACTCGAGACAGACTTCAAAAGATAATTTTAATGTACATGTTCATTTGTCAACTTATGAAAATCATAATGAATTATACATGAATTGACTCATACATTGCAACAAATCAGCTACACGAACACATTATTCCAACCCAAAGTAACATCCTGTTTAGTGCGTCATAATTATGCTTATGATATACTTTGCACGTCTAATACTTAAAAAGCTGACAGCGTAGCATTCCTTCAAACAAGATTCCTGTGAAAGAGGGAGAGAATAGGTATGTTTTCATCAGCTCAAGATTGCCAAATAGCCTGTTTTTTCTGATTTGGGAAATAATCCGGAAGTTACAAATTGCGTCTTCATCAGCTCGAGACTCAACCTCAGAACTTGAAACTTGAGCTTGAGATATTTCACTCAGCTTTTTTGCATCATAGTGCGAGTCTTCGGGCTGGTGCAGACGCATCTGACAAATTGCGGGATATTTTGCAAACTAGTCCAAGATATCGCAGGATGATTATCTCGACCAAATATCCCGTTAGTTGCATTTTCGGGCTGATGAAGAGCGCAAATTAACTGGATAATTTGCGATCGGGACAGTTAAAATAGCAGGATATTTGTCAATCTCGAGCTGATGAAGACAGGCCTAGAGAGAGAGAGAGAGAGATGATCTTCATGAAGATAAAACCACTTCAACCACTCACTCCAGAGGCAGATGAATATTTAATGAATCAATATTCCTGAATCATAATCACCCATTTTCAGCAGTGTGATTACCACAAGCCAAACAATATATATCCTCTCTGCCTCTACTGGCATTTCACCCACGGAGAGTCTGTATCAATAATGCAATGTCTACAGTTACTTTGTCATGTTCTTTCAAATATATGATATCATATATGAAAATGGTTGTCAGTTTGTCACAGATTGTGTGTATTATATTTCTTTTTGCTCTTCTGATATGTATGCAATGATGCAAATGTTATGAAGGTTGCTGACATTGCAAAAACAAAGAAACAATTTGATGGTAACTCACCTTGCTATATTCTGACTTATTCCTAATTCAAAGAAACCTGGTTTAGATTTTTATAATGTGAGGCATATGTTCTTTTCTTCTTGTTTGTACTGCAATAAGAGAAACAAAACTTACTTCCAGGCAAATGACTTATGCAGTTTGTGACTACTTTTCTTCTAGCGGTAAATATGAGTAAATGCAAAGAATGGGATATATCTTCCATCCTCCCAATATTGAAATTATAGGTCTAGCATTCTGCTTCTTCTTTTTCCTCCACATTATTTCATAAATATGGTGGGCAATTTTTTTAAAGGAAGAAAGGAGAACAAAGTTGTAATTTATTTAAAGTTGCAATTTTGAAATTACACATCAAAATGGGTTTGAGGTTTGATAACATACATTGATATGTCCAATTTGTCATAATATCTGAATTCACAAAATAATGCATTTCTCCATTTTGCAATGTTGTGGAAAGGGGAACTACAAAAGTTAATGATTTTTTAACACCAGAGAATACTTGTCAAGTTTTAATGATGTTCCAATTGAGGAATGGGTTTGTATTTTAAGGAACATATATATATAGAAAGAATGAATAGAATACTCATCAAGTCTTAAGAATGTTTCAGGTGAGAACTGCATCGTATTTAAGAGGAGGAATCATTTAGGTACGATTGATAATTGTTTAGTGTTCTTCAAAGTTTTAGGCGAGAACAAATAAAGTTCTATTTAAGAAGAGGACTCACTTATGTATTGTCAAGCGCTCTTCAATGTTTTAGGTGAGATCTTAGTTGTATTTAAGAAGAGGAATCGCTTAGGTATTGTTGAGTGGTTTTCAATGTTTTAGGTGAGATCTTAATTGTATTTAAGAAGAGGAATCATTTAGTCATTGTCAAGTGTTCTTCAATGTTTTAGGTGAGATCTTAGTTGTATTTAAGAAGAGGAATCATTTAGGCATTGCCAAGCGTTCTTCAATGTTTTAGGTGAGGACTAAGTTGCATTTAAGACGAGGAATCATTTAGGCATCGTCAAGCGCTCTTCAATGTTTTAGGTGAAGACTAAGTTGTATTTAAGAAGAGGAGTCACTGAGGTATTGTTGAATGTTCTTCAATGTTTTAGGTGAGGACTAAATTTAAAGTTGTATTTAAGAAGAGGACTCACTGAAGTATTGCCGAGTGTTCTTCAATGTTTGAGGTGAGGACCAAGTTGTATTTAAGACGAGGAATCACTTAGTTATTGTTAATTGGTACTTCAATGTTTAAGGGGAGAACTATGTCGTATTTAAGAAGAGGAATCGCTTAGGTATCGTCAAGTGTTCTTCAATGTTTTAGGTGAGGACTAAGTTGTATTTAAGCCGAGGAATCACTTAGGTACTGTTGAGTGATCCACCCCTTGAAGTCTGTTTACAGACTTCAGTGAGTGGGACCTGCCCGTTGTTGCCAGCGGCCAATTTGAGGATGAAGTTTCTCCAAAGTTGAGCGACCCCACGGTAACGACAGAAACCCAAGACTCTGTCGGTTATCACCGCCAAGAAAACGGGGCATTGGGTGTGCGATCCGCAAGCCGCTAATTCTAAAGGTGATTTTGTTTGTGGGCCGCTCTCTCCTCTCTCGTCATTCGATTGAAAGAGATACAGTGTTGAACCTGAAGTCATTCTAGGACTCGATTAAGAAGGACATTACGATTCGTAATAGCCAGTGGAATGGGGTAAATGTAGCCAGAGGCTGGGCGAGAAACTGGACCTATCGATTTAGGATTCAAGCTCGATATAGCCATCTTAAGTTTTTGCTACAAGCTTTATTTAGTTTCCACTGGTCATTATAATGGTATAATCAACACTTAGAAGGTGTCGAGTTCTGATAATTTGAGTATGTAGTGTATGATGGTTAATTAAAAAACTTACCATCTTAAACATAAAGGAGTGATTGCTACACACTTTGTTTAGTTTCTAAGGGTCATTATAATTCATTAACACACATAATGTGTCTAGTTCTGATAATTTAGAAATATAGTGTATATAATAATGGTTATTAAAAAATACTGCGGCAAAATGTATTGTCTAAAGCGTAGCACATACCACAAAGCTGTATATTAATAGCTAAAAGATGACAAACTACGCATGCATAGAGGCCAAATGTTGCACCTAGCTATTTTATCAGCCCTCCCCCTCTCTCCCCCATTTGTCATTCATTACATTTTTAGTGAGTTTTCTGCATTGTGTCTGATTTGGACAATAGGTTCATGATATAACTCTGTTCTTTGGGAAGATGATTCATGATTGAAACGTACCTGGACGCCTAATGATTAGGCGTATGATTGTTTGCAAGGTCACTATTCTTCACAAATAGAAATGAGATCAGCATTAACTCGTCCTTTCTCCAACCTTGCTAGCTCCATGCTCAAACTTTACTCACTGGGTGGCTGTGAACATCTAGCACTTCTTATACTAGCTTGTTCTCTCTTGTCATGCCAATCTTTCGTGCGACACTTTTATATAAACAGTTAATATATTATATATAATTCATCTGTTCAGAGTTAACGCCATTCTAGCTGTGATGGGGGCTTTCATGAAACAATTACGGTAGTCGGTGGTTTTCACTGACTAATATCATGTTCACCGACAATTTAGTCATCGCTAACTATATTTGACCAATCACAGTCCTGGAAAATAGTCGGTGACAAAAAAATTGTCGGTGAACATGATATTAGTCGGTGAAAACCACTGACTAATTGTTTCATGAAACGCCCCTCTGTATACATATTTTGTAAATAGGTTAAAAGAGAAAGTAAATTTTGAATTGATTGGGAGCAATTTTGATGGGGGTACATCTCAGGTGAGATGGGGTGAAATGTCTTGATAGGAAGACGTATTTGCTGGCTGGCTGTCATTAGGACATAGTAAACATACCAAGCCTGTATACCTCAATCTTGTTAGCCGAGAGATAGCCTAGTCGCTGCGTCCGTCATGATACATTTCATCTCTCTGCGCACACATACCTCTGATTGTTTCTTACCCCCTCATTCAAGCCCATGTCAAACATGGAGATTGGCCCGAGCGTCGCGTCCCGGCCGGTGATGATTGAATTTCAGCGATTAGATTTCATATTTCTGTATTCTGCCTCCTCCTACCATGTTCTCTCTCTCTCTCTCTCTGTGTGTCTCTCGGTCCCCCGCCTCCCTTATTACCAGTTGGGCAGGGGTGAAGAGAAATTTGGTGGTTAATTGCATTTGCGGGGAAAGCCCCAAAGTACAGATGGCACTGGGAGTGATGTCGTACACCTTGTATTGAGTATTGATTGGACCAGGTGTTAAGACTTGTCGGGTCCAGCGTCTTCGTCCTCGATGTAGGTTAAGAACAGGCAGTGAGATATCTTGAAAGAAGAGTTCTGTAAGACACCCTGGATAGAGAGACCCTGATGCACTGGTCTTGCCACCTTTCAGCTGTTTGGCCGTAGTTCAATTGACAAACCTCAGTACTCCGCTTCGTGCAAATGTACTTGCCAGGTTATTTTCCAATTATTGACAGCATCAAATAGATCATGCCAGTACATGTAGGCAGGTCATGGTAAAGGCTTCTGTAAAAGTTTTGAGAATCTAAAAATAGGATCAGAAATTGTCACATGCTTGAAATTGTGATCAATTTTATGAGTGTTTGAGAAATACGAAGGTTTCATGCCTTGGAATAAATGAATCACTATAACGTTGTGTAATCTTTCAATTTGATAAAGTTTCTTGCAGCGAAAATTGACATCCATTATCATCCATTAACAAATCATGAGTATATAAGGTTTGATGGATACCTTATTCTGATAATACATAGCTGACATATGTCAGAATAAAACTGTAATACCCGCAAGCAAGCCCATTAGCCCAATTAGTTCTGAAATAGAACTTAATTCAAACAAAGTAACAAACCAACTATTTCTTGTGTCTTTCAGAGGACCCTTCCCCCTAAATCTCTTATTACTCTGCTTATATATATTTTCCTTTTATATCTCTACCAACCTCTTTGTTTCTTGTCTATCTATCTCTATCTATTTCTCTGTCTCTATAGGCTTGTCCTCATCAGTTCGCGTTTGCCCAATAATACACTATTTTCAGACTCTGGATAGTATCTCGAAGCTTGAAGCTTGAGACTGCGTCTTCACAAGACCGATACGCTTATCACAAACTAGCTCGTACGGGCGCAAATTAGCTTGCTGTTTCCCAAATAACGGGATATTTTGGAAACAAGACCAATATTTCTCTGGATATTTTCTCAACCAAATATCCCGCTAATTGCAACTGCGGGCTGATGACGACGCAAAATAACTGGTTAATTTGCTATCGGGTTAGTTTAAATAGCGGGTTATTTGGCAAACTCAAGCTGATGAGGACAGGCCTTATGTTATAGTTTATACCCTTTTCCACTGTTTTTTTCTTTCTCTCCTAATGTCCAACTCTACCTCTCACTTATCTCTCTTTTTCTTTTGCTCATTCCATTTACAAGTATCCTTCATCCATTTCTTGCTTCATTTGATTTTCAATCGAGCTTTCTATCTCGGTGTCTCTCCGTTTCTCTGATTCCCCTTCACTATCCTCATATTTTAGCACTTGTGCACGACTCTCCACTCGGGCTGAAAGCAGAGCCTTGAGTGTTGTATTTTTCGGGGTGTCAAATTACAGGCAGAAGAATGGGAGCGCATCCGCTAACAAGTATAGTAAGAGCTTAAAGGCTGAATGAGAAATGCTGCGCAAGTGCTAAAAACTAAGGAAAGTTAAAGGCAGAATGTGATATAATAAAGAACCGATTGAGGTCATCTATTTAAAGAGAATTATTGAGATTTGCTGAATGAGAAATGCTGTGCAAGTGCTAAAAAACTAAAGAAAGTTAAAGGCAGAATGTAATATAATAAAGAACCGATTACAGAATGCCATTTCTGTTCTTATCCTCATTTATGGAATTCTTAAAGCAAAAATAAAATTGAAATTAAAATCAAATTGAAATTGAGTCTATGGCGTTGGTTACTGGTCTGAGTCACGTAGGGTAGAAAGGTGACATGCCTTATTGCATATGATTTGAGTTTTCATCTGCAGAGAACATGAAAAGAATAAGTACATTTTAACGTTTGAAATAATTCATAAACTTTGTAAATCTTTGAATGTTATCTATAAATACAAGTTTCTGCAAATGATAAATAGTAATGAGATAATAAATAACAATTGAATATATCTCATAGTATTCTTTTGAAAAACAATCCATTCCTAGGGAATATGTGTATAATCTATTCAGAGCCAGAAGGGCGTTATTAAACTCATTTACTCTAACAAATAGTTAACGTCCTTTTGGCGCTGAATAGATAAGACGATAACAGAAATACGATAAGTAATAAGATTCCAGACCCCTTTATTTTTGGTCATGAAGATATGATTTGCATACAATCAGTTAGAGTGATCGCTGTGCTTTCAGAGGGTGAGTAGTGCTTTGTGGAAATGAAATGGAGACAGGATGCAGGTTATTTGATGCTGAGATTGAGATCTGAACTTGAGATGAAGGGAAGTCTCTGCCACTGAATATCCACATTTCCCACAAAATACTGCATTCCCTCTTTAATATTGCCTTATTTCAGTAATGTATGCTTTTAGGAGATCAATGCTATTATGTTTTGATATTTAAGCTTTCTTCTGTCTCCGTAGTCCTCGAGATATAGTATTCAATATGCTTGGTTTATCGCATCTGTCACCTCCTCTCTATTGTATTGATTATTTTTGTGTTCAAATCAAATTAGACGTAATAGATATAAACAGTGATCAAAATGTTAATTATTCCCATTGTCTACTGAGAGCTAGAAGGATTTTAAAGGAAAAGTCCACCCTGATATTAAGTTGGTTTTAATAGTTCTAAGCAGAAAAATGAGATTAAGAAAGTTATGAATTTTCGCAGTTGCGATTGATCAAACACAAATTGGTAACTCTGTGATGTATATATTTTGAGGTCCCCTTCCATTTGCTGTGTACTGAGAAGAAAAAAAATCAGAAATTTATTTTCCCTCAAGTAAATTGTCAATCTTACATGCATCCTAAATTTAATGATTGCAAATGTGTTTCAATACAACCGCTGAATGGAAGAAAAACAAAATCTTTTCCGTCATCAATTACGAAGATAGTGAAAGTTTGTGAAAATTTAACTGCAGAGTCAACACTTCTCTCGCTCTATCTACTCATATCTACAGGTAACCTTTTTCATATATTCAAAAAAGCAATTTATGTGAGACCTTCACCCGTTATATAATGCAGTTATCATCTGCTCTCAGTTGTGCAGATTCACTTTATATCACAGCTACATATATAATGAAGATTAGATCCTTTAGAATTGGCAAGTCTAGTCCCACAATTATCATAAAGCAGCAAGGTTATCGAAAATTGATTTTCTTGGAGGGTGAGATATTCTGGTGGAAGGGGTTAATTTAGATGAGGTATTATGTTGCTGATGGATTTCTGTACAAAATATATTGGGAAAGCTGACCTTCTTGGATGCCGCTTACTCTCAGGGGGTATTTATACCATCTTGGTTTTCAAAATAAGTACCGGTAGGGGAAAAAAAGTGTAGAGTTAAGGAAGTGAGGCCCCTATTCACACTCACAAATTAAGATCAATCCTTGCTGGATTGCTCTTTTTATAAAGGAAGTGGTTACTATGAGAGTGTGATTTTATGAAGACACATCTGCACCGATAGTCGTACTTTGGCATAATTGTCTGACACTACCGGATGTAGGTAATTCAGCTACAGTGTATGCATTCAGATGTGTGTTTGAAAACTAAAAACCGAAATTGAAATAAATTTGAAGAAAAAAAAGACCCCTACGAAGGCAAATGAAGTATTCTTTTTGGAGTGATATTCATTTTTTTTCTTTCTTATCAGAGAACTCTTATTTAGAAGGTTGAGTTGGACCAGAGATTGTTTGGCAAAAGTTTGAATAAAGCCTACTTCAGGTTTTGAAAAGAGAGATCTCATGCTTTCCTAAACTTATATGAAGCCAAAATTTGCAGGAGGGAGTTATGTATAGGCCCATAGGATAAAGGTCCTCTTGTTGTGATTGAGGGATAACGTATATGGCATGGGGAATTTTTTGGTGATGGTGTGATAAATGTGAATGCACCCTAAGTGAGCGTCTTGAGGTGTGAGTCAGTGTGGTAAAGGAGTTTCCTTGAAACACCTCATCTACCTTTCCTTACTCACAGCACAGCCAGACATGCAGGTCACACACCATGCATGATTTCAGTTGTTATTACTTTCGTTATTTATGCACAGGGTATGTGTGTATGAATACCGAGCTACTTTTATGCTGCTGTTTTATCGCTTGTATTTTCAAGTGATCATTTGGTGCGTGTGTCTTTCACTGTGGATATGATCTCGTTCATTTGTTGAGAAATATAATTGTGATAATAATCCCTATCCTCATCCTCATCCTGCATCATTTGCATTACCATTTTATCACCACTTTCACCATCATCCTCCTCATCCTCCTCATCACCATCATGCTCATTCTCGTCCTCATCCTGCATCATTTTCATTATTATTTCATCACTGATATCACCTTCATCATCATCATCACCATCTCCATCACCACTATCAACACCATCATCACCCTCACTACCATCACCACCATCCTCTTCACCTATTCCTGTTTTCAGAAAAGGTCTCATGCACTCTTCATTTGTATACTACAGAACATTTGCCAATCGTTCTTGACATTACCAACCCATATTAGAAGATTCTAATTTGCACTAGTGACCCCCCTCCCCCCAGCAGTATCAAATTATTGGCTGAAAATAGGTATGGAATTGAAAGCTTGTCATGCAAACTCTCAATAGTATTATATGAAACTCATTACCGAAGTTGTGATCTAGGGTAATTTGCTCACATTTTTCATACAAAAGGAAGGGACCCCATTTAATTATAAGCCAGGTTTGGAGGGAGAGTGAGAGAGAGAGGGGTAGAGAGACAGCGGAAGAGTGAGAGGGAATAGGGTGGTGGATGAGTGGAGATGCAGAGGGAGATGGAAGTTAATGGGAGGGGAAAAGACAGAAAGAGAGTTAGAAAAGGAGGTAGGGATATTAGTTCCAACAACTGCGCTCAGTCTTTTTGTTTAAAACAAATATGGTGCAGAGTTTATTATTAACTTATAATACCTTTTTTTCAAAATGCATTAAAAAACATAGTCACATACCATCAATTTTTGAATAATTTGTGCAATCAAGTGACTTAACCCAGGTGATGTAAATGAGTACCTGCATGGCAGGAATTAATTTCTTTAAATGCTAGAGCGCCGTAATGGCAGCCATGCTAAACCTAGGGTAATAATCAGGAGCGCCAGGAGTGTCAAGTATGACAGACATGAGCGCCATACAAGAACCCAATACTATTATTATATCTTGAAAACTATAGTGTGTTTTGTGATGTGGTTTTGAAGGCACTCTCAGATGTTACCATTATCGTTTTCAAGAATTTCGGACCCAAAGCACTCGAGACGTTATTTGGAAAACGTGACATATCATAGTTCGCACAATATGTACACAATATTGTCATGATCGTTTGGTGAAAATATGTTTTTCTTTGTTCTTTGAGATTGTTAAGACCAGAATGATAACCAATTTCCTTCACATAGCCTTGAATGCTATATTTAGTAGGACATAAAATATACCGAGTTATCTCTCTAACCAGGCAGAAATGCTTCCCCCAATAAAGGCATTGTTGTTTTCCTTGGAGAATTCCAAATTATTGTTTATTTCATGACCCGCCAGGTAGACAGTTTTGTGAATTGTAAACTCATAATCAATCTATTCATAACATAATTAAACAAATTATACATGGCGCAAAGTGTTGGCCTAGCGGTTATCCTTAAAGTTCAATACTAAATATGTAATTTCTTAATGCATGTATTCCTGATGGTTATATTCAAAATGTCAAATACAAAGGGAAGTTTGGAAAACACGTTTTTGACTATTAACAAGACACTGCACTACCTATAAGACTCCTCAGTTGGGACTTTGTTTCTGAATGTTCTGCAGTTCTTTTTCAAAAATGTGGTGATACCAAAAAAGATTTTTTAGCAATGTCTCTTCCAGACAACTGTTTTAGTATGAATGACGGTGATAGATGCATGGTGTAAATGATGAAGCTACATCCATGATTATAATATGGACGAGCTCCGTCAGAGCGTGAGAGGGAGTGTTCTTGCTTAGCTAATGGTATGAGGTTATTGGGTTCAGAGACAGAAAGACTAGAAAATGAAGCTCAACCTCTTATCTGCTATACTCATTACACTCTTCGTGCTCTCAATAAATCAGTGAACTTTAAAGAAACTACAAACCAGAAAGGCAACGTCCTGAAGTAAGAGATATCACACTTATCTACTAGTGGAAAAGTACCTGTAGTTTTCAGGTAGAGCCACTTGTTTAGATTTAGAGTTACAAATACAGCCTCGATAATCAGAGAATCATGTCTAACAGCCTCAACAATAAAATCTCAGGATATTTCCCAAAGAATCATGTATTTCTCACTTTTAGCTTTTTATTTTGTGCACTGCACCATGCTTTCCAAGGAGATTGCTTTAAGCAGCTGCAAAGTTCTACCGATGGTGCTGTACACTGCTAGTTTGATTTCCCAATAGAGTTTATCCCCAAATCCGCTGAACATGCCCTTAGTTTGGGAAAGTACCTACTTCAGTTGAGGGATAAAATTTCAATGATTTATCGACTAATTTCCGTTCACATCTTGTATTTCGGTACTGGGGATCACCTCTGAGTCCTGAACACAAAGCTTAGCAACTGATCTATTGATTACATACTGGGTAATTTCAAAAAATGTAATCACTCACTAACTTATTTTGTGTTATGAGGCTCTGATCAGTATACCTACCCCATGTTAGTTAACCCGATCAAACTTATGGTAATTTTTTTTTTTATTTGGAAACTTGAAAGGATGCATATGAATGGCAATATTTTCTTATCTTCTCTTATCAGTCATTTGCAGTGATTATAATTCTCTATTCATAGAAACCTCCAACGACATGTGCTATCTTGTGCTATCAGCATTTTGGCACCTGTATCAGATGAAATACAGTATACATACACGAGAGGGTTTGTTTTTGGGGTTCTGTTATTGGGAAAACAATCATGTTTGGAGGAGAGACTAGATGGTATCCGTGTTTGGGTTCAAGAGCAGTGCACTTGAACAGTGAATTAAGATAATCGTATTGAAAGTCAGCTAAGCAGAACATTGGTGGGTGAAATGAAAGGCACATGGTATACCTATCACACACTAGTATCGCTTGCCTTCCCTATTGTAAGTCTCTCTATTCGGAGTTGGATTGTGGTTACTATTCTCATCTTTTGTTGCCCGTTATCAATAGCAGCAGCAGAAAGAAGAAGAAAAAAAAATCGGGATTTTGGTCTGTACTGAAATATGAATATACAGTAGAGAATTTGAAAGAGCCAGACTGTTTGCATATCAAATCCATATGAAATTGATTCTGGCTGAGGTCTGTCTGATGCAAATAGGTATCATTTGGGTAATTTTTGTTTACCTGGGCAGTATCAGAATTATGCAGGTTTTATGGCGTGGATTAGTTTTCACTTCTCAATGAATGATATACTTTTCTGAAGGTCAGGTGGTGGGATGTGCATGCTAGCACCAGAAGCAATATTTTTGGGGATGACTATGCCAGTTTTGTAATCATTTCAGAGACTGTTTTAAATTTTATCCATTCCTATCGTGAAATTGCTAAATTTCCTTCATTCACTATGTCTGTGTTGTTGTTGCTGTTTTTTGGGGGTAGGAGGTCCTTTTTTTTCCTGTCACTCAATATTTCTACCACAGTTTGTTACACGTAGACCTATTTATCAGTGCTTGATCTATCCTCTAAAAGTGCATACCTCTCCCCTTTTGAGATGTGAGATCTTGAAAATACATTAAGTGTATGATCCATTAAGTGAAGTGTGTATGCAATGTTGTACAGCTCGCCGTTGTATCTCTATGGTATGCCCGAAGACTAGAGTTGAGTTTCCTCGTTGAATATGCGTACGCGAGAGGGAGGGGGGAGGATAAGGTGGCAAGGGGTCCCCATGACCTCATTTCTGTGCGTCTGTCAGCTTTAATTTCCTTTGGAGCCCTCGTGTAAGACCGCTGTGACTAGATGCCTCAACTTCATTGCCACGGAGCGAGACGAGACGACCTGCTGTGTGCGGACAACCACACAATAGCACCCAGTCAGTCTCAACGACCAATTGAGAGGCAGAGAAACACTGTAGCTAGTATTCACAGTTAGACACAGAGATTATTAGTAAAGTATAAGAAGGGGGAAGGGAATGGAGAGAGAGAGAGAGTCAGAAATTAAAATGGAGACAAGGGAGACAGAAATTAAAAGGGAGACAGACATAGAAATGCAGAGAGTGAGACAGACAGGATGAGAAAGAGAAAGATAAAGAGAAAGAGAAAGAGAAAGAAAAAGAGAAAGATTTCAGATGAAATGAGAGGTGGGAGTTTGCAAAAAAACGAGAGAGAGAGAGAGAGAGAGAGAAAAGAAAAGAAAAGGAAGGACTGAAAAAAGGAGCGAAACGTGGAAAAGCCGTTAACCCAGCCAAAGGTAGAATAATTAGATTTGAGAAACTTGAAGAGAGACGGTGTAAAAGGAAAGGGCAACAGTTGTACACTTGGCCAAAGCACTCGTTCAATTCAAAAGCAGGCAGAGAGAGCTCATAGAACAGACACATTGACAACACGCTTGGATGCTTCAGCCCCTCAATGCTATAGCTAGCTAGCCTGGCCTGCGATGCACCCTGGCCAATATTAGGGGTTGTTCACTGCCTGTGTTCAGTCGCCTCTCAGCTCCGTTGTCTGTCGGTTGGTCGTCTCTTGTGCTCTCTCGCTCGCTCCCTCTCAGTCGACACCCACAGGGGCGCATGTCATTGTATCACTCTAGCTCGCGCCAATCTGCGCTATGAGAATATCAAGCCATTCCTTCTCATGCCTAGGTATATTCTACCGTAGTATGTCAACGGTGATCAGTCTCTCTTTCATTCCGAGCACAGCTGCATCGAGACAAGATTGTTGATACTGACTAACGTCTGGCCCAGTCAAAGGACTTCCCAAATACCAGTAGCTTGCCAGTGAGTGGGAGTTGGGCAATGTGTGCAGTGTATATAGAACCAGGGCAGAGCGATATATTTGTTGTTGGATCTCACCCATGTGTTCTTGTGTCCTATGCTGTGTGGTCTCGAGACCAACTCTGGTGATCAAATATTTGGAATATCAACTCATTTTCACGGTAAGGTTGATGATGCATGATGATGGGGTCCTTTTATTAGGACACTTTCAAGGTTCTTTGTCTGTGCAGTCCTGTTTGAAATGTTTAAAAACATTGAAATTGCATTAAGTTCCAGCAAAAAATTATTGTTAAAATCACCATAATTAATAATCATCAAATGAGGGATTCAAAATTGTTTGTTTTTATAGATATTAAGTCTGATAGGCAAGTCAACAAAAGTAGCTGTTAATAAATAAATGTTTTGTGAACTATTTCTCTCTTGTTACTATTTTTTCTGTTGTCAATACTATATATTTACCTACATCATAGCCATGGAGTACTTTTGTCTTTTACTCTTGAAGCTCACAAATAGGCATCAGAAATAGAATTGCAGATTTTGATACTATGGTTGCCTTTTTTCTCTGCTCATTCTTGATACAAATTAAGTTCTGTCCATGATATTTTCCCTCCAATTTTTGTGTTTGGCTTATGATATTAATTAACTATATTATAATTTATTAAATTTGTAGAGGAAGATATTTGTAAAGAAAAATTTCTTGAAAAAGTGAGGCAAAGTTAAGGTATCTTATTCACTACATTAATTTGTACAACATTTATATAATCTAATCATGATGAATATGAGAAATTAATTCCTATTTACATCTGCTTTACAATTAGAATTGATCATTGTTTTTTCTTCACTTTTTATTTTCACTTCAAAGTGTTGAATAATTAGCAGCATTGTTGTCATTTGAAGCTTAATTGCAGCACAAGTTACTAGAGCTACTCATTTCATTTTTCTCTCTTTCTTCTATGCTAAATTTAAAGAAGAGGAAGAAAAACATATGTAATTTGTTTTTATATGTGTCTAATTACCCGCCACTTTACCATGATAAACAAATCACTGATTAGAGGATATCAACCCTGTTTTACAAAAATACTGAACATATCAAGTGACTCATATCGGGAGGATCTATACTGTGTGTAGTAAATTGTGAATCAGTGATCCTTGAATTTCATATGTTTTGTTGACAATTTAGTTTTACATACCAGGGATACTAAAGTAGTTTCACTCTATTAAAATGTTGACATAGTCAACAAAATTGTAATTGGAATTTGTAGGTTTATTTGTAATTTTTTGTTTTGTGTAATATGTAGTTGTTTATCTTTGTATCTTGTTTGTTATAGCGCTTAGAGACTTCAGTGGTAAGCGCTTTATAAGCAGCGTTTTTATTATTATTATTATAGTCTGGTAATGACGATTATTCTGGCCTGTAATGTAAGAGCATAGGTCTAAGAATTAAATGAGGCATCTAAATAACTGCATTAAAAACACACTAAGGATTAAAACATCTCTGTTTTTCCATTCCATGTTTGTTTGTTTTTACCTCTATAGGGGCATGTAGAAAATTGGGAGTGTAAAAGGGGGTTCATTGCTAATTCTATTTTTCACTACCCACTTTTAAGTTTCTGTATACCAATCAATTTTTTTAAAGAAATTAATTCAAGATTAGGACATGGTGGGGAAGAACATATGTTCGCTAAGTGACTAATTTTGTGTTACTTTCTCATTCACAAGCAATATTATATAAAGGACAATTAATTGTGAATTACATACCTACATTCATATTTTCCATGACTATGGCTTGTATGTTCTCATACACAATTTGTCCCGCTACTGTGCATATGTTTACAATGTGCATTTTTATCTGTAGACATTTTATGTTAATCAGAAATCAGAAGCTACCCCTACCACTACCAATAAATCCCGCACAATACTGTCTGTAATTCTTGCCCTTCCCCTAAACGACTCCAATAAATCCAGCCATCTCTGGTCCAAGATGAGCGCTTTGCTTCCTCTTCCTCTTGCCCGGAGGCTAGATGTAGTACACACACAAACACGCTCTCTCTCCCCTCCTCCGAGCTCCGAGCACGCAGCCATCATTACCCACACCTTATTTACATCTTCCCCTCTCTTGTCTTGCTCTCCTGCTCCTTAATTTCTACTAACTCATGACATGCTTCTCTTCCCCCCACCCCCTCCCCTCTCCCTCTCCCTCCCCTCTCCCTCTCTCTCCCTCTCTCTCCCTCTCTCTCCCTCTCTCTCCCTCTCTCTCTTGTCCCCTTCCATTTGAGATGGAATCCGAATGCTTTCCAAATTGTTCTGATTCACCGAAGTTGCCCCCCACACAATACCACACCGTAATTTCTCCAATAGACACGCTTCGCTAACCGTTATTACTTAAATGACCATGCATTTGCCGTCCATTAAGCCTTTCCCAAGCGCAGGGGGCCAGTATGTCGAGTGCCTTTCCTAATTTAGATTTTCGTCCGTCACAATTTTCAGATGATTTTTTTTTGTTTTCCCCCCGAAGACGTTTGGTATAAATATTGTTGTGTTCTCCGCTTGAGTTTTATGCAAGTAATGAAAGCATCTATTTATATACTGAAGCAAATAACTAGTGCTGTATAATTTTGGTTAAACACAGAGCAGTTTACCTATCGTAAAGATAAACACTGGATATAATAATGTTATGCACAAATATTATATTTACTATTCAATTCTTTTAAATTTTAATATAAAAATGGAAATTTCCAGAGGCTGCAGTCATTAAGGAACATGTTTATGTATGTATATCATTGCAAGTATTCAAATTACAATAAGAGTATTTTGTTATGAAATGCCATAAAAGTGTTAACATAAAATATCAACACAATATTATATCAACATATGATCGAAAGGAACTATCTTGAAGTATGTGGTATGTAACCTACAGTATGTAATACACATAAAGGTCCAAATCTCATGAGATTAGTTAATGGTGCATGTAAAGCCACATCAATCATTAAATTCTATTTAATTCCAAACATAACTCTTCTAATACCTCCCAAACCATTCTTAGTATACAATAAAAGTGCCCACTATTCATAGTATTTTTCATTCATGTGTGGAACCACCAACGGAAAGAAACCTAAAATCAGAAGTAGAAAGAAAAGAAAAGACTACGGTAAAGGGATTCTAAGACCTGCTTTTCTATGACTCATGACAGAATTAGTTTAGAAACTTTTGTGAAAAAGTATCTTACAAATCACAGAAAAGAGACCAAAGATGTTTACAAGATTTGCTTTTCGATGACTCACAGAAATCGATGTTTGCAAACTTTCTCAAATCTTCTATATAACTTTTGTTAAAGTACGGTAGCAAGTTAAAACAGCTAACTCGTAGATGGCTCTTCTATTACATCTATGAAACTTGTTGTCTTGCTTTGTTTTTCCAAAGTTTTTGAGAAAATTCCCTTTAAAAACATTACCATGATAAGAAATGACCTTTATAGATTTGCTGTGAGTGTCATGTAGTAACATGGCATATGATACATTTTACCTTTAAGCAGACATGCAGTTTATCAGTGCACAAATGCTACAACTTTTTAGGAAAATAAAATAAAAATTGTTGTGCACTCTAATTTCACAAATTGGAATAGATTCTCATTCTTTCCATTTATAATCAGCTTATTTTTAATCCTAGGAAAATTGGAAAGTTTGGTAATTTGCAACAATGTATTTGCTCTTTTTTTTTAAATTTCAAATTTGTCATATAAACTATTTGGAAATATTCCTGTTCAACATCATTAAGATTAGAGAGACATTTGATATATTTTGTCACCCCTAGGAAATTTCTTTGAATACATTTTTTAATACAAAATCTGCATTTCAAATCCTTGATATTCTGTTTCAAGGTAACAAGCATTGTGTCAGTAATTTTTCTGGGACAGGAGCGAAAATTCCTGAAAGTTTGAGGTCAGGACTGTTCATCGGACCAGGTCCATTGTTTGACCACAAGAAAAGGAAGCCAAAAGACCCATGAAAGAAGGGATTTTCCACAAGATTGACTCTCTAAGCACTTTATAAGCAGCTTCTAATAGCTGCAATACCTGTTTGTGAAAGGGAGGGATTATTCTCTAAATTGTTTGGGTTTTGTTAAGGTTAAACTATATCAAAGTTGGATGATCTGACTAATCTGGGAGTATATCTGACATTGATTGCATTGCATAAGGATGCAATGGGATGTGTAGATTCCAGAGTCATGGTAGGATTAAAAGCATAAGCTACCTACTAAATTGAATGCAAGTTCGTGAAAAGTTCAAAAATTAGTCACCTTGAAATGAGTGACACAATACTTAAGGGAATAAGTAGGTGTTTTTTTTTAATGTTGGAAAATCGAGAAATATGTATTGTAAAATGCAGTGCAGCAGTGATGTTGCAGGCATTGCGAATCCTGGTATCTTTAGAGTTAAAAGGGTAATTTTGCTCCCAAACGACAAGAAAAAAATATATGAAAGAACAGAAACTAAGAATAAAAAGCAATTACCTGATACCTCAAAAAATGAAAATGATTTTTTATTGCAGGGAGTTGATTACCAGACTAATTAGCTTTTGAGTGATGGTCGATGCCTCGATTAACTAGTTTGTTTTGGGGTCTTCTGTGTGCCCTCTGATGGCTAAAATGGCGAATTTGTAACCACAGGTTAGGCAGGCAAAGTTGGAGGTTTGTGCTGCTGTCGTGCCCCTGGTCTTTCTTTCTTTTGAGTACAGGTGTGACTAAAGGTCTATTTTTCAAGATTCTATATATAAATCTTGTTGAAAAATACATATGAATACATGTATCGTCTGTACCATGTGTACTTATATAGATCTCTTATGAATGTTGATTGAAAAATGAAAATTAATGAAATAAAAACATCACAGGAGTTGTTTTATAGTGCATGTTAATCAACGAAAATGTCACGATCTGTTTGAAGAGTACTTTATTTAGTTCATGCCATTGTCGTAGAAACTCAGAAAAGTCAGTGTTGTAAAAAAGTAGATTTACAGATGCTGTTGTACTTGTCATTTCTGTTTTCTTTTTTTTTTTTAAACTAAAAAAAATCCAATTAGATTTTCCTTAATGGAAGTAGCACGTGCTTCATAGAAGCCCATGAAATGTATTTTTGGTTCAGGTACTAAATATTAAACATCTTTTTATTTTACAGAGTATATTTTTAAGACCTCTGAATAAGTAAATAGCAGCATTAATAATTTTGGACCTGTCTATTATGTCAAATAATGCAAGATATAAAAGATTTAATGATAAGGGAAGAACAAAAATGTGGCGGAATTCATTTATGTCAATCTTAAAGTTAAACAAATAATTTCAAATTGAATTTTATGGTTGAAATGAACATTATTTCAATTGAAAATAATAAAACATATTGAAAACTTTCAATTTAAATGATTGGATTCTAGTATTAGGTTTATAAGATAATCTATATCCATTTTGAAAACTTTGAGAAAAGATTCGACGAAACCTGCATTTATTATCTTTAATTTTTGTATGGACTGTCATTAATTATTTTCATGGTTATCTTGAAGCCTACTGTTTATTCGTTTCATTGGGACCATATCCTTCTTGTCTTGTACGATTTGAATAGTCTGAAGTACCTTTAATCATAACTACTGTTTTTATTTTCGTTGTATTTCATAGATGATGGATCTTTGATGGAAGGCAGTCATTGACAAGACAAGCAGGAAGCTTCATCAAGCTGCTAAACAACCCCCAACAACAAACATGGGCGGAGAGAAAAGACACTGTGTAACATCATCCAAGACCATGTGCCTACCAAGCATTCTAGTTCATCTTCACATTCTACTAATGACTGCATCGTCAGTCTTCAGCTATGTCCATTTCACCGAGGAGAACTTTCCCGGTAACACCGACATCTCGTTACAAAAAATGACTCTGGACCGTACAACGAACACCCTGTATGTGGGTTCAGTTAATAGATTATATAAGCTGAATAGTGATCTAGAAGTAGAGATTCATAGAGATACAGGACCCGTGTTTGATCATCCTACGTGCTTTCCTCCACCCGGGCAGTGCACGACGAAAGAGTTTAGCAGGGAGGATACGAACAATATCATCAAAATTCTATTAGTGGATAACGATAGGTTAATCACGTGTGGGAGTGTCTACCAGGGCACATGTCAGGTTCGTAGTTTAGAAGATTTCGCGCCTCTGGGTAATAATACCTCGGAGGAGATAGCAGCTAACACCAGGATAGGTACTTCAGTGGGGTTTATATCTAGAGGTCCAGAGGACAGAGCTAGTGTGTTGTATACAGCGACGTCCAGCGCTGATTGGATAGACAATAATGTGCCAACGGTGTCCGTCAGGTCGTTGCCGGAGAGTCCTTCGGCCAATCTGTTTTCGGTTCTGAAGACGGGATTTCGCGCGGTGAGTCAGATTGTGATTCCAGCGGAGACAGTGTCTGAGTCCCCTAATGGCTTTAATATCACCTACGTATATGGGTTCCCGAGCGGTAATTTCAGCTACTTTGTAGGCATTCAGCCGTGGAATCATCGTACCCTACCCAGAGAAGTGCAATACTACACAAAACTCATCAGGATATGTCAACGAGACATCAATCTACTCTCCTACATAGAGCTACCGTTAGAATGTCGATCGGGAGGCGTAAACTACAACATTGCGCAATCGGCTTACATCGCAAAGGCCGGCAAAGAGGGCGGGGAACCGTGGCAGAATCAGGACGCCCTCTTTGTCACGTTTGCTCAGTCGCTGGAGCATGACCGTGAACCTCAGAGGAAGTCTGCTGTTTGTATGTACCTGGTGTCCGACCTGAATCAAGCTTTCTTCAATAGAAGACGTGAATGCGTGAATGGACATCAATCAGACACCCAGATGGAATGGTATAAGAGTGTGGCTTGTACAGCCGTTGGAAAAAGCCCTACGTTACTGGTAACTAGCAACTTCCGTACTACTGTCAAATCAGAAATTTTTGCAACATGAAACTTGTTATGAATTGTTGAAAAACAGCAATTTTCACAGCAAGAAATTTGTGCACATTACAAAAGATTAGTGTTGTGTGATATGAAATTCAAACTTTTCATGGCATGAAACTTTCGCCAATCTGAACCACTCACAAAATTGGTAACATTCCATGCACGCTTAAGTTTCTGGTTTTAGAGTAAACTTCTTCATGTTTGAAGGTTGGTTAGTTATGGTGGGGGTAACAAATGTAATGGTTATTTAGTCAAAAGAAAGTTGACATCGCTCATTAAACTTCTATTTCACTTGTTCTTCTTGTATTTTGAAAATGGGTTAATGTATCAATCCTGACTTGTTTTCTCTGTTCCATTTTAAAAATTAAGCATAGAATATCTTCCAAGAGCACAGACTTGATAATGATTACTTGTTTCTCTTTTAGGACAAGAAAAGACAATTGTTTGTCTTAGTCCAACCAGTCCTGCTCTTAGTCTAAGAGCAGGATTTCCTGCCCATCCTACGGAAGACGTTAATTTTACATTAATTTGAGTGAATTGTTTTGCAATTTGTAGGTTTAATGTACAAACCATGCTTCCTTGTTGCTATGGACGACTTCTAATGTTCTTACGTCTTTGTTTAAAGGTTGCACAGATGGACCTTCAAGGACGTAACTACTGCCACACCCTTGATTTCATTGGACCAATGGGAGGTACTGAAAGTCCTATCATAGCTCAAGCGGTGCATGTCGACAACGCCAACCTTTTCACAGCCATTGCAGTCTCTCATAAACCACAGGAATCGGCCATCTTTGTCGGGGACGACTCCGGACACCTGAGAAAGGTTTCTAGTTTTTTTATTTTTGTTTACTATTTATTTCTAAAAGGGCTTTTGATCCATTTAGTGCTGTGGCTCAGAACCCACAACCAGTCTAAATCTCACCAGCTAACTAAAGGTCTGGGGCCAAGCCTGAAACAAACCTGACTACAAAAAACTTCATATCAACTTCTTAAGAGAGACCCATAGGCCAGTAGAAAAGGGGTTTAAAAAAGCTCTTTATTCAGCATTTTTTATCACAGAGATGTGTACTTCTTGAAAGAAAATGTGTGCATGGAGTAGTGGAGTATATGCATTGCAATACAACAAAACAAAACTCTCTAAACAAATAAACACAATTTTTGTAGAAGGCAGCAAGCTAGATTAGACTAGGATTCGTGGTTGCGAGCTACAGTACCAGATCCTTAAACATGAAAATCACATCTAATTGCCACGGGTTGAAGATATGTGTGAAATGTCATTAAGAGCAGTGATTGCTTGCAATCAACTTCAAGCTAAATGACCTGGAACATACAACAGCCTTTGATTCACACTCTGTAAAAGAATCACCAGATTTGCTTGCAATAATTTGAATTTATTTGGGTCAAAGATAAATTTTTTTACTGAAAGGGATATACTGCAAACGCAGAAATTCACGGAACATTAATTTTCGCGGATTTCGCGCTAAGATCGACAAGCGCGAATGTATGCAAAATATATGCATGACTTCTTATGCATGTTTTGAACGGCCTGAATTGCATACAACACAAATTTAAGAACCTTTGAACATGTTTTGGGTCGCTCAGCATGAAAAATTAATCACGCGGAAATAACAGCGTTTACAGTATATGATAAAGGATTTTGTAATTGGGATAATCTAGGTTCACATTGAACAAAAATCTCCATCTTCGTTGATCATTTCTTCACTGTTTGTTCTTTTACCATAACACATGTAACCCATATTAGTTTTGACTGACTGATCAACACGTCTGAACTGACTGAACTAGACTATGAAACGAGCTTATATCACCTCAGTCTTGGATTCTAAATACAATATTCATGGGCAACCTTTCAAGTTGAACTCACTTTGACCACGCTTATTATACATAATTCATTTGTTTCAAGACATCGTATCTGTATCAATCCAGTTATATTTTTGGGGGCTAGCCATTGTTTTTTTAAGGCTTTGTATCAAACTTAAGTCTGAATTCCTCCTCATTTTACTTTCCAGCTGACGCTTGTATACCTCAAAGCAATGCAAGTGCTTTGAGAGATGAGCATTGTGCTATTACAAGCATTCTCACAGTGTGTGTACAACTAATATTTAAAGAGAGTGTAGCATGACGAGACTACGTGTCTTTCCCGTGGCCTGACTCGGGGTCAATCGGGTATAATATGACTATGGACAACGCGACCGCAGCAATCACGTGCATGCAACATACGCAAAACTGAAGCGTTGGGAGAACTTTGGTCTGTTTTGCGAACACTGACCATGTAGAGATTAAGTTGCTACCATTAATCAAGTCTTTTCGTTTTATGCAATTTTCCAAAAAAAGACGTAGATGGCGTTAACCAGTATTTGCCAAGCTACACTCCCTTTTATCTAATGTATTCAACATGTATGTTGTTTTGAAGGCTTTTTATAACTGAAGTTTGAATTCCTCCTCATTTAATCTCCAGCTGATGCTTACCTCTCAGAGCGAAGCCAGTGTGAGCATAGATCATCAGATTGTTCCTGATAGCTCTATAGTTCAGAATGGACTCCTTCTTAGCTTGGACGAAGAACATGTGTATGTCATGACCGAGAGACGGGTAAGCACTCATTTACTTCTGATTAAGTTATGTATGAAAAGTGTTGATGGAAAACAAGTGTTTTGTCAAAATGGTTGTTGTGTAGTGGTGGTTATTTTACCTGACTGCTAAGAAAGCATAGATGTTTGTTAGTAAGCAACCAGAGGACCGATGGCTTTAGGTCCTCTCCAAGAGACCTGGTAATAAGGATAAATGCCTTACCAAAATGCATGTACAAGACCACTGCTCTAACAACTGAGCTATCGCGCCTCATTTTGATCACACGTTTTTTGTTGTCAAAACGGTTGTGTAGGACACGTTCTCCTTTGAGAATGGCTCTGTTTTCAAGTTCTTCCTCTACTAATCAAGTTCTCCCAACTTCATCGATGGATCCAACACTACACCTAGAAACCTAACCCTAACCCTAAACCTATAAAGCAAACCCATTTCCAACTCTAAACCTATACCTTTGAGGAAATGAAGCTTGGAGCAATTGTCGCAGGATCGAGCCTTTGTTGGATCATTGTCAGGACTCTAGGTGCAACATGTCTTCCGTCTGAGAATGATTTTCAGTAGTCTTTAATATAGAGTGATCCTGCTTGACTACCTTGATAATGATACTTACTGTCTAGAAAGGCTACATTCTTTCCTTCAAACGGCGCTTCACAATGAAACATGATTGTTAGTAACCTGTAAATAAAGGCCACCTGCCTATAAAGACTGGTTTCTTTGTCTCCCATGAAAGTTTTTTTTTATATACAGCTCTGACTGTCTGACTTGAATCATTCCAGAACCTCTCTGTTTGTTTTGTTCAACAAACAGCCAACATGTGCCTCTATCGACCGACCGACCCACCGACTAAGTTGATCAAAAGGTGGCATGGGAGCATTAATTCTTGTTCTAGGCTGTTATAGCCAATGTGCCCCTTTGGTATTTGCAGCAATGATTGTCAGTCTATGGCATTTGAGAGCATTAAAAGATAAGGAATTAGCATGGTTCGCTCGTCTCCGTTGACATTCACGCTTGATCAAATGTAGGTTTTATTACTGCATTAAGACTTGTGAGTTCCGCAGAAATACCCTTTTATGTTTGGGTTAGTCTCTTTCTAATAGAGATTTAGTTTCATTTCAAACTAGTGTGGTTTTATGATATTTGTTATTATATTATCACCTTGACATTCATGAAACATCTTAGGATATTGCTAAGTAAATATATTCAATTCTTTAAGTTCTGTTTGTGTAGCAATTAATTTTGGGGTTTTGAATGTTAGTTTTTAGTAATTTAAGGATAAAGGTGAGATATATGCAAAAAACATTACAGCAAGCATTGGGTTGTAGCTTAGTACATATTCCCTCAGGTTTTGACTCTCAGTACTTTGTCTCTAGTTTCTTTAGTGACTGTGAATAGCTTACCTCTGTCTCTCGACTCTCTCTATCTTTTTTTAAACTTCCAAATAATGTGGAAATGTTGAAAGGAATTATGTTTCCAACTTATATCACAAAATACTTGAATGATTCCAATAATTAATCTCAATACAGCTGCTCAAGTTTCAGAAATGTGAAAAACATCGCATCTTCTGGAAACTTTGCAGCGCAGATGCCGCCGCCACTCCGATGCTTATTGTAACAACAAGGAATTTTCCGTTAGATTAAGCATGATAGGTACTCAATTCAAATGACGCAGTCCTGGTGTCTTGAGATGCTCACCGGGTGTCTTTGATCGATTCCGTCCTTGTCCCGGATAGTGATGCATCTTGAAAGAGTCTACATTTGAGGTTACCATTGATGCGTACAGAGACTCGTCTCTACGTCACTCGGCTTGATTTGTTAAGCTGTTGGCTTGTGAGATAGGTCACCAATCTTAAGGACCGAATAAATGATGTGCAGTGCTCAGAGAAAGTTGTTTATGTCGAGGAGGATTTGAGGGAGATTTTAAATCATGAATAAATTTAGAGGAGATTGTGGGTTAATACAAACCTGGATGTATTTATACAAGGTATGGTTTATGAATAAAAAACTCATTCCATGCTTGTCATCCACGGAAACGAAATAAATCTGAACTAAATTAGATTTTCATATCCGTGTCCTTAAAGTAGTGTGCAGTCTTTACAAACCTGTACCTAGAGTTTGCCAGTTATCTGATGTTTGAACAAAATACACTGCATCTCAAAATGATGTAATTTAAAAGATGTCACTCAATCTATCAAACTGCCACGCTACTCTCTTTTTTATGAAGCTTGAACGTTGACTAAGATATTCAAGCATTTTGTTTGTATAGGTCGTAGACCAGTCAGTCAGAAAGGGGTTGAGAGTGCGTTAGCTATTATACAGTCAAAACAGAGTCGACACTCTATCGCTCGGCTGAGGCTAGCTAGCTAGCCCAGAAATGAAAGGGGATAGAGTGTGTTAGACAGCTGCTTGATGTGAGAAAGACTCGCAGTAAGATAACGGGAAGGCGTATGTACGCCTTCAGATCATTAGAATTGATCGCATATCGGCAGGAAATGTGTTTGGAGAGCCTGCTTGAATATTTTAACCTCTTTAAGAAACGAGGATTTGTGGTCATTTAAAGATTTAGGTAGAGAACAATTGTACCGTAGATGTATCATCATCCATGTCACTTTATACCCAAGTATCAATATATATACATGTAGTTCTTTTTCTTTTGTTCGGTCATTTTTAGTTTAAAGGTACCATTTAATATGACATGATGTATTATCAGTTTTATTGTGTTTATATGGGCTGGTCCATAAACATATAGAAAAGATACAAACACATCTGATACTTCTTGAATAAAAACTTCATTTGGATCTGTAACATCAATTCACAAACCATGATTTATTTGTGGAGAGGGGGAAAAAAGGATATGATGAAAGAAAGATCTTTTGATTCACAAATTGATAATCGTTTCGCTTGAAGATCTTTTTATGATTTTTTTTCCCATTAATATTCTGTTATTATTTTTGCAGAATTCAATAGCAGGAAAAGAGTTGACAAGCAAAACCATTATAATTGTTTTTTGTCGTCTAAAAATATGAAATCATGTTTATTTGTCTCAAGTAGGTCTAGTCTAAAAAGAATTCATATTTGGCACAAAGGAATTGGTTAAGATAAACGTGGTAGGATATAATTGGAAGTGGGCCAGAAAAATAAAAATGATGTTTTGCTGTTTAGCGGTTAATTTGAAAAGAGTTAGCGGTACTCAATCGACCTTTGACGGAATCATTCACTGCAAAAAGTTTATCGAGCGTAAAATGAACTTGTAAGGGGTTTCTATTCAAAGCCGTTTGTATTGTCGTACCTACTGTGAATGTCATTATATCGACCTATACAGTCGCATTATTGCCTTTTAATAGAACAAGTACAATATGGCCTCTAGTCTGGGAAATGTCAAATGGCAGAGAAGAATATTATATACCACTGTAGCTCTCTAAACTCCCCTTCACCCTTCAGCTGAGATGAAACATCGTATAAAGATATGTATACACTTAAGATAACATTGAGAGAAAAAGGAGTATAAAGACAAGAAGTTGAACAATTTATCTAGAAACGTACAAATAACCCAATTTGGGGCAATGTTGATAGTTGTGTATTGTTGTGTGTGTTTGGATTCTGCTAGTAATTAATTGATCCATACATCGTTATTATTTTGTTTTGAGTGCGCATTGTCAGTTTGATTTTTACCATGATAAAATAGATAAAAGAACAAATGAATAATGATTATGCCCTAGCTGCCCAATTTTCATATGATTTCCATCCAGTATACTGTTTACACTCAAGGTGGATACAGATTTTTGTATTCGTTTGGTTTGGATTCTGATTCATTATTAGCCTTTTGTTCAAAACTTTTTGTTCAAAACTTTGTTCAAACCCCCTGTTTAGCTACTACAACAATTTATTCAACAGTGTTTCGAATTATCATCTTATACACCTCTTGATTTTGTTTTTTTTAATTAATAAAATAACATCATGTTTGGCTCATCTGACCGGATAAAAACCCTACCCAACACTTCCTGAATAACAAATATTTGAAACATACAAATATTTTCTTTTGCATATTCCCAGTATTGATGCAGACTGCGTAGAATAAACATGCAACATTAATTGCTTCTTGGATATTACAGTTTATGAGATCACAACAGAACCTCGGAAAGGTTGTTTTCAGAAACTACATTTCTGGTGTTGATCTTAGCAACATGGATGATTGATTTAACCGTGAATGTCTCAAGTGTTGGTAGAAAGAGTATTTCACCGCTACTATTCCATTCAGTATTGGTGAATCGAGCACAAATAAATGCTCTAGTTTCAAGAGGGGACACAATATTATTTCAGTCCCTCGTTTGTACGCCCAGACTGTGACTTGTAATGAAGGAAGTTGTGAATTACTTTCAGGTCTACAGACGCAAACAAGTCGAGGTCGATCAACGCATGCTCTACAAAGTAGGAAGAGCAACAAAACAGCTAGTCAGAAGTTTTTTAATTTTAAATGTAGGCGGACAATATTGCTTTGTTTCAAATCATGATCATGGTTGCTTTCCAGCGATTTTGCGGTTCATTGATTCTGACCCGATTAATGATTGGTTATTGATTATATTCGGACCCAACAATCGGCTGCTAGCTCTCCGTCATTAAATCTGAAATTGCATAAATGGCTCCCCTTTCATTCATGGAAAGGATGGAATGATTCAGCAGCAGTTTTATTGATTCATTTTTATTTGAAGGAAAAGAGGATAAAGAGCTCTTTTTTCTGAAATGAATTGTCAACATCACCAGAAGGGATGACTTTCCAATTTATGCCTCAAAATGTGCATTCTTGTATTTATTTGCATATAGGAGATCATTTGCATCATCCTCATCTTTCTCTTGTAAAGGAATCTTTGAGAATTTGATAGTGTCTATGTAGTTGGAACTATGATTTATTTCAAAACAACGGGAGGGAATCAAACTGTATTTCTGCCAGAACTTAATAATTGACCAACCATAAAATACTGTTGATCAAAAATGGCATATATTAGTTGAATGTGAAGAGATTTCATATTTCATCGTGTTCAAGCAGATAATGCGAACCAGTTTTGCAGGAAACATTTCAGCCAATAAAATAATGAGTTGTTTTTAACATTCAGGTATGTATATCACATAAACTAGAGAGGATATATATAGCCTGCTCCTTGTAAGGAAAAAAAAGTTTCACAAAACTGTTGCCTGTATAGTGAAAGTTAGTTGACATTTAGAGAAGATCGTTTTCAGCAAAGCCCACGAGATGAACATGTAATACCAGAAGCATGTTGCATTATGGGTGAGAAGATTCTTTCATGATCCGCTGATCTGAAGCCATTGATCTCACGGTACATGGTACCATCGATTGGAAGTGTATCAATCACTTCTTCTCTTACAGCTCAACTTCACTCTCTCAACATCTCTCTGTCAATCAATCGGGTCTAGATTCTTTCAAGGCTAGTTCACATCTAGGTTTCAATCGATCGATCGCTATGTTCACACCAAACCAATCGGGTGTGTCTCATGTGAACAGGTTAACATGGGAAATGTGTTCATCTGAGGTATTAGTTTCCTGACAGGTAAAACGTACCTTGCCATGATGCTCTGCTTTGGTTGATTGATAAGTTGGTGTAGTGTGGTACCTGACTGACAGGTATCGTGCCAGGACACTCCTGTGGCCCCCAAATGTTCTAGAGTACCTGTTACACCATGTCAGCACATGCTACCCCCCCCCTGCCCCTTCAGATGGGTAAAACTAGGCAACAATTTTTAAATGAATTATTCCCTTCGTATTTCCCTTTCTTTTTGTACAAGAACTCTGAAAAGAACTCAATTTGATATGCAACTAGTACATTTTACAGTACCAAGTTGATAATTGTATCGACCATAGACAATCGCATCACCCAAAGATAACACATCCAATATTGTCAACCCTTCGGACTTCTTCATGGGCATGTGGGAGTATTCAGCAGTTGTACATTTGTGTGATATAAGGTTTGCTGAAAGAAAAATAATTCTCTTCTGGCATATCTAGAATACAGCAGAGTGGATAAGAAGAAAAAAATTAATCAGGAATAAAAAAAAAAAAGGTTTCTTTATCAATTAATAATGATGATTCATAACTTCATAGTAGAATTCCCTTTTAGCCAGTCAGGTATTGGTCATTAGAAAGTGAGTGTCATTTTACCTCCATTGCAGATAATTTTGTCATTAGTAAAAAGCTTCTTCTTCATATATGGAGTGAGTACCGCTACGTCATTTTCCAAGAGCAATGGCAAGCAATAACCTTACGTTTTATTATGATTAATTGGGAAGTGACCAATATCATCATGATTTTAGTTAAGTAGGTACTTTACCTTTTGATGGTCAATACAGTTAAAAGAATCAAATTTCCATCCACCTCACTTTTTCACTAGTTAAATAGAATACACCAATAGTGATATGCCATCAGAAATTATTTCTTTGTGCGAAAAGTGAGAAAAGGATGAGTGAAAACTGAAAAGTATAACTCATTTCTCTTTGTCGGTGTCCTATGAATATTATGATGAATATATAGTTATGTAGCTCCTGTCTATCTGTCTTACAGATGCATAGTGTTTTACAGTGAACCTTCTGTCGTACCCAACTCGTCACGATTTGCTATTTAAACATTCAATTATGCTATCAAAAAAGGTGGTGGTAACATTGTTATATTGATGTGATCCATCCCCACCTCTCTCTCTCTCTCTCTCTCTCTCTCTCTCTCTCTCTCTCTCTCTCTCTCTCTCTCTCTCTCTCATCTTCATTTCCCCTTAGTGCTCTCTTTCATCTGTCATGCTTTTCTTGTATTCTGCTCCTAATGATTTTAATGAATTTTAATATTTCTCTTCCTCCCTCTTTCATACTTCACACGCATACTCTAAGAATTTTACTGAACCTCTATTTCTTGAATAAAGTTTGGTCGGTGCAGGATACTATTGACACTAAGCACAATTTGATCAGCAAATACTTCATAGTCATTTCTAGAAACCCGAGATACTGTTTACCTTCTTCAAACCTTCTTGTAACCCAGCAATTCTTCAAATCTTATTACTTCTCCAATTTTTTTTCCAACCCCGTATATAATTTTTCTCTCGCCTAAGTTTGTGGAAATGGTAGAGGGTTGTTTTTCGTCTATTTGGCTCTAGCCAGCTAGCGGTGGCTGAATGTTTGGTGAATGTGATATGCAGACATTTATAGCTGTGGATTTAGAAAGGATACGAAGTTGGCAGGGGCTGATAATGTGTTTGTAATTGTGTACGTGCGTGCAAGTCCCCCCTTTTTCTGTTTTATATGATGACGCCTGCTGCTGCTGTGTAAGATAAGAATGGAGAATGGGGCCCGAATGAAGGTGAAAAGTTGAATTGTTTTCGGTGACTTGCGTGTTTGTGGTAGCGTGCTATTTCAGTTCCTTCCTCAGGAGGGAACGAAAGACAGGAAGAGTGGGTTCTCAATCCCTTTTTAGCTTGATGATCAAGACAAGTTTAAAGGCATTGTGTTAACTCGCTGGAAAATAATGGCTGATCTGAAGCATTGTTATAATTACAATTAACAAGCGTGTATTATATGATTTTCTTTAAGGGCTTTAGATATTTAGAAAAAGAAATGTTGAGCAATATTGAAAGAAGATGAAGAAGAAGTGTGAAGGGTTCTCATGCATCATTTAGGGTTCATTCATACGAGATGAAACATCTTTTAAAGAAACTGTATAATAGAAAGGCCTAATCATTTAGCAGGAAATTCGTGATCATGAACAGTTCTCATATTTTACATCATTCCTTCTGCAATTAGACCTCTATTCTTCTTGAGTTTAACTAAAAAAAAAAACAACCTATACCTATAGATTCATCATACAAAACTTTTCATATCGCTTAGTTTTCCCTATCTGAACTAGGGGGGGGGGGGGTGGTTGACAGAAGTAGAACCCAAATACAGAAAGATATTACCTGAGCATTCTTTAGCAAGTTAATAAGGCCAAACGTAGAATGTAAATGTAATCTATGTTGACTGGCTAGCTCATTACCAAGGCTACCGGCATTCAGCAAGGAAACGACCTACTTGAGCTAATTTCCATGACATACCAGATCTAGGTGAGATAAACCTTAGGAAAGGGCAGTGATCCAGGTCTCCGCCCCTCCACATCTCAAATGTTACCCTGCTTTAGATCTCGCTGAGAGAGAGAAGATGTTTGTGAGGTGATATGCGAGTGTTTTCATGGTGTTCTAAAAACAACCCCTACCACAGTTTCCTACCGTTAACTATAGCATGTGGGCATTCATTTCCTTCGCTTTAATCGCTTACGGTAGGACTCTATCATGGGAAAGCTATTCTAGGACATCCTCTCACTTGGCTCGCTCTGATTGGAATATAGATTATAGAATTCAATTTGTAATATTGTAAATTCAGAAACATGTGTACTTCATACATTGAGATTGCATTGTCCAGCCATTCTATGAACGTGGGAAAGCGAAAACTACTTTTCATTCTCGACCATCTCCATGCACTCATTGACACAAGAATCTCAAGTATCATGCTAAACATCAATGTTATTGCTCCACGATGTATTTAATATTGTCCCCAAGAAATTTCTCCATTCCGTTGGTGCCTTGTTTGCTCATCTCCTCGATATTGTTGAGTTCTGAAAAGAAACTTCCATTTCACCTGCTGTGTTGCATTAAACGTTCTGTCAATCCTCTCGCATCCTTTCCACTGAGGAGGTAAAGAGTTTGCTAAGTGGACTAGAAATGATTGTAAACCTTGGTTTTGAAGTAACCTTGGAAGTTGTGTTTGTAACAATAGGCCTGTCGTCATCAGCTCGAGTTTGCCAAATATCCTGCTATTTTCAGACTTGGGATATTATCCTGCTATTTTCAGACTTGGGATATTATCCTGAAGCTTGAAATTTTGGAAACAAGACCAACATTTCTTGGGATATTTTCTTGATCAAATAACCCGCTAATTGTAACTGCGGGCTGATGATGACGCTAATAAACTGGTTGATTTGCGATCGGGATAGTTAAAATAGCGTGTTATTTGGCAAACTGGAGCTGATGAGGACAGGCCTATTGAGGCTTATTGGAGGTGGGCTAGGTAGAATGAATGCTATTTCCTAAGAAAGGAAAGGAATGCTTAAATATTGTCGCCAAGTTTTCACACTTGTGAATGGAAACTCCCAGGTAATGTTTTGAGGGGGAGCAAAGGTTGATAGAGGACTGAAATTTGACTTAAATTTGTTTGAAATAAACATATTACCTGTTAGAAATGTTAGATATTCAAAATAATTCTAATCATAGTCATTAATGAATTGTACTAATTAATTTCTCAGTGAATATTTCTCAGACTATTATCATTATATCAAGTAGGCAATTATAAAAAGATTGTAATATGGGCTAGGATCACACATTAAGCTTTCTATCTCTGTAGAAACATTAGAATAAGTAAAAGGTATAATTTCTCTCTGTTTTGACGTGTTGCTTGCATGCATTTTGAAACTTGAGATAACCTGTCGAGCGAGAATGCTGTAGACATAGAAAATAGATTCATCCACTTCAAACAAGAAATGTTATTTTGAAGCATGCAGTGGCATAAACTCGGACCTAATAATAATATAGGGATAATCGATCTCAGCGTATATGATGTTAGATGCATTGCTACATCGGGAGCAGAACATATCACGATCATCTGTATTCATAGCGCCTGTGAGGTGTCGAAAGCGGCGTTATATTACACCGCTCTGATCGCTTCTAATACACAGTTGGTATTGATTTATTGATCGCGGGGAATAGAATTTCATTCGCCCTCGTAATATTTGTGATGTTGTCATTTTATATCTTGGTAGATCTATGTCGTAGAATTCCCTTTCCTTTTCCTGTGCAGGCCGGCCAGGGTTCTTTTTGCCGGGCCCGCGAGCCTCACTGGTTATTTCCTGTTATTTCTAGGGTATGAATACACGGACGGAGGCTTGGGTGATAGGATGGGGGGTAATTGTTTGCTGGGAAGACGGGATATTCATCCAGCTTATTGATTAGAGTAACAAATACTAATGAACATTCATCACTTGCTTTAAGTATGTATGATAGCCCATTAATGGATCATGGATGTATCGGTAGCTCCCTTGTTGAACTAGCAAATCGTACCCTGTGTTGGATTCCTGCCTGTTTTATGCATCGTGACTGTAATGATGTAATGGCTGGCAACTTGGCAAGACCAAAATGATATTGGGTGCATTTATAAACTTAAGGAGTAAGAAATGTCTTTGTAAACCTGTTCAGAATTTCATCTGTGAAATTTGATTTATTTAGTGAAAATGGCTGTAACCCCAAATGAGACAAAATTGACAACATTGAATATGCATCTTAATTTGTTTTTCTTTTTGCATTAGAACAGAAAAGATATCTATAATTGCTGGTTTTAACCAACACTGGGCGTCTTACCAATCCTTTGTATGATGTGATGTTTTGATAGTGTGGAAAAGTCTCTTTTTTAATCAGACTAGGAAATTAATGTAAACCAATTAAGGAAACGGGAAGTTGTTAAAAGTCATTAGTTTATATTGAATCTGTGTGTATTTCTGAGAAAACAGATTAACAGCTGCATGTTGAGGTCTACACCGTTAAAATTTATTTTCCATCATGATAGCATCTGGCATATTATTGAGCTTTCTGCGGTTGGTGACAAAGTATGTGCTCTGGAAGATAGCTAAGTTTATTCTGAGCGTGGCTATACCAGTTTTGATTCTAATACCATGAACAGTAATTATTCAAGTGAGAAAACAGATTCTAAGCAAAATACCTGAGGATTGAAAGGGGGGGGGGGGGAACAACATTTTGAATCATTCAAGTTCCCATTAATGTGTTATATTAAGCCTTCATTGAAGGAGAGTTCAAGTATTTGTCGTTTTGCTATAAACTTGGGCCCGCGATGTGTGAAATAAGGAAAGTCCAAAGGAAATCATACTCTCTGAATTGTCTCTAACTAAGAAAACAGAAAGAAAGAAAAAATAGATGAATGCTATGATTTTACTCCAAGTCAAATACATGTTAAAGGCATCTTCCATTGTCTAGAATCTACCACATATAGTTATATTCATTTACTTTGATTCATTAATCAATGAGGACAGATTTGAATCAATCAATCATTACTCATGGGATAGTAAGAATTTAGTGGAGAAAATGAGGAGGAGGAATTTTAAAGTCAACTCCTTTGCTTATTGTTTGTCGGTATAAATGAAAGAGTAACATAGATAATAATAAGAATAATGATAAGATTTTCTGTTGTTGTTGTTGTTGTTTTTTCATTGGGGGGGGGATGAAGTGACACACAAAAGTGCACTTTTGATGAAAATTTGTAGCTTAGGGGGCTACTGTTACTACCCACCCCTCCCAAAGATTGAAATTGTGTCTGTATCTGGAGAAGAGATTGTAAAGACTGAGAGCAAGAGAGAGAGAGAGAGAGAGATGAGAGGAGGGGGAGGAGGAGAGATGAGATGAGAGATCGAGAGAGAGGAGGAGGAGGAGGAGAGAGATAGCTAAAGAGTAGAGAGTGAAGAGAATACAGGCCTCCCCACGTTGCCTAAGGGGCGACGAAAATACAACCTTCTGGTGCAGGTGTCTGAATATGAAATTAATTGTAGATGCCTGTAGCTAGAAAGAAGATGATCTACACCCCTCTTAGAAATCAATCTTACACTTTCTTTTTTTCCCTTCATATTGTCCCTTCTCTTGGGACAGGAAAATCCTTTCTGGAATCATTCCCACCGTAAAATTGAACTCCAAAAGTTTGGTGCTAAGTTATTCAAGGGGCCATTAGTAAGGGGAAATAGATTTGCACTTTTATAAGACAGAACAGATGGACTTTGGGGGGGGGGTGCAGGGCTGTAGATTGTGCAAATCATTGTTTATATTTGTCTAATGTACACATTTGGGAAAATTTGTCACCACAAGTAGGGGTTTGAACTAAATTATAGTCATTTTATCAGACATGTTGTCATTCAAAATTTTCAGCAAAAATGATTAATACTACCATAACTCTATAGAGTCTATGCAAACATTCACTAATTTGTTTCTCAGATTTCTCTGCTTCCAGTCAGATGACCATTCTATGAAAGATTAATGTATTTGATTTGATTTGATTTATTGGTTTCTTCACCTTTTTTGTTTCTTTGTATATGTTCATGAACATAATATGGTTTGATACAATATATATCATTAAAGACATGGCTAACTTCCTTCCTTTATGTGGGTTCTTCTTTAGAATGTAGGCCTATACTGTCAAGCCAGAAACTTTTGCATGCATGAAATACAAATTTCTGGATTGATCAAGATTTGTGCATGTTTCATGTCAAGAAATATTGGATTGAAGAAGTAAGATTGAATCATGGCATGAAATATTTGCAAATTTGTGAAATTTCTAGTTTTCCAGTTGACAGCTGAACACCTCTCATATTTGGCCCTGTCAAACCTGATCTATTCCCGGGATATATCATTGCTTGAGATACATCACACTGGAGCTATATATGCCACAAGTGAAACGAGTAATCATACTGAAATAGAAATCTTTTATTAGAACCTGTCTCTCTGAGTTTGTCATGATGGATTGAGAAGCAAGGAGTTTTGAAATGATCATCATTATACAATACAATACAATACAATGAACATTTAGGGCGCCATTCCCATAAGGCTCAGAGCGCTAACATCAACTAATATTATTTGTCTTTACTACATGTAAAGGCTACAATTAGATATTCCATATAAAATATTAAATTCAATTGATTAAATTAAATAATTAAACATACAGGAGAATTCATGTAAAGAGATGAGTTTTCAGAGCCTTCTTACGTTATCAGTCTGTTAAAAATATCAGGTTAAATGTGTCTCTCGTCTAGGCGTGTCTACTGTATTCCACGCACCTGGATACAAAAAAAAGAAAGAGTTCATCCCGTACCCTATATTAAAAACATGTGCTTCCATTTTTTGTTTTTTGTTTTATGCGATACAAAACTGCTAGTTACTCAGCAGAAACGAACACAATTATCTGGGTGCTATTTTTGATCCATTTCCCATGCTCCTTCGGAACCCTCCTACCCCAATCCCCAACATCACAGAGGAAACAATGAAGTAGAACAAATGCCCATGTGACCAATGTCAACGATATCCTCTTCCTCTTCTCCTGAAACCAATTCCATCTTGTCTAGACTGACTTTGTACCCTCCTCTTTCTGGTCCAACTCTGAACTATAAAGTTTCACAACAGTTTTATGAAAAATATGACCATTCAAGAAAAAGTTTGCAATATTGAAAAGTTGTGTTGGTTAAAAAAAATGTATCAATAATGGGTTTGAAATATGGTTTCAACTGTGCATGGAAGTCTGTCCTTGATAGTTTTGAAAGCCGTTCTCTCTGTTTATCGTATTGACTGATGGACAGTCTGTGAGTGTCTATAAAAGTAATATACTATGTGTGGCTCTCTTCATTTCCTTCTATCTGCTAGCAGTAGTAGAACTTTGTGGACCTGCACGAAGTACGGAAAGCCCTCTAGGCCCGACCAGACATGCCATGTAAGGACACGCTTCTATTTCAAGAGTGTGGAAGGAAATCCACGTTTATACTCTGTTTATTTGGATTTGGATTTGAGAGGAATCCTAGATGTTTAGTCGCCTTCTTTTCGGGGTTCAGTAAGGAGGAAAGCAAAGATGAAAGGCTTGACAGAAAGAAGTTGTGACCATATTTGGTAGTCTCTGTCCAGTCCCTTTGATTTATGTGCGTTATGTAAACAGTCCATTTTTCAATTTCATCATCAGATTTTAAGTGTAGCCATTTGAGTTGTCACCAAGTTTTAATGGATTGTAATACGAATGCCTTTAGGGCCAAACATGCATTTATTTTCATGTGAGATTTATATCGGTGTTCAGCTTGTAAAAACTTCACTTTTCTCATGACATGTAGAGCAATAAATAATTATTTGAAAAGAACATAAATTTTCTTTCTTCGACATCAGCTTTGTTATGAAGAACGTATTTAGGAAAAGTCTTTATTGTAGGTTTATAATCTCTGTATTTATATATCTTGATTGTTGTTGTTGTGTTTAATCTTCCATAATGCATGTACACTGAAATGAAGAGTAATTAAAATATCTTTTTAGGCCTAGGCCTAGATGCGACTCATTATTTTCAAATCATGACATATTTACAAATTCAAATGATCACATTGTAGGATATAAATCAAGTATGTGATGGTGTTTACTGATTTCCACAGATAGAGAAAAACGGGATGACAAATGGGAAGGCGGAGCGGTTAGAAATCGAAGCTGTATCGTTGCAGATGTTCGTGGATCATATTCACACAACACCCAAACCACAAATGCGTCAATGCATCTTCAGGTTTATTCAAAGAAAGAAGAAAAAAAAATGGAATAAATCATTTGAAGGGACTACAATAGCCACACCTGGTCGTGCGTTGACAAACAACTTCCAATGATACCCCTAGGCTAACATCATTCATACATCTACACCTCCCCTATTGCCATAGCAGTCCTGTCTGTCTCTACGGATAGCACAAGCAGTCAATGCCTCGATCTCCAGCGCATGTTGCAATTCATGCTAGTTTTTCATTATTGAATGGAAAGATTGAAAGATATGTTTTGAAGAATGGTGATGACATTTGTCAGATTGTATGGTTAAGCTTCTCGCAACAGACCCCAAACTGTTTTCCTTGTTGAGAACATTGAATAAATAAACGATAAAATCATTTTGATAAATGTTTTCAATAGAATACATGGGAGGACATCGAGGGGACCTACTGGTACATTTAGGGATTATATTGTACACAGATGTAATCTGATGTATCTTGAATTGCCTGTAAATGTACAAGATATACATATAAGCTTCTGAGATTTGTTAAGTTCATTTTTTGTAAAGTTCATTTTTTGTAAAATGGCTACTTTATATTTCTTTTCATGTTTCTAGATGTTTTAGAATGGTTTCTAGAATGGTGATGACATTTGTCAGATTGTATTGTTAAGCTTCTCGCAACAGACCCCAAACTGTTTTCCTTGTTGAGAACATTGAATAAATAAACGATAAAATCATTTTGATAAATGTTTTCAATAGAATACATGGGAGGACATCGAGGGGACCTACTGGTACATTTAGGGATTATATTGTACACAGATGTAATCTGATGTATCTTGAATTGCCTGTAAATGTACAAGATATACATATAAGCTTCTGAGATTTGTTAAGTTCATTTTTTGTAAAGTTCATTTTTTGTAAAATGGCTACTTTATATTTCTTTTCATGTTTCTACATGTTTTTTCAACAAATTGTGAAGGAGAGATATTGACCTACAAATGTCACTTGGGAAATTAATTTGTCTTTATTTTTTTTTATCCATTTTTACAATTTGATTCTAGTATTCAAACATTAACATTTTGTAACATATAATGTGTCCTTGGACTCAATGGTTGTTTGCATGTACATTTAGTAGTTAATGTAAGCACATGCAGGGCAGATACAAGCAGTCATACAAGTTCAGGTTCGGAGCCTGAGATATATATGTGTGCCAAACAAACGTATTCTGATTTGATGTTCATTACGCATGACATCATTTCCCTCTCTTCCCCTCTCTTCCCCTCTCTTTCTTTCTAAGTATACCTCCTTCCAGGAGGCTACATGAGAATCAAATAATGCTTCAACTCTGTGAACTTTACAAGATGCATGCCTGCTTCCTCGTTCAACCCCCCCCCCCCCCCCTCCCCCTCCCCCTCTCCTCTTCCATCTATACTGGATGATGGGGGAAATAATCTCAGAGGGGATTTTATTGCCCAGCTTGAGGGGGATGCAAGATGCAGGAGGAAAAAAAAAAACCGAAGACAAATTCAAGGCACAAATATGAAAGCAGATTATGATATTTGATACGGAAATTCAAATTCATTCTTAAAAGCAAGCATAAAAAGGCTTTGGTTCGAGCTGTGACGGCCTAATTGAGTAGGCAATTTGCAAGGCAAAGAAATGGAGAAATGATTCAGCGGGATGCGTTGAGTGAATTTCTAATGCTCTTATTCCGAGTTGAGCGCAATAAGCTAGCAAATTGCTTAGTCCCATGCTAGGATTAATACGTGGTCTCGGGAGACTGGACAGACGGACGTGGTGGGCATTGTGATTGGGCGCTGCGGTATAGTGGGCTTTGGGAAACGCAGCTTTTGGAAACGCGCTAGATATTGAATTATTGAAGGAGTACTTTTTATTTGCATGTGAAAATGTGTGTATGCTGCATAAGTTTATTCTTGAACCTGCCATATTGCACTTCTGGCTCATTTTACACTTCTGGTTCATTTGACCTGTGTACACTTAGACAATGGTGGATCTGTATTACAAGTGCAGCAGAAATGCAACTGTTCCACAGTTTCATTAACATATAATATCAGCATTCCTTTAAAAAACACTCATTATATGTTGATTTGTAAAGCAAGTACTGCTTTATTCATTCTAGGTACATGTTAAATTATCTAATATTCGTCATTGTGTTGCTTATGAATCCAATGAATGAAAATCGCATTACACTCCGCAAATGAAATTAACATATCTGGTTTATGTGTAATAATTATCATATAATGGCGCTTGAAGGCGAACGTTATCATCTAATGATAGTGGTTAAACCTTGTCATTTATTAGCTTAATCCCTCGACAAGCCCGCTCCATGAATACCTAACTCGCAACCTCTCACAGCCCTAATCAATACAATATATGTTACCACGTCAGCTGTTAATTCGCACCACAACCATGCGCATAATTGAATTCCGCACGACTGTTTTTCCAGACAGTGTTGATTTGATTTTGGGTTGGTCTGTTTTCATTATGTTCGTGTTCCTCTTTTACTCTCCGCATCCTGGATAAGCTCATTGTCAGTTTTATACTGACCTGGAATCAATCCCACACTCCATTGAGCTTCAATGGGGAAAAAGAAAAGGATGAGAAGAAGAATAAAAAGTGACCAAAATAGAAAACGTTACAGCACTAGGCATTTAAATTTACTTCTGTTTCTCAGAATGGATCTATGTTTTTAGTGGATACTGAATGCCTCTTATTTTTTTCCTGATACTGTGAATATACATGTAGCAGGCTATAGGGGTTAAATCAATCCTTACATCTCCAGACCTTTTTGGTTGAGAAATAAAGTGTGAGATGCTGTCCCATATCTTTATGATTATTATTTTGACCTAATTATGTGATTCAGTTTTTGTACATCTGATAGTGTGCATGTTCCTATATAGATGCATCTTACATAATATTATGCTTTAAAATGAGTAATGGTTTTAATGTTAACAGTCCATGAAAAATAACGTCTATTTTGTTTAAACTATTAAAACAGGTACATTGTTGATCATTACCAAAAGTAATGTTATTTTTCTCATCCAACAGATGTAACATAACATACAAAGTTATTATAGCCTATTTATGAAGCATGCTTGGATCGATGTGCGTAATTCAGGCATGGGCCTATATACCTACTGTACTCTAACAGTGATTAGTATGATGATTTTCCAATCCAACAAGCCAGTTAGAGCATTATTTACATGTACCCTCACATAACATCTGCACCAACTAGTCTTTATAATCATAAATATCTCATTTGAGCCCTTTTTTGGCAGTAGATCACTTCACAACAGAGTCAATTAAAGGAAGAGAGGGCAATTAAATAGCCAGGCCTCGATCAGCCATTTAATATTGATTTGTGAGATCGTATTTCATCTGACTACTCATTTTTAATACACCGGACTGTGTGTAGTCGGTTTGCAATGTATTGCAATCATATCAACAGAACAAAATGCAATCGTTCCTAGATTGGATCACATTTATTTTGTCTGATATGGATTTGTCTGTGTCTAAACTGGAGAAAATGTTAAAGATTTTATTACACTATCATAAAATAATACTTATTTTAAATTCTAAAATGATAGTTACATGCATTAATAATACTAATTACTCATTATATACATTCCCAGTTCGAGTCAGGATCCTGATTGTAGCAGGATGAATTCCCAGTTTCACCAATTTAGTTTTTAACCATTATAATCTTTTATATAATTATATACATATATATGTAATTTGAAGAATCATTTCAAGATTTATAATGAGCTACCCTTTCAAGGAGGAAAATGGATTTATGACATAATTCACATGACTGCATGAAGATACTGTATCATCAATGCACTAAATATATCTGATGAGCTGCAAATATGCCTGTCAACGAATGTATGTGGATAATTATTCACATCTCAAGTCGAGCATATTATTAGAAAGATAATCTTGATTGCCCTACAACTTGAAACAGACATGTTTACTGCCAAACAAGCTCGTTCATTTCTCCTGTTTTTCCTCGCGTCAGTTGTGTCTCTAAGCTGCCATTTGTCAATTTGTTAGGACATCTTTATTACAAATTGAACCAAAGGGTGACTTCTAGCTCCTGTCAGGCTGAAATTGATATTCAAGTCAGATTTGATTTCGATTCAGCTTCGGCTGCCCATCCTTTTGATTCGGAACACGCATAGCTGCTTTGTCACTTGTAGTGAGTGGGTTGGGTTAGGGACGTATAAACAGACCCGGTAATTGGTAGCAATGGTTGTTTGATGGCGAGCGAACGGTCGTCCGTCGGTCAGGTATCAATTGGAACAAAGGACCTTTAGATTTGGTTTGACAGGTCGGACTCAGATGAGGAGGTGTCAATTGTATTGTCATTCAGGCATAGGTTATTACAAATCTATGAATGATGAGTGATTGCTTTTATTGATATGATATGTGTCGAATTAAAAAGCAATTATATCTCTTTTACAAGTTGCTTCTTATTCTAAAGGAGATCTCCCAAATTCAAAGGCTTCTTAGAAAAAACACCACAATTTGAGGTCCCTATCTGTTAACTCAGTTGTGAAAAGTGATACCTAGAAGTGTCAAAAGCAATTTCTTGAAATGAATTAGCATACATTTCGTCCTTGTTTTCACGAAGTGACGGTAGTGAGGAAAATCGTAACGCAAAGTGAATGCAATTTTGTTTCACTACCGTCACTTCGTGAAAACAGCGACGATTTGTCAGCTGAAGTAGTGTATGCAATATAATTCATGATGTATATCTAGCAAAATCTATTTTAAGTTGTTTTCACGGAGAATGCCGGTAAACTGGTAAAGGTTACTTTTTTCATTTGAGAAAGGACTTGAGTCCTGAAATGTAGATTTATTATTGAAATATTCATGACAGTCATTCAGACTTACCTTGTTTACTGCAGAAGTCTAATACCTTTGCATTTGTAAACATGTCATCTTAGAACGGACGCATACTTCTTGTTAAAGGGATTGGTTAACTTTGCTTCAGATTCTGAAACAAAATCTTGGAATTAGCTCATGCAATCATAATTATAAACCTTTGGGTCAGTTAGGAATCCCATGACTTTTACAAGCCTAAGGCCTGTATAATTATCAAGATATTTATGATTGGGAATCAAAATGTCATCACTACAGTCTGTTGGGGAAAGTCAGTATGGTCTGGTCACTCAAAGATTTTTTTACTTTTTTGAGGCACTTCATGATCATTTTGAAGAGCATTTTTGTTTAGGGCTTCAATATTAAACCATTATCACAGAGACTGATAACAGGTAGGGCCATGCATCTCAGATTTAATATTGTTAAACGATGCCTTTAATACCTGAAGGGGGGGGTTTATGATATAGATATCTTTTTGAGAGCAAGAAGAGGATTAATTCTTTATCAAAGGGACAGGAATTAACCCCTTGTTGCCCTCAGCAGAGGATATTTTACATTTCATCGAAATGAAGAAAGAGGGGAAGAGGGAGTATTTTGATCAATATATTTTCTCCATCCGTAGCTCATATCGTACGTATCCACCATACGCACGCACTTCTCAACAAGCCCAATCCTTGTCCATGATTAGATTAAAGGGGCACACATCTTAAGCGCCTAATTCCGGCTGACGGCGACCTAATGAAAATCAATACAAGCCACACCTGCCAGCATAGCGACCGCTTTCAGACCGTTTGCGGATCGCCGTGAATGCGCTGATAGAGATGCTCGATCTTCCCTGCATAGTAACTAACAGGGTTGTAAGCATAGATGGTGGTAGCTGTGGGGTTCATATCTTGTATCTTCTTCAGGGAATAGTGATATGAGAAGAGTAAGGAATAGCAATGGCCAAGATGGTGAAAAATTGATAAATATATGCATCCACTCACTGTTTGTTGTATCATCACTCATAAGATCTTCACCAGCCAGATCTAGCTATCACCCATCCAAAAATACACATTACCTCATCACATGTTTTTCTGTTTCTATGCTAGTATGACACGCAATCTAGATTTATTGAACTCTTTATTTCTTTCTTTCAAGTTGGTCGAATCGTGGGATATTAGAAAGTGATGTAATTAAGAAAAGTTTGCATGTGACTCACATATTCTCTATGAATTAGTTTTTTATTGAAGGTCTGTTTTGATCAGATATTTATCATGCTTCTATTCTACATCTTACAAGGCAACCTCTTTCTTACGATAAAGATTTGGTGTCTTTCAAAGCTTGCCGTTCCCAAGGATGCTACTCGTTTCATTCGATTACAATAGAACAACCAGAGTGGCGTGCAAAAGTCACTTGGCTTTGCTCATTCAGCTTCCAATAAATGTTATGTGAATGTTGAGCATGCAGCAAATTACAAGGCCAGCGACAATACCCCGGGCTGACGCTGGCACGAAAAGAGACGCAATTATGCGGCTCTGAAGACGAAGGCTAGCTAGTCAGCCTCGCAGCAGCCCCGACTGATTAAAAAGGTATGGCTACACAACAATAGCTGCCTCAGATGCGTCCATTTTAGCAGAGAATGAAAGGGTAGAATGCTACCAATGAGAGGGAAATATGGAAAAACTGGCGGAGAGAGAGCGAGCAAGAGAGAGAGATTGCATAAGGGAGGAGTGAAAGAGACATATTTAGAATCTTTTAGAGTTTTTTATGATAAATATTAAGGATTGGAAAATTCAATGTATTGATGTAGACCTACTTGTCAACCATGAAGATTAATATTGCCGAGTCTTTAGAAGGCTTACAAGGCCCTCTGCAGATAGAGGGAGCTAGCTTCTTAAAAGCTAAAAGCTTGCTGAATGCAACGCTGTATTTCTTCAGAAAATAGCCAGAAGAGTTTAGTTGAGTTTGCCTCTCTCTTCAGTTGACACAGAGTTTATAAGACGGTTACTGGGTTAAGTTTCCAACAAAGAGAACAGTTATGTTTCTCATTCAACAACAAAATGAGTGCCTCTATCCCTTTATTTGATTTATTCATACCTGACTATAGGTTGTAGAACATTATGTTTTTGATAGCCATATTGTCAGGGTTCTCACATAATTTGTGAATGCAAATAAAGTTTAAAGATAAAGTATCCACAAGGAACTTTTATGTACGAGACAGAACGTCAAAGATATAAAAGGTATATTATATCAGGATTTGTCAAAGCTTTTCATTTCTCTGACATTAGTGCTTATCTACAATGCCTGAATAATGTCACTATTTTCACTTTTCAAAATCGTATATTTGTCAAAACTGTTTTGGATTGTAAATCAACATTTCTACCTGCCCTTAGCCAATTAAGACAGCTGGGGAGCAGATCGAGGCTGCTCCAGAAAAAGCACTGCCATTTCTTTGAGTAAAGGCTATCTCACGTCTTGTCAAAATAGCCTTTAGATAATTCACCTGCCTACATCCATTCAAATATAGTTGTAATTCCATTAACACAGATCTTGTCTTACATAATTGAATCAAACCCATCAGCCAATCTCAAACGCTAAATCACAACAAAAGGCCGATGCTCTCCCCTCTCTCGCTCTCTCTCGTACGGAGGAAAATCTAGGTTAACCCCGTCAATACCACAGGCAAGATTGCTATGCATTGAAGAATCAGAAGCATGTTGGATTGATGCAAGAGCATTAGTTAATCATACTTATAGTGTTGTAATCACAAAGAACAGCATACAGGAAAAAAACATGCCTTCTGTAATTAGTTGCTAATTCAACGTGTTAATGATGTAATTGATTTTAATAGACACTTGAGATGCAGTTAAAAACATTCAAAACTAGAGACAGGAACATGGCGCCAGTCATGGCTCACAAAATTTGAATGTAAGAAAGGTGTTCATTAGACCTAGAGCTAAAATTCGATATTTCAAATCATTCTCCTACTTTACTGAAAACTGTCATTTAAGGAGAAAATACACAAAAGAGTAGAGGAAATGTAGGCCAACATGCAGTGAATTACATACATAGTATCTGATTGCAGATATCAAATATTTGTTCTCTTTTTTCTTTCTTCCTGCCTCTCTCTCTCTCTCTCCCCTTCCCCTTCTTCTTCTTCTTCTTCTTCTTCTTCTTCATCTCTCACGTCCTGCCCTGATAAATGATCTTTAATTCTGTCACCCAGTTTCTTTTGTGTCTCATCGACACGAGGCAATCTTTTCATGATAACCGATCCAAATTGACATTCAAATGATAAATGGTGGATATCCAATAACTTCTCTGGACATTCACCCTTTTACATCCAGCTTGAGATATTATTAGGTTATCTTGTCAATGCCTCGTCCATCTAATATGTGTGCACATAGATGTAGGGCAAGCTATAGTATAGCACACAAAGGAGGGCAGCTTACATGCAAGCTAGGGTATATCTTGTGGACTTGGATAACGCCTTGTGAATTAGCTCCCAATACCAATTTATGCCCATTCATAAGTAAAAGGGACCCCATGTGTACCTGATTTGTAAATGAGATTTAGCAATCAAGCAAGCCTCACATGTCTGTTTGGTTGGGGGAAGGAAAGTGCACGGAAGAGATATGACCCCAGTAGGAACTCTTGAGCCGTCCTGTTTCTTCTCACTGCATCTATAGTTCACGATACAAAAAGTGTAGTAAATTGCTCCATCTTCACTACATGTTTACCGAAAAGCAAGATCTTTATAATAAGTTATGGTTGTGTTACTGTTAAGAAAAATTAGATATAAAGTCAATCTTCATATATTTTCTGTTGAATAGTTTTTAGTTTTCTACCGGCTTTTATCTCTACCTAATGAAGTAAAATGTGAGAGCAAAAAGGGAAGAGCATGTATAATGAAGCACTTGTAGTTGATGATTTGAATGGATGTTATTTTTTAATTATAAGTGTTCATTACCTCATTATAAATGGGACCTTAAACTAATTGGAGAAGCTTTTGTGTTGATTTGTAATGTTTAGGCTTATATTCAATTGGCCTAATCATGTTTGGTGTTCCTTAATATGTTTCTGCTTAAATAAATAGAACCGTGTATGTATTATGTTCTCAAGTACTTGATCTAGCCCAAGCTGTTTGTATCACTGCACTGGTCATTTAGGCAGAGTGATATACCAGCTAGCATTTGTCATTAGCATACCACACCAAGGCTTGCATTCTCTGAATGTTTAGGAAATAAACATGGTGGAATTTATGACAGACAGGTGCAACTGCCTGATTACGATTAAGGCCAGGACTATTTATCACATGATTGATATAAACACACTTTCTCTCCATCCCCACCTTCCCTCCATCCCTCCTTCCCGCTTACACTCTATCCCCCCTTCCAGCTTACACTCCATCCCCCCTCACCGCTTTCCACCCTCAATTATTCCCTTTCTCACTCTCTTTCTTACACACTCCTTCTCACCCTTACTCTCTCTCCCTCCCTCTCCCCCTCTCTCCCTCTTCCCCCCCCCCCCTCTTCCCCTCCCCCTCCCCCTCCCCCTCCCTCTCCCTCTCCCCTCTCCCTTAATTGAGGCCTATATATGCGCGCTTAGTACTGTAGATACACATAAGAGAAATAAATGGTAGATAAATGGAAGGTATGGAGACAAGACTAGTAGATCACATTCATTGTGAATGTTTTTGACCTTGAAATCCACTCACTCACAACTCTGACTCACAAATTCCTGCTATGGTAGACGTCTTACCTGAATGGTTCCCATCTTGGTTAATGGAGATAGGTGAGATGCACGAGCTCCTGTGTTTGTGTGTGACCAACACATGCACTATTGATAACATATTGAGTCAGTCCTTGATACTATGATATAATAAGCCATTTTGGCCCAGGTGTTCTATCAAACATCATGCTAATAAATTTGTGGAGTTCAATTAAATTAATTGGTATTTTATTAAAATGAGAGTCACTTGTGTAAATACAAAAAAAGTTGAAGTGGAATATTGCAGGTTCATGAAAGGATGTGAAAATTAATGTATTTTGCTCAGCATTGTGAACATCTTTAATATGACGTCTGGCTCGATTACTCCCCAGGGAGTGGAAATTGTGCATACATTGTGTGCGGGCAAGCCTGAATTCCATGACCGGGTAATAATAATTCGCTATATTAAATAAGCGCTATATAAAAGCGGAATATTATTATTACAGTTTACAGTTGTGACTATAGTTTATGGGGAATCTTTGGGAAGGATGGCAGTTGGAAGAGAGGAGTTTGATATGATGTATATCTTTGTTGTCATCATTGATAACATAAAATATTGAATCTGTTTTTTCTCTTGAAACGTTTTATCGTTAGTGGTAGTGAAAGTGGTGGTGGGGGCGATGGTAGAGGTGGTTGTTGTTGTTATTGTTGTTGTTGTTGTGGTGGTGGTAGGAACTTGGGTTAAGTTGGGTGTAAACGTTGTATAAATCTTGTTGACTTTTTATCGTTTTTTAAAAATCATTAAGTACATACCGTACTATATATCCTAAAACAGTACAAAATAATTGTCAGAAAAATGTCTAAACTTATAAAAACAAGGTGCTCTTGAAAATTTGTTTTCTGAACTCGGTGCACACACATTCAACAGTTCATATAATTGATGAAAAGTTTGATGCTATTTCAGGAGCGTAGTTTAACTCGATTGTGGATCTGATGTAAGTGACTTACATGCTTCACCGTTCAAGGTCAATGTTTGCTAGCGGAAAAAAAAATCAATGTGAAGCGAGCGTTGTGACCACATTACTGAATAAAGAATCTCTCGCAAATAATCAGATATGAAGAAGATGGAAAATGCAGCCATTGCAACGAAGAAAGCTTCTAAGTAGTCGACCTACGGTTGGAATATGTTTGCCATCTGAAGGAAGAATGCATTTGAATTTCTCATGCATGATTAGATTAGTGAATGCTCCATAAATGAGAATAAGAAAGTTTTGAGTTTTGAAAGTTAAGATCACTAATGATGTGGAGAATATCTAATCGGCAATTCAGTTTTGATGTGTGATGTTATACAGGGAAAACTCTGCCAATTGCTACGTACAGTAATTACTCAAATTTACCCTTTTGATGATAAAACATATTTTTGGAAGGTTACACTATGGGTGCTAGTTTTTATATCTCCTCCCACAAACAAACAATCTGTTCCACCAAAATAGTTGAAGATATGGTTATATGATATAAGTTATAAACTGCACACAATTAAACAGTATAGAGGGTCCTATTTTATCAAGGTAGTTAATGTTTTTCTATGATTTATATTTTTCATAACTGCTAATAATATCCGCTAGATTCTGCTGATATTGAAAATTCTCTACTAGTTCTCTACAAATGAAACCTTACCAACAAAATATCGTGCTGGTGGATTATGTCTGTGAAACTTTTCAGTCATCAACTTTACTTCTGTTGTATCTTTAAAATGTCTGAAGTTTACGATGAAAACAACAGATGGGTCCTTAGATTGAATCCAAGATGGAAATGGGAAATAGTAAATAGTAGGTGATGAGTTGAACATCTGACTGGTAGTATGCTTGACCCACACAGGTCATGACCTTTGGCATCAGAGGTCATAAGGTCAAAGTGGGAGGAATGTGTGTAGGTGGACCATAACTGTATTGAAATAAGAATGGAAGAAGAACCGGAAGATGAGGCAGAGAGAGAGAGAGAGAGAGAGAGAGAGGGGGGGGGGGGGCAGAAAGGGGGGTGAATTCAATGAGGGCAAATGTAAGAGAGTAAAAATGAAGATAAGAGTAGAGTAAAATTATACTGAGCTATACTATAGTCCTTCAGCGTAAACTCAAATGGATATCTCATGATTTCCCATAACGCTATGAAGATATTGTTATATTTTTCCCCCAGTTGGGCTTGAGAATCTTCATTCTGACCATATTTCCTAGGATATTTCTACTCTGGATTTTCCTTCAGTCGCGCCAACGCCATGGCAGGCAATTCCATTATCTCCATATCCGCTCCATCAGCAATATTAGCGCTCCTTTCTTTATATCCCAGTATTGACACGACAAGAAAAGAAAACTCTCCTCGAACCTCATCAGAATCAATATGAATCCTCATTGATTTTTTACCACCTCTCCCTTTTAACTTGTTGCATTAGTTTGCAGGGCATAGTGCTCATCTATTTTTCCCCCTTTTTTCAGATCATACAATCGGGGTTTCTCCAAGAAGAGCTTGCATGGGAAATATAGACATGTTATGAGATGTGATTCCTTTTATTGGATAGATACCCTCAAGGTTCAATTTTGATTTTGTCTATCTTATCTCAAAACATTGCAGACAATTATTGATTTTTTCACCTGTGAAATATTGTCTTTCGATAGATTGTGGTTTGAGGCAGTGCCTAAAGGTAGTACAAAGTTTTTCTTGAAAATAGGGTGGAAAATGAAGAGTATTGTTTTGACGGTGTGGGTTATTTTTGATTTCGTTGATTTGCACTTTCTCTCTAGTTTCCATTAGGGGGTTGACTAAGCTCACAGCCACCGTATTTCAAGATTTGATGCATTGTACCATTTGTGACTTTTGACCGTTTAACCACGAGTCTTGGAGTCCTTATATTATTATTGTTTTGCATGCTTTACCGAATAACTGTTTTTACTATTCATTTGGGATAGATGCGGTAGGTGGAGATGGGGATGTAGATAAATTGTTCTTTGAAATCATTTGATAGGTCTATGGTTTAGTTTTATGATTATTATACAAGAAGGAAAAGACATTACCTTTTTCCATTATTGTGTGACAGTTATCTTTTATCCTGAATGGTTTATGAAGGTGATGATGATGATGACGATGAATGATGATGGTGGTGATAATGATGCTGATAGCGTTTATGATGGTGATAATGATGAAGATGATGGTGATGATGAGGATATTAATGTGATGATGATGATCATCATCATCACATTAATATCCTGGCGCATACAGTGTGACAGAAAAAAATTAGTAGTGATATAATGATTTTAGAACTTGTAATTACCAGAAAGAATTATGAGGCAGCTTAAAATTATGAAAGGCCTAATGATGTGAAGCAGAGAGATATTAGGTGAAAATATTACCAGGAAATTATATTGAATATTGTAACGTATGACAGAAATTGCTTGTCCAAAATGATAATAAATCTAAATAAATGAAATATGGAAGTGAACAGAAATGCTGAGGAGTGGATGAATATCTGTTGCCGAAACTCCTCTTTCATGACCTGTCTAACAATTGCTCTCCATAAATCAAGAGATTTGGATCCTCCGATTACTGTTTCCAATTTCCGTTTTAAGGCAAGGATCATTAAAATGAAATGGGATCAGAGACATATATTATATATATAGGTATATATATATATATATATATGTATGGAGAGAGAGAGAAAATGAGAGACTGTGTGTGTGCTTGTGTGTAAGTGTGAAGAAGGAGATCAATGGAGATTCACCTAGATGTATACACACACACCTAGACAAATTTAAGCATCTCTTGTTTACTTAGCAATTCATTAAAAATTCGAACCAACGTAGTTTCCAGCATGAAAACGGAATACCGGTCCTGAATTCCCTTCATTATTAATCTGAAATGTTCGGTGTGCACTTCAGAAATACATAATGAATGACCTGTTCTCTAGTAGATTTATATAATTATGGAAATTTTCTCCCAAAGTCATGAACCTGAGAGGACTTTCAATGACCCACTTGACACATCTTCATACTCTCCGTGGAGTCGTTCACTTCCTGCTGTCTGTCTCTCTTTTCTTTACTTTTCTCCACTCTCACCTCGTAGTATATACCTTTGTCATGGCTATTCTCTTCTGTCCCTCTCTGTATTTCTCTTTCTATTTTCCTCTGTCTGTCTGTGTATTGCTCGCTCTCTTAATCTCTCTCTCTCTCTCTCTTTTCTCTATCTACCTCTATTTCTCTCTTCCCTCTGTCTGTCTGTCAATCTACCTGTCTCTCTCTCTCTCTCTCTCTCTCTCTCTCTCTCTCTCTGTCTGCCTGTCTCTCTATCTCTGTCTCTCTCTCTCTCTGTCTGTCTCTCTCTCTATCACTCTCTGTGTGTCTGTCTGTCAGTCTCTCTCTCTCTCTCTCTCTCTCTCTCTCTATCTATATCTCTCTCTCTCTCCTTTTTTCCCCTTCTCTCTCTTGTTTACCTTCTATCTTTCCTCTCTCCTCTGTCCGTCATGTGTGGGCAACATTCTTTCATTCCCATTCTGCTAACTATCAACCAAATCGTGAAGAAAGTCACCATCCCCTGCAATAATTTGGTTGTTAAAATTCCTCTTTCGACCAATTTGTGGCTGTGGTATGAAATAATCTCCATTCCTTCCACGCCCGTTATCAACATGATCAAGAATTGTAGTTTCAGTTGTTGACAATCATTGGTTCCTTATTAAACCTCTGTCCACGTGATGGAATAAAAACCAGCATGGGTGGGCTTCAAATAAGTAGTTCTCTAATAGATTTTTAAATATTGATATTATCACTGCTCATGATATATTGCTTTCCTCATCAAGTTGGGCTCTGACAGCTCCTTCTGATCTGCCTTATGTATGAATATTTTTTTTTTATTTAAAAAAATACCTTTATTTTGGAATTATTTTTTGTTCTGCATTAATTTTAATATTAAATATAATAAAATTTAGTAGTTAATCATGTAGGTCAGTCAGTCATTCATGGTACAGTGAATCAATCAGAATACAAAGAAAAGAACAATCTATGGTCGATAGCCTGATGCACCATAATATTTACACAAAGATATCTTTTTGTCCCCCTTTTCTTTCAATTCCACATGAAATAGACATTCCTGCAATACTGATTCATAATGATTTTATGAATAACTTATGAATTCTACAAGTCTAGAAACTACATGGTTTCATGGGGTGACATTTCTTGAATATTATTGTGTACCCTAAACTTTTTTTGATAAGGAAATATAATAAGATACTGCCATTATGTCTGCAGGGAGTGAGAAGGGTATTAACTCTCTGTAACTCTGATTATGCTTGATTAACACCCTTCTGGCTCTCATCAGATGAATGTATTAAAACTGACATTAAAGGTAAAGATCAGTTTTGGAAACACCCCCCTCTCAAAAAATGAAATGGAAGCTCTCATTACCAATCATATGTGAAAGAATATGTTTTGACTAATACGTGATGATACAAATTTTGCAGAGAAACCGCCTACTAATTGATATATTTGGTAAATTATTATACCTATTTGGACCTTATAGATATCACACACGTGTCGGGCACGTGTCGCGTAGTCCCATATACATCTTTCTGTGTACAGTGCTTGTAACTTTACCAAGACTGGGCCAAATTTCTTATCATTTTGATGATTCCAGAACCTTGCAGTATACACCAATACTTATATGCTAGATGATCAACCTTTTCTGATCGATTACACAATGTTTCTTTCACAATGCAATCGCATGACCATAACTGGTATTTATCTTTAAGTATGAAATTATTATAATTTTTTTCTTTTTGTTTGTTGTTATTTTCACAGATCACAAAGGTACCTGTTGAAGAATGCAGTAACTATACAACCTGCTCTGAGTGTGTGGAAGGACCAAACGGTGTAGGAGATCCATACTGTGGATGGTGTACTCTACTTGCAAGGTATGTAGTAAACACACCTACTCTTCACAGGTTCATTCGTCTTCTTATGTTTGACACTAATGAAGATTAAAAGAATGATTTGATTGAGGTTTTGTTGAACCACACTGCTATGAAAGCAAGTATGCCTGCAGGTGAGCACAGAAGGACAACCCTTATCCAAAGGTCTTGATTCTGAGGATAAATGCCTTTCTAGAGGGCATACATGCATCATCAACTTGGTTTTGATCCCAGGATTTCCCCTGTTACCCCCGGTTACAAGAACACCAGTTACCCACTGAGCCATTCGATTAGTTTTAATAATTCAGAGTATTTGAAGATTGTTGTTGTTGTTGGCCTTTTTGTACAAGGCTTGGTGAGTTTGGCTGTTCATCATCAAGTTTGGCTGTACATCATCAAGTTTAAGTGCATGGTTATAACAGTATTCAGCAAAAACAAAACAAAACAAAAAATTCAGTTGCTTAGGGATACTAGATCAAGAAGAATATAAGGAATTAGGTTTGTGGCCCCATCTTAGATTTTAAGATCTTTTTCAGGAAACGAGGAAATGAGTTTATGCCCTTAAGTTTGATGAAAACCCCAAACGAGATGAATTTGAAAAGTAGAAAGGAGAGAGATTCAAGGGCAGGTGCGCTATAAATCTTCTAAGAACTTAAGAAGCAAGGATTTACTCTGCTTCTCCGTTACCAGAGCATTTTGCTCATTTAGCAAAGTCTTCTTGTTAAGATGCGACAGTATTCCACCGACCTCCAGGGATGGATGATGAAGATGAGGATTCTTCCAATTTGCAGCAATTTTATTTCCCTGGTGACCCAACCAGTACACATCAAGCAGATTGTTCTCTTGGCTTGGATGATAACAAAATGATTCACTCGTTTCTCAGCCATACCATATCATAGAGAATGTCAACATGGGGGATTGGATGGAAGGAAGGACGTGAACTCGGGTGTTTTTTGCATATTTGCCTGGGAAAATTTCAAACAAAAGAAACATGAGAGGTGTATTGTTTGGTACTTCATGCTTGTGTTTGCCGTGCGTTATGTTTCATGGTGAGGGGGAAACTGTTATGGCATGGTAAAATGGCCGTAAAGTGGCATCTACTCCGAACAGGATGTGAGTAACTGTACTCAGACCAGGCCGCGTACCTGGTCATTAAACAAACAATACACTCCATTCCCCTTGCAACCTTTCCCCATTCCTTTACCATTTCTATTTCTTTACTTCACCTTTTTTCTTTCTTTCCTTCACCTTTTTTCTTTCTTTCCTTCACCTTTTTTCTTTCTTTCCTTCACCTTTTTTCTTTCTTTCTTTCCTTCACCTTTTTTCTTTCTTTCTTTCCTTCACCTTTTTTCTTTCTTTCTTTCCTTCACCTTTTTTCTTTCTTTCTTTCCTTCACCTTTTTTCTTTCTTTCTTTCCTTCACCTTTTTTCTTTCTTTCTTTCCTTCACCTTTTTTCTTTCTTTCTTTCCTTCACCTTTTTTTTTTCTTTCTTTCCTTCACCTTTTTTCTTTCTTTCTTTCCTTCACCTTTTTTCTTTCTTTCTTTCCTTCACCTTTTTTCTTTCTTTCCTTCACCTTCTTTCCTTCACCTTTTTTCTTTCTTTCTTTCCTTCACCTTTTTTCTTTCTTTCTTTCCTTCACCTTTTTTTTTTCTTTCTTTCCTTCACCTTTTTTCTTTCTTTCTTTCCTTCACCTTTTTTCTTTCTTTCTTTCTTTCCTTCACCTTTTTTCTTGCTTTCTTTCACCTTTTTTCTTGCTTTCTTTCCTCTTCAACAATATTATACTAGCTTGTTTTCACGAATTTCGGTTATAAATAGTCATTTTTCTCTGAACAAATATTGTGTCAAAATTGAACATCTGTTAATAGCATTGATTAGGTATAACCTTACAGAAATTAATAACACTTTCTAGTTCTCAGGAGACAAAAAATAGCATTAGTGTTGTTACACCTTGGTATCTACAAATAAAATGCTTGCAGATCTCGTATAAAGTATATTATTTTAACATTTTGTAATACTTTTTGTACAGTTTGTTATTATCCCAACAGGTGTACTTAGTAGATTTTGTGATTTTTTTTCCAGTTCTGATTTATACATGGCATTAAGTGGATAGCACAAGATTGATGAAGTTTTTAAGAGGTAGTGTGCATTGATTTAGGAAGAAGCTGTAATATATGAAAAGGTTAAGGTGAAATATTCATGTAACATAAGCTTAACTTGACATGATACTAATGAGTAAAATCCTTAGTTACCTGCAAACACAAACAACTAGTAGAAACAGTAGCTTTAGTCTGTAAACTCAGACTCCATGTCAACAAATCAAAATATATGCTTGATGTCAAATTTAAGCATAAAATCTAAGAGAATTAAAGCCTTTATGATGAACGTTTGATGTCCGTGTTTTGTTAGGAATGTAGTTTGCTGTAGATACTGTATAAGGCATTAAGCCTTAGTCTGTTTGATATAGACACTAGGCCTTTCTTCATCAGCTCAAGATTGCCAAATAGCCCGCTTTTTCTGATTTGGGAAATAATCCCGAAGTTACAAATCGCGTCATCATCAGCTTGAGACTTGACCTCGGAACTTGAAACTCAAGCTCAAGATATTTTGCTCAGTATTCGCGCATATTGCGAGTCTTCGGGCTGGTGAAAACGCACCGGACAAATAGCGGGATATTTTGCAAATTAGCCCAAGATATCTTGGGATGATTATCTCAACCAAATATCCCACTAATTGCAACTGCAGGCTGATTAAGACACAAATTCACAGGATAATTTGCAATCAGGATAGTTCAAATAGCTGGATATTTTGCAATGTTGAGCTGATGAGGACAGGCCTACTGATGTTCTTGTCAAGGCTGAAGTGTGGTTTGAAAGGACATCAACTTGGTGAACAGTGGACGTGAGGTTGTGACATGGAGATGCACAGCAGGCAACAGACTTGATCTCCATGGGGTGGAGGTTGTCACACATTCAAAATTCTTCCTGTCTCCACCAGACTACATTGTGGCACAGTTTTCGTTTATAGAATTTAATTAAAAAGGAGTTGGTTACTGCTGCATCAAGATTGACTATTCTGTAACATGGAAAAGAGAAATTGATTAATCATTGTCAACGATATAAGAACTTTGAAGGTCAAAATGGAGGGAGACTTCTGTATCCATCCCTAAATCTTCTTCAGAAGAGGACTGATCAGTATGATGCTAAGCTGAGACAATCGTAAACACTAACTCAACACTCATTCACTCATAACCGACCTACATTATTAAAGAGGATGTGAGAATTTTAGATTCCAAGAGATCTATCATTATCCTGGGGGACAAACCAATCCTAATTTGCACCTCAAAAATATTACAAGCTATGTGACTGGGATATTCTGTGTTGATGAATGAGGTCCCTTTGCTCAGGGATGATGTTGAAACACTTTCTTCTGAGAAATGGAAGAATCTTCAAGAAACTCATGAATCTCAAGTGCGGTCTGATTCATATGCTGCAGCAAAGGGAGTATCTTGATCTCTATCGTATACAATATTCCATGTGACATCTTAAGAAGACATCATAAAACAACCAACAACTAGTAACTTTTTGTGTGTATCACATATAAGCTGTATATTACTGTGTGCGTTTGAGAGAGGGAGAGAGAGAGAGAAAGAGAAAGAAAGAAATGAAAGTGTGAGAAGAGAAACATAGATAGGGAGTGAGAGAGAGAAAGACAAAAAGAGAAATAGAGGTAGAGAATAAGAAAGAAAAGAAAAGAGAAAATGGAGAGGGAGAGAAAGGCGGAGAATTGGGGTGATGGGGGAGTAGAGAGAGAGAGAAAGAGAGAAAGAAAAAGAAAGCACCCTTAAATAGAGTACCATCTACATCTCCACGAGTTCTGTTTCTCAAAACATTCAGCCATAGCTGAGCAAATATTTTGAAGATGCACATTATCAAGAGCCATTATCCAATTCGATTCCCTGCCCGTGTGTGTACCTAGGGAGTGCTTGACAAAATTCAACTGCTGGAACGAAGTTGAAGAAAGGAAATCAAATGGAGATTGAGGGGGATGGTAAGAGGTAACGATATAGAGGGAATGGGTAGGGAGGGAGAGAGAGAGAGAGCAAGGAGGAGAAAAGAGGGGGAGGAGATAGAGGGGGAGGAGGTAGAGAGAAGAAGCGAAAAGAAAGGCATATGATCATGTGTCTTAGATAGTTCTTAGTTAGTCACTGACTAACTGAGAAAGAAACGTTGTAAAGGATGGTGGGAAACAAAGAAGTAAGTATTTTTCTATTTGATTTAAGAAAATTGACAAAAGCTAATATTTTGAAGAAAAAAATTTATCTCTACTTATAACACTTGTAAGAAGAATTAAAGGTTGAACGATGGGGTTGTATAGAATAGAATTCTTGATGATACTATTGAGTGATGATGTCTAGGTACTCAAGATGTAATGCAATATTCATGTTTGTTTCTGGGTTAAATTGAAGGGAAAGTGCTTGCCTGTTTGATCTATTAAATATGTATATAAAAATAGCATGAAGAGAAAAATTGGCCAAAGAGGCTCTTGTATAAGAATATATGCAAACGATGGATTAGGAAAAAGATGATGGGTGCGAGGGAGGCGAGGTGTGCGGGTAAGAGTCGAGCAAGGGAATAGAAAGTAGAATAAGAGGGGGCACTGAAAGATGAAGCCTCTGAGAACGATGTAAGGATGCTAATTCTGTCCTCGACCTTATTTTCTCCGAAAGCAAAAGATCATCTTCCCCGTTTTTCAAGGTCAAGTGTAGGAGAGAAGTGGCCAGAGAATGTGCATAGTAAATGAAGGGCCCATCTATGAGTATGTTCACATTGCTGTTTGTTTTCCGGTTGATGCTGCACATAAACGTCACAGTTGATTTAGGACTAGAGGGTATGCCCTTTCTCCTCCTGAACTTAAAAAAAAAAGAAAATTGGGGGGGGGGGGTATTTTGAATTTGTCATTTATATTATTTTGTACCTCTCTCTGTTCTCTGATCTTAGCCTAATCAAAGAGAATTAAAATTTGAGGTATTGTGATGATATTCTAAAAGAAAAACAATAGCATATTGGAATGCAGGTTGATTGCGTTTGAGCTTGTGAAAAGAATTTGAAGCGTGAATAGTCAGGTTGTTGTGATACGCTTTGGTTAGAGTAGTATTGAGAGGAAATTGCTCTCTGTCTTCTGGAGGGCCTTTTAAATCAAACAGCTACATCCGTGACAACCGCATCAATTCTAGCTCTATAGGTGTAATGTTATTACTTAAGCTTATCAAACAGTTTTATCCATGACAGTATCTCACTAGCTCATAGCCAGCTTCGCTGTTCCTTTTATCGGCTACTTCCATTTCAAGTGCATTGATTCCAACCTTATCTAAAGTATTAATGTATTGGTAATTGTATGCAAGTTTTCTTCCTTAATTTGACATTTCATTAGTTTAGACTGTGTTCATCCTGTTTTCTTCCTGAACGTGAGGTTTTAGCTTTTTTTCTACTTAAGTAATATTAATGAAATTATTGGATATGAAATGTTACTTCCATCCTGTTTAATGAAATTAAGAAAAATGCCCATATATTGAAAAGGCCCTCAATTAGGTTTGATTATAATTCACATTTTATGAAATTTTGTAGATAGTTTCAAAGATAACTATGAAGACTGCCAAATTTAAGCAAGAAGAATATCTTCTTTGTTAAAATTCACAATTGCTATTGTCAGTCCCACGTATGGCATATTGTGTTGGTTGGTATGAATCTGACCTACATCCATAGGATGGATGAGGATAGAACCTATTTGCACTTAGTGTTAATTTGATGCAGTCCTGTCATCAATCAACGCTACGTGCTTTGAGATGAGGGATGAACAGAGCTCCGTCTGTCTCTGTATATAATGCAGCTATCACTCTGCTTCAATGGGTGGTGCATGGTGCTCAGTCAGGCATGACTGCTCCAAAACAAAGTAATTAGAGAACAAACACCTCTGACATCACGATGAAGGCTCGATTATGGATGATTTTATATTAAAATGTGTCTTATACTGAACTTGACATTAATCCTAAATGATTTTAATGTTTGTAAATAAAGAAGATTGCCATATGGCCATTTGTTTAGTCTCGCCAGTGAGTGTTCATGTGTAGAGAGAATCAGTTAGAACAATATTAGCACCTCACGTGTCATTGTTTCAGAGCCAAAGTGACTTTAACCATAAAAGTAAATAGTTAAAGTCAGGAAATACCCTTGTAGTTCCCTTCTCAGCAGATGAAACTTATCTACATTGTGAAGGCAATTAAGAACGTGATCAAAATAAATATTGTAACAGATTTGTTCACACTTCACAGATATTGTGAAAGAAAGCTGAATAATGAGGTTTGACATGGTTTGGTTATGATAGAAGACTTGGAGATATTTTGGTCGTGAATTGGAGTTCAATGATGCCATTAATTAAAAGGACGGATGTAAAGCAGAAGAACAAAGGGATATCTGTCTCAAGTATTTGAAATATTGACAGCAGAAGGCTTGGGACAGGTGGCGTAGATGATGATGACCTTACCAGAGACAACCATCAAATAACCTACATGGGACTGAGGCTGTATAAGGGACAGACATCAAATATATTGCATGGGACTGAGGCTATGTAAGGGACATACGTGACATACACTGCATGGGACTGAGGCTGTATTTATAGGGACAGACATCAAATATACTGCATGGGAATAAGGATGTCATCCAGACCACGTCTAATGTATGTTATGCTCTTCAGTTTGACAGGGACTATGCCCTTAACTAACCTGTTTTGAACTTTTGAATTATAATGTGGCGAGTCAAGAGCATATTTGAAGGCATCCTGTGAGTGCTATCGTATATCTATTGCACTTCATGATGTATTCCTTTCAGCATGGATTAACAAGAGTGTTATCTTTATGCGTTAATTATATATTTACTGAAAAATAACTCTATAGTTCAAGATATTGATAACCATCCCCACCCCCTCAAAAAAAAAGAATATATGTGTATTTGAATAAATAAATAGAATATAGAAAGAATGAATGAATAAATGAATGAACATGTTGGTAGCAGCTCAGATAAAAGTAATGGATGGATTTAGATTAAGACATTTTCCTTTCTGATGTAGATATCTGTTTAAAATTGCCCTTAATTGGTTCTAGCTTTAAAGTTGTTTACCACATTTTGCACATCAATGTGAACATAGATTCCATGAAATGATGTTCCAAAAGTTGACAGCTGCCGTCCAGAAATGTTTCCATTTGAAATAAATCATCTTCCCAGACATACCCTTTCCACATCCGTACTGGGGCTGCGTGATAGGCACCCAGCCAATTTATTCCAGGAAATCAAATTATCTGGAAAAACATTTAAATCTAGCACCAAATCTGTGATAGAACATTAATTAATGAGAAAAGATGATTAATGACTCTATAATGTGGGATTGATTATGTCTCCATGAAGTGATTTCTTATTTTAAGAGGTAGCAATTACATTTATGAAGCTCTGTATTGCTTGCCTATCCTCAAATTAATATTGACAGAAGAGTTTAGCAGAGAAGAGATTGTGCACAACATCATATTGGAATAGCATGTGGTATTTCCTTGCAGTGCATGAGCCATACGTGAAAGTAATTGAGTGGGGCTGCAGATCGCTGGCATTTAGAGCAGCTTCTTACTATATTGGCTGTATCGTTCACTAGCAGTGGGAATATAATTGGATATCATTTCCCCCCTCTCACCGGAATACTTTGCCAGATAAATTCTGTCCTGGAATTAAGGGCATTGCAGAGGCGAGAAGATTATGGGTTTATTTTAGGGGGACACGAGAAGGTTCCCCGTCTTATATTATAATGTATTATCTTGTATCATAATGTATGGTAATATTTGCGTTCAGGGTTCATTTGTTCTGTTATAAGTTTCCATTCCCTCTGTAAGTTCATGAGCTTGTATTTGCTGCCTTCAAAGTATATCATAAGGTTTTTCCCCCAGAATCTTTGCGACCTACTTCTCACCGTTTTACTTGCATTTAATCTTAATTTCTGTATTTATGATTTCACCTTATGTTCATTATTGTTGCTATATCGAGGAGATTTTATAAGGGGAGCTTTCAGGTCATCAAAATCAACTTTGGTTTAAGAAATACACGTAAGATATGGAAACATTAGTCAATTGAAACCAATTTCTGTGGGTAATGCCTCAAGCTACAGAGTTGTGATATATATAGAAGTCCAGAACTAAAAACTTCATAACATTACATTAATTAGCAGCAGCAGGAGCAACAATACTTTGAATTAATCAAGGGCAAAGTTCAATATGCAATTTTGATCTAATGTTGCATTTTATCTTCTGGTTGAACTTGCAGTTGTTGTTACACTGACATGGATGAAACCAATACTAGCACATTAATCCTCCATCTTCTCCATCTTACCATAATCACTCCTCAGTATTACTGTGCTGTTCCATAGCTCATCACTAATTCATACACATCTGAGCTTAAAAGCTCTTTGTGTATTGTTTAGAAGCAACGATTTTGGTAGCACTCATTCTTAGTCATCAGTAGCGACAACCGTTGAGGTGACTTCAGAAGTGGAGTGTGAGGGAAATTTTTACCTGTTGAATTGTGGGAGAAACGGCATGCGCTTGCATGTGCAGTCATTGTCTGGCTTGGTATAGAGTTGCTCCTGGCTTAATCCAATTTCTAAGGTGAATGAGCGGCGATAGAAATTAAAGAGGAATTCATCGTTGAGTGTCTGAGATGTCGCAGAGTTAAGATTGTAGCCAAAGACTAACCTCTTTTCCTCCTTCTCGTCCTCCTATTATATACTACTACAACTAATGTATTGTGTATGTCACCTAAGACTTGTTGCTTACTTCTACCGAATGTAATATCGTTTTGAACTTACACATACCGCTAGGACATGATGGTATAGAGTTGACTCGTGTTGACTCAGACTGACGTCACATACACCTGAGCTGTGAGTAGCAGACCATCACTGTCATAGCTAGCCATTTATCACTGCATCAATGGTCCCACTGGCTTGAGGGTGAGCTGGCCAGCTACATGCACTCTGGTTGTATCTAACCACTATCATGAACCAACCCATGATCTACAGTAGTATAATGTGAGGCCATTAGGGATATACGATACATTCCTCATGCAAATGAGCTGACAAAATGTCGCCATGGCTTCTGACTACGTTTTAAAATAAACACAAACGTGATTTCGATATTCAAGTCTGACATTGTGTCCTAATTTGTCCACTTACCGAGTAACTTTTGACCGGGCTAACGGCGATCAATTCTTTCCATTTACTCACTGACCATTACGGCTGGAAAGATGAGAGGAGGAAGTGGACGTCACGACACGTCCTTGGGGCATAAACTCATCGCCTACATGCACCACGGTCAAGCCACCCTACTCTTGTGGCTAACCGTTGTCATTAACATCAATAGGCATCTCGAGGGAAAGGGTAGACTATCACGTTCATATCTTACAATTAAAACAGAATCACAGGGTTAAACAAACAACTCTGGTTGAATATATAAAGATTTGTTCATTTTGTGGTGTATGCACTTTGAGAAATATGATATATGGTTATCATGTGCAAGACACGAGTAGAGTTTATTTTCATTCGTCTGAAGTATAGCGATGATCATCTACTCAGTTATATTGGTTGATTGATTGTCAGTTCTGAACATGGGATGATTGTCTTCAATCATTAATGGTGCTCTTGGCAAACATTTTGTGCTCAAACGATAGAGACTATTTATCATTCAGGCTCTTTTCCTAGTTAGGGCCTCATCTTATTTAGTGAAGCAAATCTTCATTTAATCTCGCCCTTCTATTTCGGTCCTTGAATTTAATGGGTTTCTCCAAAATTCATTTCGCATTCGCTTCTTCTATCCATAACGTAAAAAGAAGAGAGGTATTTAGCGGGTCAGTTTAAAGTGTTATGATGATGGCATTGACCCTCTTAGCCTACTCATGTTGCTTCTATCCATCCTGACAAACATCCTCCAATTTTGATGAAGTTGAAAGGCTACGCACCCTGTCGCCACGGTGACGAGGTGCATCCATGACCGCAGTCCCTCTCCGTGTCCCATCTGACGTTACCTCTGTCGCCATCCCTCGAAAGAAATTATTCATTGAAGCTATCTAGTGTCTCCTTCATGAGACATAATGACATGCAAACTGTCATCAAATTAGTTGTAAGTATAGTCCCAAGGAGAGTTAAGATAGCCCCTCTGGGAGTTTGAATGCAAAATTAAGCACACATCCAACACCATTGCGTCAATGCACACTGCAGCAAATGCGTTAAATATACCTAAATTCATGGCTGCATACTCCACTGATTTTGTTGCTTTCTTTGTATATTTCATCCAGTGAGGTGTGTATACTCCTCACCGATCTTCTTACATTCTTTAGTTTCTTCTTCCTTCCTTTTCCTACAATATAGATTACTGTATTACTGAACAACCCATGTTTAAAATGTTTAAAATGTTTGAGATATCAAGGCATGTTCCTTCCTTACAGTTCTATGTAAAGTAAATTTATCATTAAATCAATGCTATTTATAATGTTTTTACGGTTGACATGAGTAAGATATAATGGTAGAGTAACGTTTGGTCACATCCTGCTTTTAGTGTGATAAGTCCACATCAGTAGAAGATAGCACAGATAGCATATAAAGGTACATATTTTTATTCTTTACTGGACTCAAAATAATGTTTTTCTCTTTGTATATGACACAATTAGAACAATTTAGAGTAGAGATTTCGACAAATGTTCCAAAATACAATTTACTAAGTTCATATCAGCATAAGATAAAGACCTTCATGAAAATGTCATTTTTCAAGGTTTTTTGTTTTGAATTTATTTTTAAGAGAATAAAGTTTGAAAGAAGGAGAGGAAAGGTAGTTTTTTTTTTTTTTTTTTTTTTTTATTATTAAAGACAATTGGAACAATGGGTTCATTACCACTGTTTCTGATTTCGTAAATATATGCGAAAATATTTTCTATATAATATGAGGTATTTTGTTTGATTAGCTTTGGAATATTCTCGGTGTCCTTTGGCTAGTAAATGAGTTCATACGATATCAGGGATTAAGGTTACTTTACTTTTTCAACCAAACAGCCATTTTCCAATCACAAACTCCCACTATCAATGCACCATGTTAACTGCAAGTTCAATTCTTTAAGATATATATATATATATATATATATATATATATATATATATATATATATATTTATAGGAATGATTTAGGCTTCAAGGGTCTGATGTGAGAAGACTATAGATCCCATTCCAACTGATGAATGAATGGATGGTATATTCATTACATTATATTTACTCTCTCATTGAATGCTATCTAAAATTGATCTGCTAGTCTTCTTCCAGGGTTATCATCTTAAAGGCATACAGTCAGGTGTAGATGTGAAGTCATTCCACATTACCTACTCTCACAGACTTTTTTTTCCTTCTCCTTCTCTTCCTCCTCTTCCTCTTCTGCCTCCTCCTCTTCCTCTTCTTCCTCCTCTTCTTCCTCTTCCTCCTCCTCTTCCTCCTCTTCCTCCTCCTCTTCCTCTTCCGCCTCCTCCTACTCTTGTTCCTCCCCTTCCTCTTCCTTCTCTTCCTCCCCTTCCTCCTCCTTTTCCTCCTTTTCCTCCTTTTCCTCCTTTTCCTCCTCCTCTTCCTCCTCCCCCCCTTCCTCCTCCCCCCTTCCTCCTCCCCTTCATCCTCCTCTACCTTCCTCCTCCCCTTCATCCTCCTCTACCTTTTCAATTACATCATCATCATTATCATCAAGACTATCATCACTATTATTATCACCATTACCATCACCATCATCATCATCATCATCATTACATCCACCACTACCACTGTAGTAGCAATCGTCACCACCATCATCATTATCAGGTTACATCACATTAATGATAATGGCCTTAACCATTAATGTAACCCCATGTTCAACTCACATAGAGGTCATGAAGCCAAACTGGATTTGGTTATCGGCATCTTGATGTCTCCTAATGACCGATGTGTCTCCTTTCATACCGTCTATTTCGCTAGAGAAGCATCTGAATGGGGTCTTTAAATGAGAGTAAAGTAGCAGACTTAATTGATGCTTTCGCATCTTGGCAGCTTGTTTTCCTCCCAATCCAATAACAGTCGGTCCAGATTTAGGTCATGTATGAATGATGATTGCCGGCAAGACCTCTCTTTATTAAGGGATGATTAACAGGCCAACTGTTTTTAAACAGAGTGTGAAATTACTTGGAGCTTCATTGCAACACTACCCTTTTTGTTATATCCTGAAATTCTATTCTTTGTTATTTGAAAATATGGATATCTATTTATTTCCTGCAAAAGATAATATTTGAAGAGAGTACGTGATGTTTCAAGAGTTAGACTGCTTTAGCATCTCTTTGAAGTGTCATAAGATAGAAGACAAACAGGATGTATAACGTTAGCTTCGCAATTCGTGCTAAGAGCTGGAAAATCTCTGCCCCGTAATTTGTCCATTTGCTTTAAGATCACAGACCTGGCTCTTGCCAAGCCTTAAATAAATCACGCTCCGGAATTAAATAGGCTCTGTCCTTTGCTATTCGTAACTCCTAAAGTCCTCTTTATATACACAGCTTGTTTCTTGACATTTAAATTTGAAACCGAGCTCACGAGCAGTGAAGACCCTTCCAATCTAATCCAGCGTGTGGCCAATTCAGCCCAACTCGTGTCTGCAATAAAGCATATCTTTTTTTGAGAAAGAGAGAGAGAGAGAGAGAGGGGGAGAGAGTGTGGCGGAAAAAAGTGGGATCCAATTGCAAATGAAAAGCATTGAACGTTGATAGGGTTGAGGAGAATGGAAGGGATATGATGGGGAAATGATGGTGGAAACCTGGTGGAAACCCTCTTTATTGGCTTTGGCTTGGATGTCACTGAAGCTTCTTTCAAATGGGGTTGAACTCATTTCCGTAGGAGGGGACTGTCGTTACTCAATCAAACGGGAAGTGAAGCGAAAGAGATGTATGGCAGTCAAGAAAGACTGGTGTTTAATACAGTTGCAATCATTTAGAATAAATGTAGAATATTCGTAATGGAAATCTACCAGGAGAAAGTCATTTTCAAAATATTTAGCATATAGGAGCTTATCGAATCAACTTCCAAAGGAGGGATATTCTAAAAGGAATGTCTTGCTGCAATTTCCCGGAAACTAGGTTCTGAGGTTCCTTTTCTAAAAGTTAAGAGTGTAGACAACGCTATAGATAGATATAAGTTTCAAGAAAGAATTCTCCTTCTAATACCCCTCTCCCACCCCCTCCCATCCCCATAGCCATAGATACAAGCCCCAAGTGGCCCATATCTGGCGTTTTTATTTGAAGACATGGCATGGAAGAGGAATAAGGATGAAGTCATTGTCCTGATGAGTTTAGAGGAAGAGAATTCACCTGTTTTGAGTTCCTGTCGTTCACTCTTTCTTCCTGTTAAGAGATGAGTAGTGCCTGTCATTCAATACCCTCTCTCTATCTTCTCTTGTCTTTTTAAACCATTCTTGCTTCAGTTCATCATATAATAGTATTGATTGGTTGGTTCTTGCTGTGTTTTCCTTATTCCTTGATTTCTTAACGTCTCATATTAAACCCCTAAAAGAGGACATCTTTGAAAGTGTAGAATAGATGATTTGGTTTTGTGCTCCCTGTTACACACATTCTTGGCCACAGTCACGGATTAGGTGGAAATGTGTTTTTCACGGTCCGTCTAACTGAACATATGGACCAAATCAATGGGTTTTTTAAAATCAATTAGCGGATGATTTAAAATTTAAATCAAGGTTTGGAATACCTTTTTCTGTCTTCCTCTGGTGTTTGTTTGAATTTTTAAAACTATGACTGGAATCTTGTCTATAATTTATATTTTGGAAACATTTATCCTTGGACTACTCACAATCCGGTGAATCAGCCTTCAAGATATCTATCAGTGTCTGATCAATCCAAAAATGCAACATGATATTTGCTTTCTCCAAATATGACGCATTTCCAGAAGGCTTTTTTTTTGTTACCTCTTTCACTTTTACGAACATTGTGCATTACTTTTTTATAAACCTTGTATGTTCCTTTTTTTTCTTCCTTCCTTCCCCCCTCCCCCCCCCCCCCTCTCTCTCTCTCTCTCTCCCTCCCTGGAATATCTGCTTTCTTTTCTTTACCATTTTAATTTTGATCAGAATGATTTCTAAGCATATGTACTCCCATTCTCTGCTGAGCGATATCCATGAGACCTTCGTCTTACATTTTTTCTTTATTGTTTTCTCTATCTGTGCTAGCTAGCAGACCTCTCTATACCTATTATTTCATGAATTCAATCAGACTTGTCGTTTTCCACTCCACTCCTTTCAATCAGCCAAAAGCATTCCTGATGCTCCACTGTCCCTCAAATCATTTCTTTGATTGAGCATCAGAAGCCAGTTCGGTCAATATTTTGATATGAAGAGTAGCGTGATCTCCATTTCCAGATTGATGCTCCGTTCCGTAGTCTTTGCCTGCTCACATGGCTACACCCTACTAATCAGGAATGACATTGAAAATACTTACTTATTCGACTATTATTGAACTCATGCTGTCATTTCAGAAGATAGAAACCTGAATCATCGGAAGCTCTTTTCAACTGAAATTGATTTTTTTTTCTTTCTTTAAATGTATCTATTTCTCTTGCATCCTTTATTTCCCATGCCTTCTCGTCTTAGTCTATTTTAAGTATTGATCTCGATTCCAAGCGATAAGAAATAAGACCTGCTAAACCACAATCTTCATTTAAGGAAATGGGTGAGGATTGAAAAAGATATTTTTGCAGTGAGGTTCATCTCTGTTTAAGATTATCAAAAGATTTAAGAAGCAGGTTTCCCATTCCGAGCGAGACAGCTTATTCTACCGTCTCCTTTTTTTAAAAGAACATCTACCACTCAAGACTTCATTATTTCAGCTATTTTCTGAGGCTTGCCTGTACTTACAATTAGAAACAATAATGTTTACTCAAGTCTGGATAGAGACGGAGCCAACATATGCTTGGGTTTTTTTACTTTAAAAGCTTTCGATCTGCCAATGAATAAAGAAAGGGCATTAGTATAGAAGCATCTCCCGTATCCTACTTCTCGCTGGTTCATGCATGCCCAAGAAGCTCTATCTTAACTCCCACTCTTTACCTCTCTCTGTAAGAGCTTCAATCGTCCTGGGATCATATTGCATGCATACAGTTGAAAAGACAAAAAAGACAAACATGTTTAGTGACTTGCATTCTACGGGTATGCAGACAGGGGCTCAGGAAGATTCCATCCGAGACTTTTAAAATAAAAAGAACGCCACCACTCCTTGGAACGGTGCTCCAAGTGTTAAGCAAATAATGCATTCCATTAGGGCGCATTTCAATATCCCTCGTAACTTGATCGTCGAAATTTACTTTATAGTAGAGTTGGTCTGCCTGCCCTCCGTCGTCTGTGGGCCAAACAAGCCCCTGCTCTCCTCGGTGAACCATCCCTAATTCTGCCTGATATGTCTGAGGTACCCTCTTCCTATTGTTTGCATGGATTGCTGGTCGGAGCACGTGTACTTAGTGATGTTAGGGTAAGACGATGCTTTGTCAACCAGCCATTGTGTGGGGGGATAGGACGTGAATCATTTCAAATCATATTATGAATTTCACTTATTTTGTGAATTAAATAAAAGGACATTCTTGATGACTGTCAAAGTCATCTGAGTTCAAGGACAGAGTAATGCCAAGGAAATATATGATACCAGTCACTAGCAAAAAAAATCAAAAGATTAACTCAAAGAAACAATTTGTAATGATTATATGATTTTTAATTTGTATGTCAATTAAAATATATTATCACTTTCTTAGCTGATTTGTGTTTTATTCTCTAAATTTGTATTTCTCTAACTCCTTGCTCTGTCACGTTTTGATGTTATCTTATCTCTCTTTCCCTTTTCATATCTGTCTCGTTCTCTCTCAACCCCCCCCCCCCCCTCTCGCTCTCTCTCTCTCTCTCTCTGTCTGTCTCTTTCAATCACCAAAGCATTTAATCTCCTCAAATCCCTTTTGATCAGTCTAATAATGCAATACTGAAACTTTCTGTTGCTCTTCCAAATATTTCCTCAGTACTTTTCCCCTTGTCCTTAGTTGTCACTTTCCCTCCCCCATTTTGTATCCAATTTCTTTCTTGTTTTTCCTTCCCTTCCCTCTTCTTTTTGTTACTTCTCTTTTTTTTCTTCACTAAAATGGCCATGCTTGTCACTCCTGACATTTCTGCTCAAGAATTGGATTGGATCTTAATGCCAGTCTAGGGAAATAGTGATGGATTCCCGTGGGCATAGTAGCAGCAATTTGTTCCTATTCTACCTCCATGTCAACACCTATAGCCAGAAGGCCTAACTAAAAACCCTTCAGATTGCTCCAAGGAAAAAAAAGAGCCATATTGGAGATAAAATGTGAGAAGTATCACACTTTTAACGTCCCATGGGATGCCACGTTCTACATAACCAGTCACCAGTGGGGACTTGACCATTTTTAGATGAAATACTCTTGAACAAGAGTGCAAAAAGAGATGAGAAGCCCCAAAAAGAAGAAAAAAAATTGATGATGAGATATGAATTTCTACAGGTCTAGCAATTAAAAGAGTTCTCACCAAGTCGTGCCTTATCCCTCACTCTCCTTCCACCCTCCCAGCCCCTCATTTCAACATTCATGTGCCATATCGCTATGGTAACAGAAGTACCTGTTTCAATGGAATGAGGATTTTCTTATTCTTAGCATTTTTTGTCTTTCAGGTTCTCCCCACATTTTCTGAGATGATGTATAGAAGTAGGTAATTAGGGCAAAATTACATTCTTGGCTAGTAAGTTGGTGCTCAAAATACAATGCAAATATTTTGATATCAATTCTCCAGGGAGAGACAGAAAAAGATAGAGAGGGCGGGGGAGAAGGGGGAGACAGAATGAGAGTTAGAGAAAGGGAGCTTAAGCAGACAGAAAAAAAGAAAAGACAGAGGGAAGGGAGAGTGAAGAGAGGAGAGGGAAAGGGATGAGGAGTAGTTTTAGGAGAGAAGGACAAAGAGATCAAGAGAGAGAAAACAAATGAGAGAGAGAGAGAGAGAGAGAGAGAATGAGCGATAGAGAGAGAGAGAGAGAGAGAGGGGGAGAGAGAGAGAGAGAGAGAGGGAAAGAGAGAAAGAGAGAGAGAGACGGGGAGGGAGGGGGAAGCAAGTATAGTTGTTACAGTTTGAGCATGTTTAGACTTCTGCCTACAGACTTTATACCCTGAGCCCATGTTTACACTTCAAACCAAGCCAGAGTAAAGGTATTGATCGGGTCGTACTTGCAGCTGCCTCTGCAATATCACACAGTTTACATTTCTAATGTGATCGCGCCTCTATTCTAAGCATCATTAAGTCAGCTTTGCACCACGGATGATACCCCCTTCCTTCTCTATCTCTTTCTGTCTCTCTCTTTCTTATTCTCTGTCTTTCTCTCTTTCTTTCTCTGTCCCTCCCCTTTTCTTTTCAATCCCTCCGTCTTTCATTCCTTCTGTCTTTCATTCTGCTAATTTGTCTTTTATTCTTGTCATCTATTTCTCCCTCACTTGCATTCTACCTCTCTTCTCCCCCTTATCTCTCTCTCTCTCTCTCTCTCTCTCTCTTTCTCTCTTTCTTTCTCTCTTTCTCTCTTTCTCTCTCTTCTCTCTCTTTATTCATTACATCAATCCCTCACAATGCATTTTTTTATATTATTAGTTTCAAATTATCTCTCATATGATCCTCTTTATTTTTTGTATATCTTTCATGGTATCCTAGATATCTATCTATATATATATATATATATATATATGTATATATCATTCTTTATATAGCTGTCTGTGTATTCTATTCTTATATCTCTCTTTCCTTCTTTATCATTCTCTCTCTCTCTCTCTCTCTCTCTCTCTCTGGATCCTATTCTATAACTCTCTTTCCTTATATAATCTCTCTTTCTCTGTATCCTGTTGCGTATCTTTCCCGACCCGTCTCTATCCCTCTTCCCGTCTCATGGTTATACCTATTTTAAAAAAGCGAGAATAAAAGTCTGGGTAGGTATTATTTTGGTCAAATGCCTCACATTGTTCCCACTTCTCAGCCCCTTGAATTACCTCATGCTCTGAGGAGCAGATTTTCCATTTCATTGGGTTTCGGCGGTTGTAGAAGGTTTCACCTCGCCCTGCCATACGTACCGCAGGTGCATGTTTTGACGCACGCCAATAAATCACTTTCAAGCGATTAACTCCGCCTCTACAGATATTGCTGTTTTTTTTCTCCCGCCATTGTTTTTTTCTCAATGCTGCCATTAACCCCGCAAGCAGGCATAGATTTTAATTGTGTGTTATCCTAACTGTTGGAAATCAATTAGTTCAATAATAATAATAACGCTTATTTGGACACAGCTGGCTGGTAAATTTGTGTAACTTAGACAGAGGAATCAACAAACAGAAAGAGACAAGTCAAATTGCTTATCCAAATTATTTGCAGCTGCTGAATGCTACGTTTCTGTCTTGTACGATTGAGAATATGATGAGCGATCATAGGGCCCTACTTTTTTGTATCTGGGTCTCAACTGTGGGAGGAGAAAATTAGTGCAATTATCAACAAATTGTTGGAAATATCTACGATCTTGTGAAGCATGTATACATGAACAAACCTGTGAATAAAAACATATATTCCAGTTTGGAGACTGGAGAGGTCTTTCATCAGGTGCAACATTTAGATGAAATGTTTTCATTGAATTGTTGTCTAGTTTAGGATAGCTTACCGAATGTGCAAGCTTGCAATTGTAATGATCAGAAAGGAACCGTCAAGTCTATGTGGTATATATCTTCTTCTTTTTTTTATCATATTTTTTATTTTGTTCTGATAATTTAGATCCTTTTCGTCAAATTTTAGCACCAGCTGAATTATGGAATGAAACATCTGATGTTGTTAAGGAGGCAGAAACAATCAAGCAATTGAAAAACAGACGGAAGACTCATTAAATCATGAGCATTTTTCCTTCAATTTAATTAAGTTGGTAACTGATTTGAATTGTATTTTCTTTTCATTGCCTCATTTCTTATTCTCCAAAGCGCATAGGGAGCAAAAAGTGGTATGCATTATAATAACTATCGTTTATTATTATTATTATTGTCATGTTTGATCTACAGTAGATATGAACCTATTAATGACAAAAGTTGAAAAAATGGATTTTTACTTTTTTTCTCTTTTAATTTTCATGTTGTAAAGGATATTGTTATGAATAATAGTGCAATCGTTAGGAAGTCTGTAAGACAACAAGAATCTCAACTATCATTAACTGATTAAGGATAACAAAATGAGCTATTTTAGTCTCTTGTATGACCACTATCCTGAAATATAAATGAAAAAATGATTCTGCATACAAGTAATTGTACTTATTTGTCTAATTACTCAAAAATGCTTATGGATTGGAGTCTGAAGAATATATTTTGAGGCACATTTCTTTCTTTTTTCACTTAAATATTGTCATTTTCCTTGGTACATCATTTTGCTAGTAGGTCGAGCAGTATGGAAATCTTTAGCTTCAGGGGAAAGATTTAGAAAGAAAGAAAGAAAGAAAAATCTCAGAACCTCTCCTCCGTCTAAGTGGTCAATTTGGGCATCTCGAATTACTAAGGCGAACAGAAGGAAATCTTGGCCACTGAAACCCAAGCTGTTTTACCGCATCTGCTTTCACCTCTACCTAAAGAGATGCTTTTCAGAGGGTTCATATTCAATGATGGTCGTTGCTTAGCAACGGGATACAAGAATGGACCCAACTGGATAACGTTACAAATTAACCATTTTTTTCTTTCCCAGGACGTTAGCTTCAGCTTTGATGAAATTACTTTTTGGAATAAGAATAACAAAATGGAAGTTGCTAGTCTAGTAATCTAAACCTCATCATGATCCTAATGGTTGAAACAAATGTTTATTAGCAAAAGAGACGTTTCCTAAAAAGACTGGCAGTATCCTTCATGCTACCAAATAAACATAAGTGCAGAGGATAATGATGTATTTAATACTTTATTTTGTCAAGCTCTCTATAGTTTTTTGTTAATAGTTAGCTACAATAGTCTGCTAAGAATGGTGCGATGGCGAAAAGAGGTTTGAGGCAAAGACTATTCATAGGGAAAAGTTTAAAGAGGACGAAGAGATTGTAGGCTTAATGAGGTCTGAAATATAAGACTCGTAGGAAATAGTCGCTCAGAGTCCTAAGTCCATGGAGATTTATGTTTTCTGAATTAGAAGTGTGATCACGATTGCAATAAGCTAATTGTGGTCCCCCAACGATTCCTGAATTTTTTACTCTTTCCTTAAAAGTGATGTATGTTTCTAGTGTCTGTCGAGAAAGGACTAAGCACAATTGCTTCAGGAGAAAGATCAACATGTGGAAATTAGAAGAAACTTCTTCTGAGAATATTTGAGAGGAATAGGGGAAGCATAAGGAAAACTGAAAACAGAAGTAACTAAATAAAATACAAAAGACAAAAGATGGAACCTTTTTAGTGCTTATAATATGAATATTTAAACTGAATTTTGATAGAGTTGTTAAGAAACATCAGGTTATAACTAGCCATGGGGCAAAATATATATTCGAACACAAAGAACGACTTACGCAAGGAAAGCCTTTCAAATAATGATGATGAGAAAGGGAGAGGATGAGGGGGAAGGAGCTAGCAGAGAACCCACATGGGAAGCTTCTTTTGATTAAGTTGTAAGACTGGGGCAGGTGACAAAAGTTGATAATCTATTTGCACATCTTGTTATGGTTGCAACCTGGTCTCTGCGGGACGAGTAGCGGAATAAATTGGCTCCTTACCATTCTTCCTCACCATTCTTGCTCCTTCAGAGACCCTCTGCCTGTCAAGATCCAGTTGATCTAAAGTACAACCCTCTTCTGCCTCCCTCTCTCTCTCTCTCTCTCTCTCTCTCTCTGTGGAAATATTGTGGTTGGGAAAGTGCATAATAAACGGGCATTTGGAGGTGAATTGTTTTCAACACACTTTTTTCTTCTTCTTTAAGGCAGTGTGAAGCAGACACAAGGGAAACTCGGATTGTTCATATATCGGACGTCTTGAGATAAAGTTTAACAAATTATATGTCAAGTGGACATATAAAGAGTATAAGATTTTTCTAATTTTGGTATAGTGCAAAAGTTATTTGCACAGAATTGTCACAGAATTATGCCCGATACATTGATTAGTTGATTAGTAGGTCTGATTTTCGTCTTAAATTTTTTTTTCTATACATATGACAAGAGTGGAACTAACTCTATACGTAGTGTACTTTTCCTAAATCAACATCTGCTCATGCCATGTAAACTTACGTATTCATGTCACGGTGGCACGACTTGTGTTGGTACAGATTTATTACGAGAATCGCCCGCGTCGAGCCAGGCACAACGCAACAATCGTGCGTCACGCCGGATTCAAATCGTAATGCAATCGTGTGCCCACAAGGCGGGTTACAGGGATATCCGGAAAAGTCGGAAACCCAATGCAGAATAACGATTAAGCCCTAGAGTGATGCTGTGAGATAGATAACACTGGATTCCGCGCTCATCCATCTATCTCTCTCGCTCTCCCAGGGATTAGTTAACCTCTAGAATTGATAACAATGGATGAGAGTGAGAGAGGGGGAGGAAAGGGGAAGGTCACATTTATTTTATGTTATGATAATCATTAAAATTTTGCATTCGTACTAAGCCTTTTCAACTTGCAATGAATATTTGTTCGAGTACTTTACACTATTAATCCTCTTCACCATTACAAGATTCATATTTCATAATAAAATCATAAATGAATAGTGGTGCCGATATTTCTGGTTTTATAGTTATTTAGCAAGTACTATTACTTCTACTATTAGAGCATTCTTAATCTCTGTCCCCGATACAGACAAAGTCACTCAGTATTATTTTGATGTACACTGGTTTCAATGACCTCCAATACCTTTGTGGTTTGCGAGTGTATTTTCAGCTGGATATATGTCCTTTTCTGAGATACATGAATAGATGTAGGAATAGAATGACATATTGACTTTCCAGCATGTTTTGGCCTTTTAGTAAGGTTTGAAAGCCCCCACAGGCTGAATGAGAGAAAGCGAGAGAACAGTGAGAGAACGTGAGATGCAAATCCAGTCTTCCTGTCCATCATCCATCCCTTAATCCTTGTTCGTTCATCAATATACGTCATCATCTCGTCTCCCTAGCGAGTCGTTAGGAAGAGATTCCCCTCCAGTGAGAAAGATAACCCAGAATAATGATTGACCCCCCCTGTCCAGGGCGCTCATTTAACCCTTCCACATCCAATCAAGTCAATAGATGCATGTCTGCAAGCCCAGACCATTGATGAAAACCATCCAAACTCAAACGAAAACTAGAGCCAAATGCTAATTTTAGTTCCATTCAAGGTACTGCTTAATATTCAGAGTGCCAACAGGGTCCAAACTGTTGATCATTGACATATTTGGGTACAACAATGAGACGAAGCAACAAAGAAAAAAGGGAGAATTCCCTTTTGCAAAGGATTAATGGATTACTGGATATAATTCATTACGATTTTGTTTCCAACTCCCACTGTGATTAAATTTTAATTCCACACTTGGAGAATACTAACAAAGATGTTAAATAATGTTTTAAAAGCTATAACAGAGGAATTTTTCAAATGTTTTAAAAATTTAGAACAATAGACTGAACCGAGTGCAACTTTGCTCAGTTGAAGGAGACGCCTAATCATACACTGTAAAAACCAGGGTGTAGAAATTCTTACACCAGTATGGTGTTGAATTTTTTTGACACCATTGGTGTTATTTTTAACACCGGTCAGATTTATGCATGCATTAATAATTACTGGGTGTTAAGTAACATGGTGTAGTTTTATGCTCGGTGTTGAAAGTATCATCACGTCACTTCACGTGATTTAGTTTAGGGCGGTTGATTGGTCGAATACGTTTTCACAAAGTGTACGCGCGCTTATATTTACTTTACACGTGTTCACAGAAAAATACATTTATCATGATTTATTAAGCAAATTATTACAATGCACATCAATTTTGTGATTTGTATTTTCCTTTGGCAATTATTGACCAATAGATTATTTGTCCGATTTTGTTACAATTACATAAACGTTTAAGCAATAGATATATTGATTATATGATTACTAACCAAGAAACAACATATTTATTATATATTCGTGTACCAGCCTGTAACACTTAATTGTTAATCTTGAATCTAATTCAAATGATATGTGTGATGGAGTTAATGCAATGGAGATTAGAATATACCTATTGGTGGACAGTTGCCAACATGGATTATGAATTATCAGTTTACCACTGGTTCTTTTACCCTGGTCGATAATGGTCGATAGTAGGGAATAGGGAATGTGGGACCATTAGAAACCCATAGAAAAATCTCTAATGGATCAACAAGAATATAAACACCAAAAGTGGAATTGAATTTGTTATGATTCCAGATATCGGTGTTAATCTACACCAGTAGGAGTTGTCAAATATTAACACCAAGAGTGGAATTTAATTGTTTAATTCCAAACCCTGGTGTTAAATAACACCAGCTGGTGTTTTCCGATATAGATACCGGAAAAGTGTTAAAATTAACACCCATGGTGTTGAATTTAACACCCTTGTTTTTGCAGTGTAGAACTAGACTGAGATAATCAAGTCTTGAGTTGAGTGACTAGTTACAAGACAAACCAAGTTGATATTCTTCAAACCAGTTGAAAGTAGCAGAAGATTAATGTCCAATTAGGTTTCATTAAATTTATTCATAATTGGCATTGCACGTGGTGAATATGAGACAAATTAATTAGGACATTTCAACATGCTCCCCATATAAAAACCTGTCATCTTGCACTCACCCTTTGTGTAAATTCTGTGAAAAAGTTTAAAATCATGATGTATTGTCTCATTTTTCTTGGGTCAGTTTTCTATCCCTATTGAACTATTGTTTGCAGAGTGCAGATGCTAGTTATGCTCATTGTCAATATTTTGTTCTAGTTTAGGAATATGAGCTCGATTGTGAGTGGTAATGAGGAGATATGTTTCATACGTGATGATAGCGTAGGATCTCCTTGTTAGTGTACATCAAGCTTTGTTTAGACTACCCTCAGCCCTCATTTACGCGGAAGAAATACAGAGTGCTATTTCAGTGGAGACTACCCTCAGCCCTCATTTACGCGGAAGAAATACAGAGTGCTATTTCAGTGGAGAAGGGGGATGTTTAGTAGCTTGACCATGACTTACGATGAATCCTTTGTCCAATATAAAGTTCAGAAAAACCAGAGTAAAGATATAATTTGAAAATCGAAAAATCTCATTACATTTATCTTTTACAAATTCTTGATAACAAAAGAAGATTTTTCTAGTTGCCAATTTGAAAGTATTCGCAAATTTATGAAAATTTGTGAATTTATATAATTGATAATGGGATGAGGCGATTAGATCATCTCTCCCAGGACTATGCATATTCCTTTGAATTAACAACAATAGAAAATTATAAACACAGTGATCACATTACGAGATGAGAGGAATGTAACTCATCACTTAGATTGATCATTTCTTTGTTCCATTCGAAGCATATCAATCTCCATCCCTAAACCACAGAGATAAATCTCTCCAATGTTATGATTAGTGGTAAGAGACTATATACCTGCAGCTCTATTCTCTAAGATATTGTTATACCGTGCTCAGATTAGTTACATCAAGTTAGCTAGGATTACTTGTGTATTCTTTTCCCAGGTAATCCAATACTTTCTCTCTCTTTTTCCCCCCTTTGAACATCTCTTCAAAAGAAAAGAAAAAACACCCACTCATTTTATCTCGGAGATTGACTGTAGACTTGTCTCGAAATGCCAGATTTCGAACCCCATAGCAATGTTTTTTTAGCTAGTTTTGAAAGCTGTTCTGAGATAACTCCAGTTAGCATCCATTTAATCAGGTGTGATGCTCAGTCCATTATGGATGATACATCTCTATCTTATTACGTTATTATGCTAGTCAAAATGAACTTAAATAAATACTGGAAGACTGTTTCTTTTTGGTGAGTGTCCTGTCTTGTTTTGTTAGCCGTAGTTCATGCAGAAAGTGATGTTTGTCAAGATTTGTTCATCTTGTTTGTAAGAAAACTTTGCTATTAAGATCCAGAGGATAGTGTTACAGCCCTGAGGTAAATCAAGTTATGCTTTCAAGTAGAAGCTTAGCATGCCACTCACGTTGCTCTGACAATGAATATTTGCCTCTGGTTCATCAGAGTTCGTGTCCCTTTTATAAAGCAAAGCTGGTTTGTTTGTTGTTATTGTTGAAGATACCACTTTTACAGTAGAGTTCTAAATGATATACAGTGAATATATATTTCATTTGTTATGAATTATGAATGTCAAGAAGTTGAAATGCGATTTTAATTGCGCTGTGTTAATTTGACTGGTTGATGTTCTTTTAGTTCTTGTTGTCTGATTAGAGACAATAGATAGAATGAATTAAAATGGAGAGGAGAGGGAGGGGGTGAGAGAGAGAGAGAGAGTTTATATCTTTTAAGGACTTAATTTACTCTTAAAAACTAATTTGTATTAAAATTGCTATCTTCAGAAGATAGCAAATGTGTGTTAATGTTACATTTCTGTTAACCTTGAGGATATTGAATACAAATGGAAAGAGAAAAGAGGGACATCAGGGGATGAAACAGCAACATAAAAACACTACATACTCTCCCACACCCACACCCACACACTCAAACTCCATATTGTTGTAATTTGGATAGAGTAATGGTACATTGTTGAGTTTGCTCATCATCAGAAGAGCAGATCACCATTCTCTCTCTGTCTCTCATTCCCCCTTCCTCTTCGCTCAGTCTCAATTTCTCCTTTCTTTTCTCAGCTCTGTCTCTATTTTTCTCTCATTTTATCTCTTTATTGCTCTATATCTATGTTCATAACTCTCTCTTTCTCTCTCTCTCTCTCTCTCTCTCATTCTCTCTCTCATTCTCTCACTTCCTCTCTCTCACTTTCTCACTTTTTCTATCTCTCTCTCTCTTTTTTCTTTTGCTCTCTCTCTCTCTCTCTCCCCCTCTCTCTGATGTAAACAGACTATAATTATCACACATTGATAACCATGGAGTTGAGTGGTCTATTCAATAATGAGCTTTTTCTCCACTGTGAGTCACCTTCATCCAACATTTAAGTAATGATTTTTCTTTTCTCCATCCACACTCTCCATTCATGAATTTGATTATTTCTCATTCAAAACCACATTACAACCGGTATTCAAATTATGTAAACGATGCGATACTGAATTCTTATTTGCACCAAACACACTAGTTCTGCCATGCAATGGTAACGATTCAGGCAATGATCTTGGTTATTTTAGAATAGCTTTTGGGGAAATATGCATGCCTTCATCATTGATGATTATTTTAATGCTGATGGCATATTAATTCTGGGTTATCTGTTATCCTTCTGTCTGTCTGCCTGTCCTTCTGTCTGTATTTGTATTCTACTATTTGTTTATGATAATGTAAGAAAGCATATATGAACATGGAAGCATCATTCAATTATATATCTCCCTGTATATTGCGAAAAAAATTAATAGAAGTAGTGCAAATGCGAATGATTGGGGTATCAGATCAGTAATCTATATGCCTTTACCAATCACTCTCATTTTTTCCTGTGGTGGAATGATTATATGAAAACCAAAGATGAATTAATATCTGTCCTCCATACATGATTGCTAGTGATCATAATGTATGTAGAATGAGGCACCGTGTAATCTCATCGTGCATGTAATCTAATAGATTGAGGGTGCTTCATTGCACATAATCACCATGTGGTTTATAAGGCTTTTCATTGATGAAGTGCATGGGTGTGTTCTCACATTAAAAAACAGTGTTTGTAATTCATAGTTTCAGTCTGAAAACGATATTGGGTGTTGACATTCTGCACGTTGTGAGTACGATATTTCAACATAATTTACTGGTCAAATCATAAAGTCTTAGAGGTATAGACCAGTTCTGGTCATGTGATTGCATTGTGAAAGAAACGTTGTGTAATTGATCAGAAAAGCCTGATCATCTAGCATATAAGTATTGGTGTGTACTGCAAGGTTCTGGAATCATCAAAATGATAAGAAATTTGGCCCAGTCTTGGTAAAGTTACAAGCACTGTACACAGAAAGATTTATATGGGACTACGCGATATCTATCCAGGCTGGATCGATATGATAATTTACCAAATATATCAATTAGTAGGCGGTTTCCCGGCAAAATTTGTATCATCACGTATTAGTCAAAACATATTCTTTCACATGATTGGTAATAAGAGCTCCCATTTCATTTTTTGAGAGGGGGGTGTTTCCAAAACTGGTTTATACCTTTAAAGGGTTTGCAAAATTGGTTGCAAATATTCAGCAGTGTCAATCAATGATTTTATAAACATCAACCACTCAACAGTTGCTGGTTTTATACTATGTATGAACAGTCCATGTTCTTAATTCCCAAGGTTTTTAATTTTTCAACCAGTCCATTGAAACAGATACAGAGTTTTACTCATTTGCTGCAAGTATTTGTTGAAATTCACGGGAAAGCTTTATGAATTAGAAATTAATCTGGTTAGCAGCAGGTCAAGTATAAAGAGTCCTGTTCTGGAGTCAAGTGAAGTTAAAAGGTGTATTTCATGACAATGATGATGTGCTGAATGCATTGATGTGTCACTGGAGGAAGAATAGAATGATGATTTCCCAGGCTTAGTGAATAATAGATCCAATGACTGGGATTTCTTTCTGGGTCACATTCAATCAGACAGAGTACATGCTAATCTTACTCATATGACTAATGGTGATAGTAGCATCAGATAATGTGCTTTCATTGTTTGGGAGATGAGAGGATTAATGGCAGTCATTACTTTTGAAAATTGTAAGTTTGAGGCTTACGTGTCTGAAATGTGATGTGAGAATTTGTAAAGATGTCAGATCAGTATTCAAAGACAGAGCTTAGGAGAAAGGAGAAAAGGAAGCCCTTTTCATGGCTTGAATGGACAGTTGTGCAAATAGCACTGTCATAGAGATATATTGTGATCAGTACCGGTATGTAGAAATAAAGCAATGTTTACATGAATGGAAAGGTGACAAGATATGAAGTACTCTTACTCTAAAATAAATATCCTTGAAGTATTATGCGATGGGAGAGGTATACATGGCTCCAAGCATTGACTCCTGTCAATAAAGAGCGTGAATGATGAACAGGTTCTACCAATAAAAGATAATGAGAAAAAGAAGGAGAGGGGGAGGGAGGGGGAGGGAGGGGGAAATAGAGAGAGAAGGAAAGAGAAAGAGAGAGAAGGAAGGAGAGAGAAGGGAGGAGAGAAAAGGAAGGAGAGAGAAGGAAGGAGACATTGAAGGAAAGAGAGAGAGAGATATGGAAGGGAGAGAAAGGGAGTAGTTTGATCAAAAGAAAGGTAGAATAAGAGACTTTTGGAGTGAGAAAGAAAGGGGTTGAAAGAGAGAGGAAGAAACTGAGGGAGGGAGGGAGATAAGAGGAGAGCCGGCAAGATGGAGATGGAGGGATGCAAGGAGAGAGAGGGGCAGAGGAAGGGAAGGAAAGGAGAGATGGAGAAGACCAATCATGCACACAGTCATGATAGACCTTTTAACAGCAGTTTCTAAACTTTGATCTCCCTTCCCTGTATTCTCTCTCATCAAAATACAATGGGAGCCATTACATATGTTTAGTGGGTGCAAAAGGCTCCCGGACTTGACATTTCAAATGCGTTCAGAGTGGTTCTCATTTTACCTTTAAGTAGGCATGTCTGGTTACCTGACCGCAATGGATGCAAGTAGAACTCATGGTTAGAGACCTCTCGTCAGTTTGTAGTCAAAAGGGTAAAGAGATACTTCATATGCATGCAAAGAAATCAAGAATTTTAAACTGTGTTTGTCTTATATTTTTCAAAAAGTAAACTGAAGTTATTATGAATGGATTTGAACAAGATGGACCCTTATTATATAGCATGCATGAGATCTAATACTGCTCACAATAAAATTAAAAAAACCTGCAACAATAAACACCCTTTAATTAATACTATAACTTTACTTTGTACATGCTTCATAACAATTTGCTACTTTCATATGCAAAGAGAATTAAAGGTATTACAAAGTTTGGGGAAATTTTGTAAAATGGGTGGATAGTGATTCTTTACAATTTTTATATATTTGGGTGCCCCCGTGTATGTATTAAAAACACCAGAAATTTTAGCCCCTAAAACACTTCTGCCTTCGAGAAAAATTGAATATAAAGATTTACCGGTGCTCCCGGTAAATTTTGATAAATTTCAAATAGCTCCTACGGCCGTACAATGGTAGCTGCGACCATGAAAATCTCAGAGTATGTAGTTGTGGTATATAATTTCCGAACGGGAATAGCTAACCAGTCGATTTCAGTCAATAAACATTGTTTTAAAGCTTAATTAATATCTCGACCTTGAGAGGGAGCTATTCAACATAAAATGTTTATTATTAACAATTTTATAACTTTAGAGTCGATTTCGACCGCGACAACGATCACTGAATATTGTAGAATCGTATATGCTTCCAATATGTTGATTTGAACCAAATTCATGACCCCATACCAAAACTTTGTATTACCTTTAACCTTGTCACTTTAACACTGTTTGTTGATATTTTGTATGATATTTTTTTTAAGAGAAAAAAAAAACCCTGATTCATTCAGTAATTTGTGCCAAAAGCTGCAATCATGTAGTTTTCATAGTTTAATATGAATATGCAATCGTGGACCATGTTATGTTTGTTTCTGGTACCAGGATACAAGTTCAACTTAGCCTTTGCATTGCATTATTCTCTAAAGAATATTATTTCAGGTACAGTTGACCAAAAAGTACATCATTGAGTGTTACACCTGACCCAGATGAATAAGAACAGAGAATAAAGTTCAACCAGAAACCAGTAAGGCATTGGAAAGGGCTGTTTTGAGAGACCAATTAACCTAGCTAGGGATCCCCTCATGTCATGGTTGATCAGATGACAGTCTCAGATAGCCTGCCAAGGAAATGTTTGTCTTGGTGAGGATTCTTCTATTTCTCTCCTCCGTCAAGGAGTGTTTTGAAAGTGGGCAAATGGAGTAGGGGTGGTGGAGAGAGTCTCCCAGGTGCCTGGAGGTCTCCAAGCAACAACCAAAGATGGCACAAGGTCACAACGAAGATGAACAACGTTCTTATGTACTTTTTTGTCAGAAGCAAAACTACTGCTACAACCTTTCTTTTGGAAAGGTCATTTTCGATCTCTAGAGCTTTGAAGATGATGGCAATCCCACTTTCAAAACTAATCAGTAACCCTTATGAATAAAAGAAACAGCTGGCATTTGAAGTTTGGGGATGAATTCATGGATTACTTCTCAACGATTTATTCCTATGATCTTGTTCCTTGTCAAGTCAGACTGGTGTCAGATCATTTTTCCCCATATGTTTAAAATAAAAGAAATAGATGTGGAATATTAGCTTTCAGTTAGGGCAGTTAAATGCAGTTGTGACAATATTCTTCTTCTGTACCTTTTGGATGGAATTATAAATTGTTGTTTTAAATTCAAGTTAATCTTTCAAATCTTTGCATGACACTGTTTCCTGGGAAACATTTGTTACAATTTTCTTTTTTACTCTGAGTATTTTATTACTAATGACTAATCACAAATGCCATAACGAACTGCTACGAACGCCGTACGAAAGATTTTCAGACAATGAAAGTTCGGGAAGACAATGGAAAAACGGAGAATCGTACAAAATTATCGTTCGTACGAACATTTGTGACCGTAGCAATAGACAGTCACCCACATTGCCCAACAATAGTTAAACGGTTGAAACCTACATCACTAGACATGCGCAAGATAGTAAATGTTATGTGCTGTGGCCTGGAAAGAGACTAACCCAGCACCTGTAGAGACAGGGGTAGGGGGGGGGGGGGGAGTGTTCTGTTTAGGCCTTTTGGGGGCAGTCATTGTACGCCCTTGTCATCGTGCCTCACAACCCCTTCACACATGCTTCCTGCCTTGCCTGTCTTCTCTCTATTGATTTGTTGATGGTGCGGCCCAACTTCCCAGCAAATATCGTCCAGCCGGCCGTCATAATTGATCTGACGCCTGTTTGGAGGGGGCCATCGATTTCTACCTCTCTTGTATCTCCCCTCTCTCTCTTCCCCTCTCTCTTCTCCCTCTCTCTTCTTTCTCTTCTCTTCCAGCTTGTAGCACCTATCCTTTTTTTCATATGCTTGGTGTTCACTTCTCTGTCTTTCAATTTTTTCCCTTTCATGCATATCCCTTTATCAAAGTCCTCTCTCCTTTTATGGTGATTTCCTCCCTTCATCTATTTTTAATCATTTCTAAATATCTTTCCTTGTCGTTTGTATAATAGTCTTTTAATTATCATCCCAACATGTTAATAATGATCATCTTATTTGCTCTATCTCCTTTTTGTATACCGTATCTATGATGAACACTTGCTCTTTTTTCATTTTCTACTTTTCATTTGATTCTCATCCGTTTATTCTTTTCATATCTTTTTCTCTAATAAATATCTCTTCCTTCATCATCACCTATCCTTTCTCTCCGATGTCGTGGGTGGTGTGGAGTTTACCTCCTTCTTTTCTCATGTATCGAGCCTCAAATCCGAGATTTAAATCCATGACCTGGCGCCCATTTGTCGCATCGGTTTATTCCACATGGCAACCCATCTCCTGTCTCTTAATGTCATCTTTCATGGTCATCTCGTACCATTTATACTATTGCTTCTGGAAAGTTTTTACAAATATGAAAAGATCCGTAAACAAAGTCATGTTTGCAGTAAAAAGGAGTTCTTTTAGTCCGTGAAAACATAAAAGATGTTGTTGTAAAACCTCTGCCTGTCTTCACTTGCCCTCTATTCACCTTGTCTCTGCATTAGAGAGAAGTCCTCCCCAGGTTTGAAAAAAATAGTCGGTGAAATGTTGATTAACAATCTGATGTAGAATGAAAATTTGTATTTCTTGTAGGCACCATGATTTAATGAGAGTGTGGGTGGAAGAGAATAAGGTATTTTTTAATATCCTTTAACAAGCTCATTCTTAACTCTCAATGTATTTTCTTTCCATGAATAATCTTTAAGTTGTCTACGTTGAAGGGCTATATTGCCTGACATGAATTCATTGTCACTCTCTGTTTTAAAATAAAGTATAGTTTTGAGACGGAATAATTCTGCGTTAATGATACCTCTCATTTCCGATAGCAAACATGTCACATTACGAGAGCAATACTCTAAAGAAGCCCGATGGAGCCGTGATGGAATGTAATATTCTTCTTCGAGCTGTGTATGAAGAGCTTAGTGAGCTTCTCCAAAGCACTTCAAAATCAGAATTGGTAATTTGCTGCTGCTATCAATGACAAGATTGAATGTACAAATTCATTCCTGCTTTATTCAAGTGCCTGTGCATGGAATAAATTACCATTAAACTACCGTCTTCTAATAATTATGTATGCAATTGAGATTCCAGTACTTCTGTGTAATTGTGCATATCTATTGTTCTATCAAATAACAAAATCCTGACTTTTGTATCAAGTATATACACTACAAACTTTAATAAGAACATAATAAAAAAATTGTAGACATCTTGTAAAAATGTGATAAAGGACAAGGGATATTTATATAAAAATTGTGAGTAAAATCTATAATTCATGTTTTCTCGCGATATGGTATGATTACAGATGAGAATATTGAATATTAAGTAATACTTGTTTAAATCTGATAACAATATGGTATAGAAATATACCTTTACCTACAACGCCTAACCTATTTGCGTTTAATCCTCTTGGGAATTTTCACACCCATTATGTTTATGATCAGCTTAGGCATATTTTTTCCATTTTCTTTAAAGAAATCCTGTTTGCTTATAACAATTTTTATTCTAAATCAGATATGGCATTTCAAGCGGGATATCTCTTCATCTCTTGAACACAGCAACAAGATTATATTGGATGATATCTACTCTAGCTCTATAGGTCATGATGGTCGTTGATAGCATCTGAATTTCATATTCCATAATTCCCAGTTTGTTTGCATATAAATCAAACCAGAAGTGGGTGTGGGGTTGTTTTTTTGCTGTTACTTAGAGCAATGGATTCCAGTATGGGATCGGTCTCATAAGTTTTGTTATATTTTTTTTTATTTGAGTTCATGAGCTTATCTCTGCCAACACAGTTATTTGAAATCAAAGGGGCAATCTTTTGAATGTGCCTCATACCAAAAGACGTTAAAAGATGGGAGTTGTTGCTACCTTGTTTGGCGCTCAACAATAAGGGATAGAGCAACGTCGATCTGGCGCTGCTCAGTGGCTGCCGGGCTCACGATCAATTGGGCAAAAAGAATTTCTGTTTCGGTTTAATAAAATTTGGAGTGGACTATTAGGCTATTATTATTATTATATTATTAAGTCCGAAGAAGAAGAAAAAATTACAAAGTCTTACATGAAACAAGTAATGAATTTTAAGAGTTTCAAACTTTCTTCAACAACTTCCACTAGTCTTTTGAAAGCACTCAGTTTTGTTTTTGTTTTTGATAAGTACCAAAGCTATAGTTGCTCATGAGAGACTTGTGGTTAAGTGCAATATCACATTCACTTGAAGAATACTTGAGGTTGGGTTGTAAACGATGGTTGATGATGAGGAGTGAACAGTATATACCTCTAGTGGCATCTTATATGGTGACGGACAATGAAGTACTCTTCGATTTCACAATACCCCTGAAAAAGGAAATGTAAGTGATACGGAGAATAACAACTTGTAATGTTACTTCGTCACTCATCTAAGGATTGATGGAAGTGAAATACTAATGGGCAATCGCCGAACACTCTTCTCTTTATTTTTGCGCCATGTAGATAGTTGGCGACACTGTTAATTCTTTTCTCGTTTTGTTCTAAGGGAAGAAGAGTAAGAAAATGGGTATGGATAGAAGGTTCACTGCTGGGTTCAAGTTTTGTGCATTTCCTCCTGTTTTTTCCCTGCGAATGAGATGGAAATATGTGATGGAAAGCACTCGAGGAATTCGTACTTGAGCCAAAACGGTGTCATTTTTTTCCTAGCATCCATGCAAGGTGGCAAGTGCGATGTCCGGGCGTGACTTTTTGAGATGGGTTCGTATGAATTCCCATCTGTGGAGCTGGGTATCGATACTCCCTCTCTTGAGTGTGAAAGATTGAGGGTCATGTGACCATCTCTGGTAGGATGGATGAACCGATGGAGGTGTGAGGTGAGAAGCTTTAAAACCTACCGTCGAAAAAATCCAACCCTGAGTTCTTCTTGGACGGCCGGTGTGTCGCAAAGCTCGCACGGCTCGCGGCACAACGTGTCGCTAATCACATTACCCCGGCAGCAGACGCATGTTCCGCGGCAGGTGTGGTTGCCACGCGACACGCAGACGACTGCATTCGATTTCACCCTGGCCTCTCATATACCAACCTCTCTTCAAAAGACCTCAACCAAACCAAATTTGGGGCTAGTTGTTGCATTATTCATGTGAGAGTAGAGATACATTGAAGTCTAGACCCGAGAGAGCTTTTAATATAGCCGGGTTAACAGTTGATCCTTCTCTCACTCCAACCAACTACTCCACTGTTTCTCATAATACAATGACAGATATTAGTACAGGTGTTATACATTATTTAAATACCAGTACCTTTGGCAAAGTTCATCACCTATGTACCCTCGGGGCAATCTTGAAGACCTTTATGCTCACCTTGCTCTCAATCAGTCATGTATTAAGATGATGGTAGCCCGAGGCTCATCTCATACAACACATTACACAAAGCTGTAAACAGCAGCATGTTCAGCTAACCCTTCTTCATACATGATGCAACACACATTTTGTGATGTGTCTGACACAGGAGTGCAAACACCGGTTTGGATAACATTTTTTTTTTTAAATGGGGGAGAGGGGGGGGGGGGGACAAAAGAAGTGAAACGCTATCTTTGTTGATGTTTTCAGAATGAAAGTGTTTCATAGATTTAGTTCTTTTTTAAGATTAAAAAATCAATGTAGAGAAGTGTACATCTGCTAGTAATGCATAATTATGAAAAACCCTGGACAAATATAAGTAGACAATTAGGGATCTATTTCAAAGTTTATGTCACCCTTCCTGCCTGTCCTCATGATTTTATTGTCATTCACTCAAGAGTAGAAGTCTAGAAACTTTTCCAATAATAGTTGCATGTTTTGTACAATTCTGGGATTTGGGAATTTCTCATATTATTTTACTGATTGAATAAATGATGGGAATGTGTATCATTTAAGATCCTGTTTCAATTGACTAGACTAAGTAAATCAAATGGAACTTAGCAAATATTTCTGGTTAGCAATTATTTTAAATCAAGAATTTTGTTGGGGGTGTTTTTATATTTTTCTTAATACTTACTGATTAAGATAGGGATTGGTGTGCTCAGTATTTGACTGAAGAAATATTTGGTAGAGAAGTCAATTTTTTTCTTTCTTAATTCATCTGCTAGAGTGGTTGTATAGGCATATGCTTCAGTGACAACTCCTCCATGGTTAGGTTAGTGTTCCAACGTTAACAAAATTCTTTTATCAATCCAGGACTGAGTACTATGCCTAACCACAAATCTACCTATATTCTAATTTCAAAACCAAACCAATTGGATCCTTGACGAAATAAAAGCTAGATCAGTTTTTGTCGAAGATACGAGCACGGCTAAATCTGTTAAAAAACTAAAAGTAGTGAACATCTTTGATCAAGAACAACGGCTCTTGGCGATCAACAATCTCTTTCTTTCTCTACTTTTTTCTGTTATTTCTCTCCTCTCTCTCTCTCTCTCTCTCTCTCTCTCTCTCTCTCCTCTGTCTGTCTTTCTTTCTCTCTTTCTCTCTCATATTTATCTCACTTTATCTCACTCCTATTTCTCTCGCTCCTGTCTCACTCTTGTACCCACTATCGCTCTTTCTCTCTTGATTTGATACTTTCACCAAGAACCGTCTTTTCTATTCTTTTTGCTCCAATTGGCTTGAAGCTTAATTGGATTAAGGCTCGTGCCAGATTGACAGTTGGTGTGTTTTTCTTTGCCTTCTCACTCCAAAGCCTTACCATCTCTCAGAGCTAGCTCTCTCTCTCTGCCGAGAAGATATTCAGAAGACACTGAATAACAATCAGCTCGGGTCCATTGTCTCCCTTGAAATATGATACGTGTCATGTATAGGAATAGATGAATAGCGGGGAAGACCTTGAAGAAAAAAATTCATGTTAGACACGAAGAGGATGAAAAACATTAGCCTGTGGGTTTGGTTGGTTGAAGTTATTAAAAGCGTTCAAAAATATGCAGAGTTACAGAGCTTAGTTAAGACTTGCGCTCTGCTAATGGCGATTGCGCATTTTAAGATGAGAAGGGAATAAGGTCTACTTTCTGAAATCTCAAAAGCATTTTGATTTTCCTCGAGGGACTGTAAAATGCCTAAGTGGTTTTAATCAGACGGAGCGTGATTCCAATATATTGAAGGGCTCTTTTGCTAAACCATCAATTGGGAGAGTTTGGAACAAAATGTTTTCCCCCCTGGAGTTTTAATCGCTATTTAGATATAAGCCTCAAACTGAGTAAAACAAGGCAAAACTATTCTTATATCGACCCAAGTGTAGCGTCTTGAATGATATTTCTTTGTCAATTACTTTGACTTTTTCTCTGGCAACCACCATTCATTCCTCCATTGATTTCTCCCCTTTTATCAAGATCAATAAGTTCCATCTTTAAATTCCAATACATGACGTCTCTGGATTTTATTTGACATACCTGTGGAGCTGCGCTTCTTCGATACTTGAACCTTGACCTTCAATGACCCAGTTCCATTCATTCCTTCGCTGATGCAATCTCGTTCTTGTGACCTCAGCGCAAGCTATTAAACATTTCATTTGAAGATTGTAATCAGGGGGGAAAACTCTCTCGCAGTATCAACAAGATAGGTATCTCTAAGGTCATGTTTTATTCAAGCGACGTTGTTTCGTTTCAGCAGTACCTGTGTCATGATTCTAACATTTAAGCACTCTGACATTTGTAGAGGAAAAGTCAACAATAATAGAGGGACATGGCTTGAATGTGAATGTTTTTTTTTTTCTGTCTTCATGATGTTTTCGAGAAATGTACCTTGGGACCTACTTAGCTTTCTACTCTTATCTGATTCGTGGAGTCAATACCTTCAAGGCTGCGCTTCCCGCTAAATCTTTTCATCTTAAACAAATGCCCCTCTTGAATATTAGACCTTGTACCTTCTCTCACTCATTCATTCAATGAAGCATGAAGCCAAGAGGAGCTTCTTCCAGAGAATTATGTCCTGCGCGTCATAGGCTGCCCGCAAGAAGGCAGTGACGCCATTGAACATACATAGCCCTTCAGGGGGGTGTTTCACAAAGATCCTAAGTTGGACTTAATAATTATGGAAAGCTGTTAGCATCTATGAAAATGTTTTGTAAAAGATATTTTAAAAGGCATAAAATGTTCATTCATATTTTCTAATATCAAGGAGATTTCATGTTCTTGATGTGGAATTTATAAAAAGTCAAAATTACAATTTTCAATTTTGAATTTATTTTATTTTAAGACTACAAATGGCTCTCCATAATTTTAAAGTCCAAATTAGAGTTAAGTTTGACTTAGGATCTTTGTGAACCACCCCCCCCCCCCCCCTAGCCTTCTTGCGAGTAGCCAATGATGTTGGAATGGTCCTCTATTCACATCTTCAGTAGATAGCTGTTTAGGTTCACTCTTGGCGTTTAGCTTTGCATTTAAGATTCATCTTGCAAACAATTAAGTACAATCTTTTCAAACAAACTAAGTACACTCTTTTCAAACTAACTCTCAGTTCTTAGTTCTCTAATTGTTACCTTAACCTTGTTATCTTATGTTTGATAATTTCACTTTTGTTCTCTTGTTATTTCTGTTCTCTTGTCATTTCTCTGATTAATTTTACGGTTCACTCTTTAAGGTTCACTCTTGGCATTTATCTTGGCGATTAAGATTCATCGTGCAAACAAGTAGAATCTTTTTAAACAAACTCTCAGTTCTTAGTTCTTAAATTCTTACCTTACCTTGTTATCTTATGTTTGATAATTTCCCTTTGTTCCCTTCATCATTTCTCTGTTTAATTAAACTTGCATCAATATTGCAAAGCGCTTTGATATAAATCTTTTATGAAAAGCGCATATAAGTAGAAGTTATTATTATTATTATTATTAATGACATGATGGTGAAGGCATTGTTTTTGTTTAAACACATAATGTTATATTGAAATAATGTTTTGAAACAAAGCATTGGTATCAGGTTCCTTCTTTTAATTGAGTCTGTTCATTCTTTGTCCATCACTTATACCCTGTGACATAATGTGTCTTGTTTAAATGTATAATGTTATATTTAAATAATGTTTTGAAACAAAGCATTGGTATCAGGTTTCTTCTTTTAATTGAGTCTGTGCGTTCTTTGTCCATCCCTAATACCCTGTGACATAATGTGTCTTGTTTAAAATGTATAATGCTATATTTAAATAATGTTTTGAGACAGAGCATTGGTATCAGGTTTCTTTTTTAAATTGAGTCTGGGCGTTCTTTGTCCATCCCTAATACCCTGTGACATAATGTGTCTTGTTTAAATGTATAATGCTATATTTAAATAATGTTTTGAGACACAGCATTGGTATCAGGTTTCTTTTTTTAATTGAGTCTGTACGTTCTCTGTCCATCACTAATACCCTGTGACATGTGTCTTGTTTAAATGTAAAATGTTATATTTAAATAATGTTTTGAAGCACAGCATTGGTATCAGGTTTCTTCTTTTAATTGAGTCTGTGCATTCTTTGTCCATCACTAATAGCCTGTGACATAAGTTGTCTTGTTTAAATGTATAATGTTATATTTAAATAATGTTTTGAAACAAAGCATTGGTATCAGGTTTCTTCTTTTAATTGAGTCTGTGCATACTTTGTCCATCACTAATACCCTGTGACATAATGTGTCTTGTTTAAACGTATAATGTTATATTTGAATAATATTTTGAAACAAAGCATTGGTATCAGGTTTCTTCTTTTAATTGAGTCTGTGCGTTCTTTGTCCATCACTAATACCCTGTGACATATTATGTGTCCGCATTGGTCTTGACTTGGAGTAGTGTTGTCTTACCTGTCACAATCCGTTAACATCATGAACCCAACGTGTTGGTGGGACGAAAGGAAACAAACCTGAAATGAGAAACATTCATGCTCGCATATCAAAACAAAACTCCAAACTCCGTTCCCCCCAAGGAGCTACCCATGGAAATACAATATTATTGGTATTTATGGAATATTAAATGCAACTCTTGAGGGAGGGTGGTGTTTGTTATATAGTGTCCCAGGTCGAAGCGTGGAGGGTCAGAGTGAGGCAGGGTGCGTAGCTTGGCCAAGTAACGGTGTTTGCATTTGTAATGTGGAGTGCCCAATAGGGTAGCGTAGGTGACTACTCTGGTGCAAGCAGTCTAATGCTCGTGAAATAATTCATGCGTAATGTTCCTGCATGCACCAAAGATAAAGCAGCCTGGAGGGCGTCTACTCGCTGGCTCTTTTCCTCTCATACTTTTCATAAATCCAGTGCTGAGAGAGATGGAGAGAGAGAGGGGGAGGGGGAGAGAGAGAGAGGGAGAGAGAGAGAGAGAGAGAGAGAGAGAGAGAGAGAGAAAGGGAGGGAGAAATTGAAAAAGAGAAAGAGAGAGAGAGAGAGAGAGAGAGAGAGATAGAGAGATAGAAAGATGGAAATAGAAAGGAATCATATTGAGACAATTTTCCTAAAATCATTTTGGCCATTCTTTTTAACGAGAAAGATTTTCATGTAGGTCTACATGTAGCTTATTGAAACATGATTTCTTTCACCTACCCCCCCCCCCCTCCCCTTTATCTCTCTCTCTCCCTCTCTCTCTCTCTCTCTCCCTCTCTCTCTCCCTCTCTCTCTCCCTCTCTCTCTCCCTCTCTCTCTCCCTCTCTCTCTCTCTTTCTCTGTTCTCATACACTATGCTATGTTTTACATACAGACATACAGGTCTTTTTTTACTTGCTACACGAGTTAGTCTTTCTATAAATCTTCTGTTCAGAATCAGAAGGGTGTGTTTAACTCTTGTTAAGTATGAGTCAATGTTCTTTCATTTATTTTTTGGAGCAGATGAAATGCCTCCTTATTTTAACACACGGTCATGTAGGAGTCAAGGGTTTCTCGGCACATGTTTATAGCTTACGTTGTGTTTTTTGTGAGAAAGCAGAGAGAGAATGCCTTATCAAGACGGACCTGGAATGAAAAGACGAAACCACGGTCGAATGTGATATATATGGAAGAAGAGAAGGGACAAAAAAACATGAGTGGAGCATTAAAATATGCAAACACCTGTTGTGGCTTGCAGTGCAGTGCATCATAAAGGGGCAAGAGACGGTGAAGAAATGAAAATCAATTCTGCTGTTCGTTCAAATCATACGACGGACGACGGGAACCCTGAGACAGTAAGCTTCACCCGAATGAGCCGCATTAGCCCCAGTCAGTGAACCTCGAGCAAGCACTTACCTTTACCCAACCCCTTTATCGTTCAAACGTGTCCCTCGTCAAAACACGCTCACCGAATGAGGGGGTTCAGCAAAACACCCCTATGTAGAATTCATGAGATGTTAAAACCACTTCCCTTTTTTTCAGTTTCAGAAAGAGGGATTTAAATTTGCCAGCATGATTCTGATAGTAGGTGGATGGAGGTGGTTATTTAAAGGCATTGAGATGTTATCAGCGATTGTGATATGGTGTAATATTGAAGCCCTAAAAAAATTGTGCTTCAAAATGATCATGAAGTGCCTCAAAAAAGTAAAGATCTTGGAGTGACCGGTTTTACCATACTCATTTTCCTCAAAAGACTGTAGTATTTTAAAAAAACATTAAGAAAACGAAAAATGAAATTTTGATTTCCAATCATAAATATCTTGATAATCAGACAGGCTTGTAAAAGTCATGGGATTCCTAACTGACCGAAAGGTTTATAAAAGGATGTACAAGACTTGTTCATATTTTACTACCGATAAACGAACCAGTATTGCTTTTTAAATAGGCAACAATTTTGATGTTGCTTTAGTATTCATAGAATGGGAGAGAAGAACTTGTAAAAAATGTACTAAGGTGTTTGGGCTTAGAACCAAGGGAGTGGTAGAATTTGTCCTTACATTCACCCCAAGAAGTTCATGAGACAATCAACTTGGAGAGGCCATTAAGAATTCATCGTGTGTCGGCATGGTGGCGTGAAGCTCGTTTGCTGCACAAAACGCAGCCCCAGATAATCGTAAATATAATTTCAATATTCACACCTCGAGCAGAGGCTCTAGCTATTCCTCTGACGTTGAAGTGTTGCTATTTTGGGGGTTGAGCAAGGAACTTGAAGAATCTAACGGGATATATCTTGAAGAATCTGTTGGGATTCTACAAATAGCATTGCAGAAAGAAAATATCTAGCTTCTTAATTTGACTTGTCATATTGTTGTCTCTTCAAGGAACTTGAAGAAGATGGGATGTATCTTGAAGAATCCGTTGGGATTCTACAAATAGCATTGGAGAAAGAAAATATCTAGTTTCTTAATTTGTCTTGTCAAGTTGTCATATTGGTGCTTCTTTGAGTGGTGGATGATGTCTTGGTGGATGATGTCTTGGTTTATTCAGCCGTACTTGGTGATAAGATACACATAAGCCCAAATAGAGAATTGGCGTTAGGTCACAAACATGAGGAAATATGAAAGGATGCTGTTTGACCCTGCTCAGAAAAAAGATGCTTACAAAAAGTAAAATCACCTATGTATAGATATTACTTTATTTAAAAAACCAAGGTAATTGTAAGGCATTTTAGAAAGTAATTAGAAAATGTACCTCACTTTCACTTGCTTTTTGATTGATACTCTACTCGACTTACAGAGAAGAAATAACAGCAGGCTAGTATTGTTTCTTGATCACTTATTAACTCAAATCAAAGGAGGAAAAACCGAAACACTGTTTATTGATTAACAAGTACCAGATTGTATTACATATCATAGCAAGTTAGTTTCTTGACTTTCATTCATGAAGTCATGGTGGATTTACATCCCTACCTAATGCTTTATTCCAAGCATTTTATCTTCAATTATCCATTTCAATCTGGGATTCTTAGGTATAGGCTATTTCCTTGTTCAGTATGGGGTTTTGTCATAAATAATTCTTGACTTACGTCGTCCTTAACGTAGATTATTCTACTTTGGTTATTCTCACTTTCTGTTTTGCGCCATCTGTGCCTCAAGGGACAAGGAATTTTAAGTACACTGTCCGAATTCACACCTACGCAGTCCCGTGTACCCACTTGCGCGTTGGCCCCTTGAGTGGCCCTGCTTTCCTTCACTAGAAAACAGGAAAAGAGAGAGAGAGCAGAGAGTATTTGAAGTACAGAATATGAAAACACTCACAGAGGGATGCTCAAATAACTTTCAATATTTATCTCCTACTTCTTTCTGCATCTCTCTAGAGTCTAGACTTGTTCATTTGTTGTTGTATAAATGTTGATTCAAGGCTAAAGTATTTTCTTGTTGGCTTCCAGATTCCAGGGAGAATAGCTATGAATAGCAGATAGTTCATGAATTTTAAAGCCAGCAGGCTTGTTCTATCAAAACACCATCCAACTTTGTTCTGCTCTGGATGTATAGCATCCTGTAGATAACATAGAATTGGTTGTTGAGTGGATTCTTATGACTTGCATGTACTAAATGAAGAAATTGAAATGGTGGAATCCATTTTGTATGTGCTTGATAAATGTTTCAGGCAGATAAAAGTACTGTTTGATATGTTAAGAAAGAAATTGTCTTTATTGTTGCCTCATTTTCCTCACTGATACATGCCAATATTCCAAGTGACAGACTGTGACCAAAGAAAATCCTCATATCAAATGAACAGAAATTATATAATGTTATACTATGTGTGTTTTTAGCACTGAAATGACAGATAAAATGTTTTGTCAACCATTATTATTCTAACTAATTTTTACTTTATGTAGTTGACTTTATAAATGTAAATGATTCAGTTAAATTTCATAAAATTACTTTTTGTTATATCTTACAGATGTACAAGATTAGACAATGCTAAGTGCCCAGGCTCCAGGAACCTTGCGACTCGCCGCTGGTTAGGTTGGAATGACCAATGTATTGATATCAAAGAAGTGGATCCCCCTAGTACTCCTACAGATACAAGGAAAGAGGTAAGATCATACCCCCCCCCCCCCCCCATCCCCACTTTCTTTGGTACTCCTATAGATGCAGTAAAAGAGGGACATGTAAGATCAAGTTACCTTCACAATCCCCCCCCCCCCCCCCGACTTATGGCCCCTACATCTTTCCTTCACACTCTTATAGATTCCAGGAAAGAGGCAAGATCATTATTTATTTATCACCCCTCCTGCTTCCTTAAGTACTCCCATAGATACTAGAACAAGTTAAGATGGTTAGCTACCCCATCCCCCTCCCACACCATCCCCCTCCCACACCATCCCCCTCCCACACCAATAGGGAAGAGGTATTATCATTAGCTACCCCACCCCTCCCTTCCCCCTTCTTCTCTCCTTCCCGCATTTTTTAAAGTATTCAAATAGATATGAGAAGTTTTATCATCTCTTATCTACATGCCCTTCCCTTTCCTATCACTCAAAAATATGCCAGGTAATTGACTCCTTAGAATAGATGCCTAGGTACCCATCCAGAGGGTGTTTCACAAAGACTAAGATCAACTGAAGTTGGACTTAAACTTTGGCAGGCCATTCATGTCACTGATTACTTTCACCATTGGTCACTCAAGGGACGTTACAAATCTACAGAATTTACATTTTTGATAGTCATTGTTGAAGATAAAAAGTTACTTACAGTTACATTACACTGTAAGTTACTTACAGTTACTTAAGTTATATTTAAGACTTGGATTTATACTACGGTATGCGATTAATGCACTTTAATTGGTTAAGTTATGTTAGTAATATTTTGTTTTCTTGGTAATTTGAGTAATGTTAATTCCATTAGTAATATTGATTTTTCTTGAAGTAATTTTGATTTGTGTACATGTACAGCGCTTTGAAACTTTTGTCATAAGCGCTATATAAATTTTTTCGTATTATTATTTTATTATTATTTAAAAAGTCTTGCACCAGATGTAAAGTTAGAGGGAAAAAACTTAGAAATTATGATCTTTAGATAATGTTTTGTCCTTCAATAATGAACTATCAAAAAATGTATATTCTGTAGGTTTGAGACCACGATTTGTACCTCCCCTGAGAAACCAATGCCAGGACTGGTTAGAGGAACTAGTGGTATGAATGGCCTGCCATAGTTTAAGTCCAACTTATTTTTATCTTAGTCTTTGTGAAACCAGACATTCCTATTTCACACCTAAGAAAATAATACAAATATATTCAGGGACAAGCCAACACTGATATGGATAATCAATCACTCTTGAAATATTTATTTGAGATTTTTAAAATATATATTTTTGAACTAGGATGGAAATGAGAAATATCCGCTCATTCTCAATTTAAGAAAGGATTATCGAGTTAAATAATCAGGGGAAAGTTATGCGCAAGTAAAAATATAACAACATTTTGATAAGAGTTAAGGTTAAATGGAGGCGGAGATAAATTTAAACTTGTCTTTATATAGATCAGTTTGTATAATTTGTAAACATGTAGTTCAGACATCCGTAAACATCGGTATGGCTTATGAGATATTTGTACCTAAGACTTTGATTGAATGATGATATAAATCACATCAGCTGAAAGAAGATCCAGAACTGTCTTTTATTTTTTATCTTTTTGTTTGCTTGTTGCTGTACACCTAGATTGATTGATGAGATAATTTTGTCACCAAGCAACGAGGCAATACGTGTAATGATTGATTTGTATCGTTGTAATTTGCTCTGATATTTTACTCTGAAAAAAATTATATTTGTAAACCTATCTCAGGTTTAATGTATCGGGTTGACGTAGCTTCATGTATATACTTAGGAATTAATTTCAAATATGCCCTGGAGTCAATTATGGGAAAATTTGTGAAATATATTGTTACTGTTACTGCCACTACATGCTCAATGCGTGGTGATTTACTTAGTGTTGTCTAGATAAAGAAGACATATCGGTGTAGTTGTTGTTTCATTTGCTTTCATTTATTTTTCCACATTGCAGTTAAGAAAACATGCAAATACAAAATGTACATTATAAAATGTAAAACAAAGGAATACATACATAACAAGAAAAACAAGTTCCAGTAAAAAAAAAAAAAGAGAGAAAAATAAGATGATAAACCAGTATGCAGAGAGGGGAAAACAAAAGCAAAGTTGCTTGTCAGGGTTAATCCTCAAAACAATCATATTGCATAGTAAACGAAGTAAAACATAGTAAACATAGTAAAACATAGTAAAAGGTAGTAAACATAGTAAAATTGTTGTTGTTGTTTTCACCATCTTTACCACTTATTATTTAGGTTTGATTTTTTCTCTCCTACAAAAATGTTTTCATGTGAAGCCAAAGGTGATACCGATAGCCTAGCAAATATTGTTTAAAGTTGATGTTGTATGAAAGAATTTAAATTCACTGTACATTCTCGACTTTTGTTTAAATACACAGCTTGCTTTAAATGTGACTAGCCTACCAAAGCTAAAGGCAGGAGAGTACTACAGCTGTTTATTTGATGACTTTGGTAAAGAGCATGGGATCGTCGACCAAGTGGTTATCAACAACTCATCCATCCTACGATGTAACACGCCAAGAATTTTTGCTGTACCAGACAGACCACAGGGTAACGATTTTGTTTGTTTGTTGGTAGTGCAAGGAATTAAATATTATTATCATAATTTGACCTAAATTTATTGTTAATTCACTTACTGTTTGAAATTATATTGATTTTCTCCATTTTTAATAACTTTTACAAAATTTCAGGACAATACATTAAATTTTTCTGTAACAAGAAAATAAAAGAAGTGATAAACAGTTCTTTCACATAATTTTATAACAAAGATGTACATAACAATTACAAGAACATGTATTAGGTATACATATGAGCCCTGTTTTATAAAATTGTGATTGATTCAAATCAATTGCAACTTACAATCAATCGCAACTGTGTACTTAAGTGATAGGAGTTGCGATGAATTTCAAGTTACGATTGATTCAAATCGACCGCAACTCTTTATACGATGGGGCCCAGAGCTCACTGTACAACTTTTGTTTTCTCAGCGCACCAACCATCTAAGCCCTTTTACAGTTGGATCCATAATCCTCTTTTTTTTAATGTACCAAAGTATATAGATGGATTTTTGCTGACATCTCTCCCATTTTCCCAGAATAAATATCCTTGGACAAAGTCACTCATTTCTCTGTTTGGCTTTAAATGGTTCATGATAAAAAATTAAGTAATTTTTATTAACTTTTGTTCTGATTAAAAAGTAAAGATGGCCATGTGAAACTTCTTTACTTTCTTTCTCGCAGGTTCCCAAAGTGTGACGTTATCCATCCAATCGACAGAGACGGGCGTGGAGATTGCCGAGACGGAGTTTGTCTTCTACAAATGTTCAGCTTTCACCGGCTGTATGGAGTGTGTGGACAATCATTTTGAATGTGAATGGTGCGTCTATGACAACGTATGTCACAGCAAAACAGAGGAATGTACGACGTCTCAACTTACAGGCAGAGTGGTAAGATTTCTATCCCATCTTCAAAACTACTTGTGTGATGTATCTTTGGTGAGGCAATGCAAGAGATGGTACCTTTCGTAAATTCAATTCTTAAATCCCTTTCTCACTTCTCTCACTGTTCACCATAAAGGCATCCTTAAAAAGCTGACTGAAATTCTTCTCACAGACAAACGGGGGTTTAGGTTTCACAAGATTTATCACCTGAAACAGTCGTTCTCCTGCAATTGCCTCTAACGATGTATCACATGAATAGTGGATGTAACCGTTCTATGGCAATATATCAGCGTCTCATAAGGAATACGTGTGTAGCAGGACAAATCATTGCATTTCACTGACACGACCCAGAGCAGTTCTCCTTCAAATTCTGGCTTAATGGAAACTTATATCAGTCTTTTGATCCAATGTAATACATTTTTTTCTTCATTAATCACCTTTCATGATTTCTAATTCCAACGTCAGTTATGTTTGCAAAATGCCACGCAATCTATTGTCAACACTGTCATTACCATAACATGCAATTACCCTAGTTATTTGATGGACTTATAAAGTGGTAAAGTTTTTTACAACCCATCCTCTCCAACCGGCGCGGCGCTATAGTTACCTTTAGAACTATAAGCTGTTCGAAAGATTACCAACAGTCCTGTTTCAGGACTACACGCACACACTCAAGAAAAAAGAAGATTACAGACCGTCCTTCTTCTAGATGAGTTCAATCCACCATTTGGTGTATTCTCTTCCTGTCATTTCATTTTGAATATACCATGTGATTTCTTGGATGGTTAAATGTATATATCGGGTGATTTGCAATTAGATATGGGATTACTATGTGAGGGAGGCAAAGAATAGGATGGACTGAAAGCATTAAGATATAGACAAAATAAGACAAGAAAGAGTGACCTGGATATAGCTCATCCTAGGGTTCACACGGATCAGAGTTTGGAGATGTCTTAATGACATCCAACTACAAACTGTAACTCATTATACATTTTACCACAAACTTCACCTTCAAAATGATAGATATTTTCAATACAAAATTTTCCCCCGGTAATCTGTTTGGCTGTCAACTCAAATAGTTGTGTAGGTGGGTGAAATGTGAGTAAATCTCCACGGCTTAGCATAAAAAATGAGAGACAGCAATGTGGCTAAGTCCTCCGGGAGAATTGAATCAGTCACTGTATATATATCTGCAAATAGTACCTAGTCAATTCGAAACGCCACGGCCAGGCTTGTTTCAAACATACGAGCAATTTCAGAAATGTCATCTTCCCACGTACCCGGCCCGTAGCAAACTAAGCATGCTCAATTGCGTCATTACGGATTAAACGATAACGTTTGCCGACTGAGATCCGGATAGCTGTAACCGCATAAAGAAAAGGAGCATCTTTAGTTTGTGCTTAGGTGCCTTGGTACTTACCAGGGTGGTAGGATTAGAGGCAATTTCCATTTACACAAGATCCACGTTGATATCAGACGTAGGAAGGGATTTCCTTGATGCTTAAGATACCTTCCGTGCCCTTTATCAGTAAATTGCATTTTGTTTGCATCGATCTTCAACGATACAAGTTAACTATCATAGATGAGAGAACATCTTTTAAGTGTTCTCATACATGTCTTGATTGAGAATGCTACAGATTATATTCATGAAGAAAAATTCGCTGCATAATTTGAGCCCTTGTCTTTTGTATTACAAAATGTGATGTTTACATAATTTTTTTTCTTATGGTAAAACTTATTAAAAAAGGGTATTGAAAATGTAGTCATATGCAATTTTATTGTCCCCTTTCCCTCAGAGATAGATTTAATTTTTTGATAGCCAATCATCCTTTGTTTCAACAATTTGTACATGAACATTAAGGGATATTTTATTTAGATGCATGTGTAAAAGAATAGATTTTTTTTTTTTTTAGTGGTTTTTCTCCAATAGATCAAATATTGATGATTTTGAGAGAGAAAGGAAGTTGATAACTTGAAGAGAATGGTTATTCATATGAGACTCTATTATTATGAGCCTGATCTCTCCTAGAATGGAGTTTTGAAGATGGTTAAATTTACTCCCCAATCAGATGTGGAAAACTGTACGATATTATGTACAAACTTTCTCTTGCTATACCCAAACAAAATCTTTTCATGAACGTAAATGTAGATTGTCTTGCAAAATATCTCGTGAAATGTCCAAGCTTGATGCATTACATTGTGCAAAAGAAGTTTTAGCATTGTTTTTTACTTGAGTGCCGTTCATGATTTTGTTTTACATGATTTCTATTACGTATGTTTGTTCCGTTTGCTTTGCAGTTGTTGTTGTGGCCTTCTTGATACAAAATATTCCGGTGTGGCTTAAAAGCAATACTTTTTTGCCTTTCCAGTCACCCATATAAATGATAAGAGATTGATAAGGTATAGCGAAAGTAGTAGAAATACATCTTAGTAATGTGTAATCAAATTATTGGAGAAATATGTAGAGAAATACTGTCTTATCTATGAAGTATTGGTACAGATATGAAGATGGAGATGATTGAAGTAATCAGGTCAGCCATATCTACCGGTATTCCGTCTACTTTTTTTTTCATGAATAATCCGATTAACTTGATTTCCAAATAACCTTTTCGTGATAAGCTGGGCGTAGATTTGATGTGCAATTCACCATCCCAGTTTCCCAGTAATTTTACTTTCAAACTCAGAATGAATGAACAAAAATTTGAAAACAAGTAGAGGAATGCAGTTGTTGTATTAACATCTATCCACTCCTCAGATTAACTTGACAAGGTACGTAGGGGAAAGATGAATTCTTGGTTTAATGTACAAATGCTCTACAGCTCATAGTATGTATGCTTGAAGACAGAAAACTGTTCATCCAGTATCAATTTCCTATTTATTAACCGCATCCTTTATTTTGACCAGATATTCTTCATATGAAGGCCAATGTTGCTGTGTATTGCCCATGAGAATATATTAAGTGGAACACATTAATAGAATGAGAATGTTTGGAGTTTGCCAACACTGTAGGATGCGGAAGGAAATTTCCAATTTTCCTCAGAAATCAAGCTTGCCAGACCTCTTTACAAAATGGGAAGTATATATCCTTGAATATCTTGATATTAATTCTCTTATAAATGTGTCTCATTGGCAAACGTTTGAAACATCTTCTATTGTACCGTGCTTTGCCTCTGTCTCTGTCACAAACTCTTCAGCTTGGTCTTTACTAATCTGAAATATTCTTTAGTCAAAATGACAAATGATTAATCAATTATTCTTTTTGTTTTGGATGAAAACCATTACCCAAAATCAGGTCGATTCTTGGGAGGTTATCTTAAAAGGAAGTAATGAATAATGTTTATTTTAGGATTCCAGGATTTTCTTTAAAGACAATTCATAGAATACTTGTTTCCCCCATAATTTCGTTTTGATGTGGGGGTGGATCAGTCCCTTGTTATGCTCTACTGTATAATAGCTGACTTCCGCTGACGCTGTACTGAGCACAGGCTTGGCTTGCATTTCAAAGCATTAATACACACAGTATTACATGACTTATAATCAATCTTGGCAAGCTCTAGCATGTTTTGTTGGAAAGTAATCTGAATTGGGGAAAAGGAATATCCTGCTTTCCAATTTAAAACAGCCACTACTTGAACACAGACCGTGATCATATGAAAACAGAAGCATTACCATTTCAAAGGAATTTCTGAAAGAAGTTGACTAGTTGATATATTCTTTTATTGATCTTTAATTAAATGCGATTGCAAGAATGAAAAGTATAATCGGGTAATTAAAAGGTAAATCCAAATTAACAATTTACATTTTTGTGTGGTGTAAAAAAAAGTTTATTAGTGATAATGGTGTTGATTGGTACTCTACAAAGTATAGGTTTCAAGTACTTTTTGTATGCAAAATGGACAAGGAAGAGCAGGGAAAAGTACAAACCCATGACGCATGACGTGATGTTTTATTTGTTTTTAGATCGAGGTCAAAACAAAAGTAGGTTTTCAAACAATAAGAACAAATAAGTCATTCTTTCTATCGCTGCTGTATCTTCTCTTACTGATCAGGTGTAATTGCCTTTGGGAGTTCAAAGAATAATGCTGTTATGAAGTGTCATGTCAGGAAGTGAATTCTGATTATATCATGCTTGCATGGGAGCGTCATGGGACGAACATTGGCATTATTAGCCAATTTTATCTTCGTGATTATTCTTTGATGACTACCATAACATTGGGAACGACGGTATCATGAGCCATCATCACACCTATGATAAGACGGGAGAGATTCTCGCTCTTTTTATGATGCACCACTGTGGCAGGTAGCCTCCATCTGTCACACCCAATCAGAATTATGTTTTTAATCAAAACAGCAGAAGAAACTGTGGACAATAGCCTGGGGCTGCATATTTGATATTTCACTCTCACCATCTCTCCCTCTCACTCTCTCTCCCTCTCACCCTCTCTCCCTCTCACCCTCTCTCCCTCTCCATCTCTCTTTCTCTCTCTCTCTCTCTCTCTCTCTCTCTCTCTCTCTCTCTCCTTCCCTCCCCCCTCTCTCTCTCTCTCACTTTCCCTTTCACTCTCACCATCTCTCTCTCTCTCCCCCCTTCTCTCTCCCCTTCTCCCTCTCTCTCTCTCTCCCTCTCTCCCTCTACCTCTCTCTCTCTCCCTCTCCCCCTCTCTCTCTCTCTCCCTCTCCCTCTCTCTCTTTCGCCATCGACTTGGAATTAGGGCCTAAGTGAGTGATAACACGACATTCTGATCCAGACTTCGGTATGAATCATGTAAATCTAAGCGCTAGGGAAATGATTCTTAAAGGACCCTTTTCACACTCGCAATTTTTTATGAGACCTACTAGGAAGAGAGTGTCTGGGATGCAAGGAAGATATTAAGAGGTCGATAAATTAATTAATTGGATAGGTGAAAGGTACCAAAGGTACTTTTTAGGTTACAGTAATAGACAAAATAATCCACATTAGGGAATCGCTCTTTAACCTGTCAGAATTCAAAGTGGCAGGATTGAAAAACTGAATCATGATGTGATACAAGGTCCTAAGGTGCAGTGTAGCTTTCTTACATATATACATAATTAATTACCAATGGCTTCAGTCTATATAAATTCCCACCATTACAGTGCACTGGAAGAGCAATAGGTATGGTGTGGTCTAATAAAAAACTATTTATGGTATATAACATAAATTTATAGATATGACAATAATTATGTTATTATTTTGTTCTTGTTAATGCATGTCACATGTATAGTATTATTTGTATGTGCTTCCAGAGAGCTTTGGAAATTATTGTCCCAATTTTAAGAAATAATGATACCCTTACTACACCTGGGTTGAGAGTGGCAAAAATGGATTGATGTTTTGCCAAATGATATTAGTCCTGTGCTTGGGTTTGAACCCATGACCTTCTCATCAGTCACATGTTTAAACCACTTGATTACCTCACCTTGGACTTCAATAGAAATGGTATAATTAATGGCACAACTCTAATAACATAATTGTGTGCTGAAAAGACACTTGTAATGTAATTACTAATAGAAAAAACACATTTGCATGACATTTATGTTGTGCCTCCTTAAAATCAAATCAACAGTCATATTTCAGAAAACACAAGAAGCGACGAGTTATCTGCATAACACACATATATGCAACATCCAATGTATCACATCAGGGATCTAGAACTTAAACCGGTCTTTAACCTTTGTGTATGATTAAAAAGGAGCGATAAAAACATTTTGTTCCATCTATCTATATACATGACTCTGGGTTTTCTTGTTAACCCTGATGTCGTGATGAGATAATTGGTATGATCCGACCGCATCCCAGAGGAGGATCATGGGTATTCCTTGTGCCGCCATCCATCCTGTAGAAGACATCTATCTTCTCTTCATCAATCACTTGTTCTTTTCTTTGTTACCTCTCTCGGAGGAGTTTGCCTAATTGTGCGGCCCTGGAGGGTAAGAGCAGCAAAAGAAACATGGATGGCGGGCGGGCGGGTGGGTGGAAAGGCAAAGTGAGAAACAAAATTAAGAGATGAAGCAATTTTACATTACAGCTTTTTTGTTCTATTAATCTTGTCGGCATGACAGTCTAGCGCAAGGGCTGCTGGGACGAGGGGAGCTTATAAGACGTGACCTGAAATTAAAAAGCACGGAAGCTCATCTCAACTAATGATTCCTACATGAATACAGCGCTTCCCCCATTCATTTGATCACGATGAAAGAAAAGAATGTAGTTCTCATTTCATCATGATCTCATGACAAACTCTTGCCATTAATATTAGACAGAGTTAAAAAGTTCAATAAATGAATTAGCACTTGACTCACATCTTTGCACAAGATGCCTATGGCCAACATTAATCAAAATTATAGTAATATAATCATAGAAACATAGAAACTTCTTTTTTCAAAGGAGGTTTGAATGCACTAAGTAAAACATGAAAATGTTGCAGAATTGTTTTCAACTGTAAGACTGCCAAAGAGAAAACCCTAGTGTACCATTTGCCATAAAAATGTAATTTATCGGCAGTTACGGTTTGTTTCACACCGTTATGTAGTAGAAGATACACTGTCCATAAATGGGAACGCAACTAGTGACTCATGGAGTGCTATTTTCTGCACAATGACCCCGGATATAAAGATAGTCAATTTCCCCTCTTCCAAATTGATGACTTTTTCCCCCAAATGGGAAGGGGTTCCAACCAAATTTAGCATCAAGGCAAGCACACTCATGCTTTGACTTAAATGAAGGAGGGAATGCAGAAAAATTGCTTCCACATGTAGAACTCGACTTTATTAATCCTAGTTTAGGGGATGATAATGGGATGGGTATCCGGAGGCCTCTAGTTTTCTTCTCATTACTTGTTTGTATGATGAGAGACATGTGCGATGCATCTCTTTTTAGAAACAACATGTCCGCGGTGCTTTGATGATAATCAAGTGTCAAAATGGGACTGACATCGGCGATAGAGAGGAATAGCTGAAGGTTCAGGAGGGAGGGAAAGAATTACAGATGACTATTCCCTGGAATAATTAGATTAGTTCCTTTTTTAGAGATCTTGAGTATTTTTAGCTGGGGCAGAATATGATACTGGGATGATATGGCAAAAACTATTATTATTTTGCAAGATTATTCATGGTAATTTTCGTATAACTTTAACTCTGTGGGTGTTCATGCCAGAAATCCTTCTTTTATAACCTCTTTAATAACCTCTATGGTCAATTATTCATGGAGCCGATCTTTTAAAGACATTAGATTACTGTATGTCTGGTTGGTATTTGTATACAACACCATTTTTTTTATATGTCACTTAAGTTTTCTCGTGATACAGGTATGTTACCCCAGCAATGGCTTAACTCTTTGCATGCTTCAGGCAACTAAAAGAACAAAGCCACGGGTTGCCACAGTCAACTTTTGTGACACATACAGCATATGTATAGATTACAATACTCAAACAATAAGGCATTAAGTGTGAAGCAATCTAAGAACAGACAGTATTCCCATTTACATCCATTTGTCAGATCAAGAAGAACAAAATTATGATAATAATAATAATGATAATAATAATAATGATACTGATAATAATAAAAAGGTAGATAAAAATTACTAAAAATTATTATTTGTGATTATTCCTTACAGACTGGACCTGAGACATGCCCACGTATCATGAATAACACAGAGGTTCTAATCCCGGTTGGTGTCGAGCAAAGCTTCCAAGTAGCAGCAGCTAATCTGCCTGGTGAAGAGGTGAATAATAGCAATTTTTATTATTTATAGAAACAAGTAATTTCTTCTTTTGTTGAAGTACAGGCCACCATGTTGTTGGTGTATCTTTGTACTCTGAAGTAGTGCAGATATATATGTACAGTGCTGTGGAAGATCTAATCTATGTGCGGTTAAAAAGAACAAGCGCAATCCTAGCGCATTTCCCTATGGCTTGGTATAATATATGTATTCAGATCAGTTCCTGGCAATGAGATTGTATTGAGTAAATCATTTACTTTTTGTCTTTTGAAGCCAAAAAAGGCAATAAATCATCTTTTCACACAGAGTGAATGCCTTTCTCGCTCCAAGCAGATGAATCACTTCAAGACTACTAAAATTTGAAATAGACTAATCTCTACTTTTCTGGATATTATTCAACCATCTTCTTTCTAAGCTTTACTTTATTGACTTGTTTCTTTAATTTTTGTAATCAATTGATTGTGTAGAAAATATATGAAACAACCAAAGTATTACATAATCATGAGAGTTGTTTCAGAAATGGTTGTGAATTGAAAAATGACAGAGCTTTAAGAAGTGAATATGAAGATTTAATACGAACTAGGTCTACAAACACTCATTTTGGTGCTAAAACACGTTCTGTTTTGACGTTGTTTGCAGAGTTTACCCAACGGCAGACCCGTATCCTACAAGTGTGTGTTAGACTATGAAGGCAGAGAGCTCTCCATACCGGCTACTAGACTTAGTAACAGCCTCTTAGAGTGTCATTCTTCAACAGTAAGTTCTTTATCTTATTCCATCTTCTCTTCTTAACCCATTCCCTGCTTTTGAGCCGCAAAGCCCACTCAAGTATATTAACAGTGTAACATGCATTGTATGTTCAGAATGAGTGTTTAGGAAGCTAGATTTTTGTCTCGCCTGCGTAGCAAAAAAGCGAGACATAGGCGCCGCTTTTCCGGTGACGGCGACGGCGACGGCGTCAACATCAAAAACTTATCCTAAGGTTAAGTTTTTGAATTTTTGATATAATTTTGAAAGTATAAGTTCTTAGTCAATGAAACTTGGACTATAGGGTTATCAAGTATCCCCAATCATGTGAGTAGAATTTCAGGTCACAAAGTCAAGGTCAAAGGTCATTTCAGGTCAACAGACTTGGACTATGTTGTGGCATCATCATCGAAAACTTAACCTAAGGTTAAGTTTTTGAATTTTTGATATAATTTTGAAAGTTTAAGTTCTTAGTCAATGAAACTTGGACTATAGGGTTATCAAGTATCCCCAATCATGTGAGTAGTATTTCAGGTCACTAAGTTAAGGTCAAAGGTCATTTTAGGTCAACAAACTTAGACTTTGTTGTGGCATCAACATCAAGATTTTGAATTTTTTAGCATATTTTAAAAATTGATTGTTCAATTTCCATGAAACTTGTACCCAAGGGTTATCAAGTATCACAAATCATATGACACAAATTCCAGGTCACAAGGTCAAAGGTCAGTAGACTTGGATTATGTTTTCACAACTTAATATGAGAATTAATAATTTTTTTTATTAATTTGTTCATATATTTCATTCAAGTTATCGATCGTGGTACATTTAATAGTAAATAATTCTTCTGATGATTCTTAGGCAATATTCACTTCAAAATGTGATTATATTTAGAGGATTTCATTTTGGGGGGCCTGCTAATGGGCCACCCTGCCTCTGCATAATGTTCCAACCTCAGTTTGTCATCATATCGAATTGCGTAATGCAGGCGAGACCGCCGAGAGCGTTTCCCTTGTTGTCATTGAAACAGAAACGGGCACTTGCATTGTGAAGTTTGTTCCTGTAGAAATTATTATGATATGCTCGATTAGACAGTTGATATTCAATTCAATTCAATTCAATTTATTATTTCCACAATTTAATAGAAATTACAACCTAAACATACGAAACAACCAATAATTATGGCAATGCAGTAAAGTTATAAAGAAATTCAATAACAATAAAAGGTACAGTACAAAATTACAAAAGACTGAAAAAACAAACAAAAATGGGGGAGCAAGGGGGAAAAAATTGAATATGGAGGGACAAACAAAAGCCAAAGGCCTATCACAGGCTTGTCCCCAAAATATATAATACATAATGACGTACTTAAGAGAATTACAAATAGTTTAAATACACATACACTCATGCGTGCATACACACAGGAAAAGCAAAGGGCATAACAGGGCATGAGAATATGACAAAATAATATTACAAATTTGACAAATAGAGGGCATTAATAATAATTGTTTGTAAACTTAATAGTGTCATTGCATGGGTTATTGTTTGCCAAAGGGCATTAATAATAATTGTTTGTAAACTAAGTGTCCTTGCATGGGTTTTTGTTTGCCAAACAATGACAAAGCATTAGTCAAGCTCTTTGTTCTATCATGTTTGGACATTATGAGAACTGTATTCACAGGTTTCTTTATTTATTATTAAATGGATTTTTAAATGGATTTTTGTACTGCATACTGTAATATCAGAAACTGTTGTGTGCATGAACCGTTTGCAATATTAGAAATTTCCACGAAAATAGTCATCATCCGGAACTGACAAAAGTTTCTGGTTTAACACGCATGGTCAAGTTTCATGTTCGAGAGATGTCAAGAATGTTCCTTGAGATAGACCTCTCTGAACATCTGAATGTCAAGTTCACACAATGACAAGGTTTTGAAATATAAAAATGATGAGACTGTCGACATGTTGTCTGAGTGGCGAGAAAGCAGAAAATAGTCATCATCCGGAACTGACAAAAGTTTCTGGTTTAACACGCATGGTCAAGTTTCATGTTCAAGGGATGTAGAGAATGTTCCTTGAGATGGACCTTTCTGTCAAGTTCGCACGAAGACAAGGTTTTGAAATATAAAACTGATGAGGCTGTCGTCATGTTGTCTGAGTGGCGAGAAGGCAGACACATTAAAAGGGTAATAGATGGTCAGCTTGCTAGCTTATTCATGACCAGACACTTTTAGAGAGCTCGCTTCTATAAATATTAAATGTATATACGGAGGTCCAAGGAAGGTCCAAGGATGGTTAATATTAAATTCCTGCTATTTTAGTTCCTCTTCAATTTTTGATTGTCTGATTTTTGAGAGATTGACCTGTGTGGTGTTACTTTGCGCCATTGCTTGTCTCTAGTTTAATGGTCGTAGGAGAACTGTGATGAATCTTGATGAAATGCTTTCCAAAGTGGCAAAAATCTTGATTGTTTGGTTACCAAAGTTCAGATATTGGATGTTCATGATATGACAACATATAAGGGCACATGGTCATTACTGTGAAAAAGGGAAGATGAAACTTTGTCAAACCTTTGCTGAAGGAACTCCTAACTTCATGAGATAGTTCAGAAATATACATAAATCAATACTTGTTTTAAAGAATGTTTTGTTTTAATACTTTCAAAAGAGCTCCTTATACACAATGGGAATGATGGAGATTGTACAAGATCGTTTTTTGTTTTTCCTCTTCAGAGGTGATTTATTAGACAATTCCACAGTTGAATAACATCAACATCTTTGAAAGGATTTACAAAATGATTGTAAACACATTGAGCTACAATAATAACAAATCAGAGGATTTTAAAAAAATCCAAATGCAGTTTGTTTTTAAAAACATACCATATCAAAAGACTGTTGTACGTTTTCCCTTGAAACATATACATCTTATATAATGCGTATTGTGCGTATGTAATGACTATGTTCATATCTTTAGTATTTGAACATTAGAATCTGAACCAATTAAATAGGAAGGATTGCTTGAAACTATGGCGAATAAATGCAACAATGCAATTCTAGAATAGTATTACCTTTGGTCATTCTAACAAAACTTGAATAAACGATTTGATTGTTTTGCAAAAAGCACACAAATTTCCACCCACAAATTTCCATTCACATGAATTATAACTGAAGGGTAAAATATGATGAAGTGCTTCAAAATTGAATTGTTTCACTTCATTGTTTTTTATAAGTTTGACAACAGAGATATTTTTCAATCCAGTATTTAAACATCAATTTCCACGGTGCATCATGGATATTTTCAAAGGATCTTGTTAACTATGCTAAATGTAGGGATTGTACCTTGGAATTTCTGGTACATCACTTTATTGAAACTTTAGCAATATAAACAGGAACAGAGACATTAAGTAATAGACATACAAAGAAAAGAGTAAAAATCAGAAAAGCCCTGGACGTGACCTGATTAATGGTAAATTGGAGATATAGATTGCATAAGATTGTCTTGGAGGGTGCAGTGTCACTTTAAAGAAGAAGTGAAGTGGCTAACTGATCCGGTAGGCTTCTTCGGTAGACAGAGACCATTAGGCCTGACTTGAGCTAATTTAGGCATTGAGATGTCCTGTCTTCTTGGTGGATAAAAGGATTTGATCATAGGTCATATTAGACACCCTTTCCTAAAGGGACACATTAGTTCTACTCCATTGAAGCCCAGGTCAATCTAGAGAGAACTCTCAATCAATTCAGTCTATTTACTATTCTTATTTTGTTTCTGTCCCTTCCTTCCTCTCTCGACCTTTTCTTTCTCTGTTACTTTTCTTCCCTACTTTTACTCTACTTCTCCCTTTCTTTTTCTTTTTTTCTTTTTTCTCTTTCTTTTGCTTTCTTTCTCTCTTTCTTTTTCTTTCTTTCTCTCTTTCATTCTTTCTCTCTTTCTCTTTCTTTCTTTCTCTCTTTCTACTTTATTTCTTTCTTTCTCTCTTGCTATTTTATTTCTTCTTCCCCTTCTCTTTTCTTCATCTTTCATCATCATCGTTTCCATTCCATTCTCCACCATTCTCCAATTCCTCATTTTCCTCTTCATCTTTTGTTCACCTTTCTCTGTGAGAATTGCAGGAAGGGCAGAGGATTAATTGTCACGCAGTCAAATAGCTATTGTTTTCTTTTCCATCTATGAATCATTATGCCCTTCCAGTCATCCTAAAGTTTTCTTTGCTACTTTTTTATCTGTAATTGTCTAGGCATCATATCGAGAGTAAAGTGCTGAAATGCTATCAAGAATGATAGTTAAATCATTTGTAAATGTTTTTCTTCTTCTCCAGTACTCATTCGAGACGGAAGTAGACCAACTCTCAGTGGTTCTCAGTGTGCAGTGGAACGACAACATACGCATTGATAACCCTTCGCATGCCTCAGGTAAGTACATACACCTTTATTGAAAGTTCTCTCTTATTGATGTTAATGGACATGCGATAAAGATCACCGCACACTTTACAACCCACCTAGGACAGGATTTGTAATAAAAGGAATACTCTAAAGCAGTACATTGTATCTAAATTGTATCTGTTCATATAAATATATATATTGAAATTGCAGATTTTCTTAAAGGCTTCGTTTAACAATGTTAAATTTGGGATGCATGGCCCTATGTGTTCTCAGTGTCTGTGATATGGTGTAATATTGAAGCCCTAAAAAAAAAAATGCGTTTCAAAATGATAAAGAAGTGCCTCAAAAAAGTAAAAATCTTTGAGTGACCGGTTTTACCATACTTCGTTAGGAAAACTGTTAGGAAAACACAAAATTTGGCTTCGATTTCCAATCATAAATATTTTGATAATCAGACAGGCGATTGGCTTGTAAAAGTCATGGGGTTCCTGACTGACCTAAAGGTTTATAATTATCATTGCAGCATGAGCTAAATCCAGGATTTTGTTTCAGAATCTGAGACAATGTTACCGAGTCACTTTAAGAAGCCTTTTTTCAGCCCATGGTTGCTGTTTTTACTCATTCATCTTGATTTTGCTTTGTTTTATTTTCAGTGATTCTGTACAAGTGCAATATGAGGAGACCTAACTGTGGTGTCTGTATCAGCGCCGATGCAAAGTACCAGTGTGGATGGTGTGAGAGCACCCAACAATGCTCCATCGATGATCAGTGTAGTAATTGGTATTCGGGAGGAGACCTCTGCCCAACCCCAATGATTACCAGTGTGAGTACATTCTCTATTATCACGACGATTGATCTTGGGCATGAAGTGCTTGCTGATTATATAGGGATTGATGATTTTTATTGTCTGCTTACTGAGAAACTTAATGGGTTCTTTTATCATCAACAAATATACTATTAATATACAACAAATATATGATTAATGTACAATATATATATTATTAATGTACAACAATCATATTATTAATATACAACAAATATATTATTAATGTACAACTTATATATTATTAATATTCAACAATATATTATTGATATGCAACAAATATATTATAGATATACAACAAATATATTATAGATATACAACAAATATATTATTGATATACAACAATTGTACATCAGATTTTGTTAGGTGCCAAACCACTTGAATCAATTGCTCAATTAGACACACTAGTGCAAAAAATGAAATCACATAATTGCCTTTTTGCTAAGGTTACACTTTTAACGACAGCTATTAGTTGTAAAACCAGTGTATATATTTATGTAAGCAGTTATGGTGCCTATGGTTTAAGCCTATCTGCACTAGTTTGGCCAGGAGCGATTAGACCTCCCTGCATGGTCACTGACAGGTGGTTATCTCATCAAATCAGCTCTCAATTACATAAGAAAAAGGGGACCATGGAGGACCAATGGTCACTGCTTAGGCATTGTTTGCTGTATAGAGGCCGCAAGTAGCTATAAGTAGTGCAGTGGGGCCTTAAGTCCCATCTAACTTATGCCTTTTTCTGGTCCTTATGAATTAATTATCTTCTTGTCTCATGTCCTGAGCAGTTCTCCCCTAGAGCTGGCCCCGTGGAGGGTAAGACCAACCTGACGATCAGAGGAATCAACCTTGGTCAGACTGCTTCTAATATCTATAACATCACAGTAGCAGGACATCCGTGTGATCCATACCCAGAGACATACATCACAGCTACAGAGTGAGTAGCACTTTTATACTCATCTAAATAATTAAATCTTTTAAGTGTTGGAAGAATTTGACTATTGCCTATTACCTCAGAGAATTTTTTCTTTGCTTTATCTCGTATTTCTTGAATCATCAAAAGGATGCAATATTTAGACTGTCCTGAATTAAAAAACATTTTCTTTTTTAGAATCTGTACCACCAGGCAAAACATAGTTAGTTTGGTATCTGTAATCTAGGCGAACAAAGATAGTTATGTAGTCACTGCAATGTCTAAATTATCATTTAACTATTTGTTAATTCTATACACCTTGCGTTATTAATGTATCATTTATAATGTTTGAAGTCATAGTGCTTGACTGGAAATAAATGATTTCAGTTCCATATCATTTTTTTAGCCAACCATCAATAACGATATGCCTGTATCAGGTTTTAAGTTGAAATTGATTTATTCCTATAAGGATTGTATGTATAACTCAAGGAGTATCCAACACACCGAGTCAGAAATACAATCCCAACAAATCCATCGAGCAGTTCTATCACTGTTAGACTAACCAGTCATAAACTTTGATTTTACTAATATTAATTTATTTGATATTAATTGTTTTCTATCAGGATTGTATGCATGACTCAAGGAGTATCCAACCCATTGAGTGGTCCCATCATCGTGAGACTAGCTAGTGACAACAAGACAGAGGAAGGGCACTCAGAACAAGACTTCAGATTCGTGGTACGTTCACATCTAGAAGAAAAAAATCATCAACTTGATCGTTCAAATGTTTATTTATATCTGTGTAGAGAGGCCAGAAGCAAGGCGTCAAAAGAGAGAGAGAGAAAGAGATTTTAGATCAAAGTGACAAGTTTTTATCTATATATATAAACCTAAGATTGAAGAATATTGTTGAATAGTGCACCTCACCCTTAACAGGATGATGGACCTTGTCATTATCAACAAACAAGAAACAAAAATAAAGAGTATGGCTGCATCAACTGGACGTTGGAACTGCTGTACTCTTTTGATACATCTTGTGATTAAAGACAGAAGAAATTTCTTAAAACTCAAAGAAGAACTAAAAAATATTTGAAAAGAGTGTGTTTGATAATGTATATTTTGAAGAAAGAGTAGGGTTTGTATCATTTCTAAAAGAAAGGAAGAAACAAATTGGGAAATTTGTAAACTTTTTAAACCCAAATTATAGCTTGCAAGTTGGTATAGAACTCTCTGCCATGCCTGATAAATAGGATGTATATGTTAGCCAAAATCTAGACATAAAAAGCATCAACCAAGTATGCACACCTGCTTGTAATGCAGTACAGTTCTTTCATGACTCCTCTCGATTGCCAATGACATGATCCCGTTCTGATTTCAGGTACCCAAGATCATCTCCCACGATCCGATCCTTGGCCCGGCATCGGGAGGTACCAGAGTGACCATCACTGGACATGATCTGGACGCCGCTAGCTCTATCAGAGCAGTAGTAGCTAATAAGGATTGTAGTGTAGATAGGTAAGACCCAGAGTTGATGTGAGGCTTTCAGGATTAAATACATTTTGTTTGTTGCAGAAACTTTGAATGGATGTCAAGTTATGTTCTTTGTTTATTTTCCAACGGTCTGTTTTCAAAAATAGCACTATTCTGTCCCTTTTTTCACATTTTCTGTTTTGCAAATCCTTTACTATTCAAAGTTTTAAACTCTAAAACAATTTCTTTTAAAGGTAAAGACCAGTAATGGTCACGCGATTGCATTGTGAAAGAAACGTTGTGGAATCGATCAGAAAAGGTTGATCATCTAGCATCTAGCATCTGCAAGGTTCTGGAATCATCAAAATGATAAGAAATTTGGCCCATTCTTCGTAAAGTTACAAGCACTATACACAGAAAGATGTATATGGGACTACCCTATATCTCTCACACGACCATGAGAGAATCAAATTTACCAAATATATGAATTAGTAGGCGGTTTCCCTGCAAATTTTTTTATCATCATGTATTAGTCAAAACATATTCTTTCACATGATTGGTAATGAGAGCTTCCATTTCATTTTTTGAAATTGGGGCGTTTCCAATACTGGTCTTTACCTTAAAGATGTACACCGTCTTATAAGGAGTTGCGATTGATCCTAATAAATCCAAGTTTGGAGTCTCCTATCTCTTGTGTACAAAGTTGCTATTAATATCAACTCTCTTTAAGACGGGGCCCAGGTTTACTATTCTTGATTGCATTCTTTAGTACAGTGGACATTCAAAGCTGTATACCAAGACTCATCAGGGGAGACACGAGAAGTGGTCTCTCTGGAAAGGTGGTCACTAAAGCAGGTTTGACTAAATTTCTATTTTTATCTTTCCGTCATTACAGTGTATCTCAAGATTCCATAGTGTGTGTGACATCACGCGCCATGCCCGGTGACCATGGCTACGTCGGGATGAGATTCGATGGTCGCTACGTGGAGGGCACCCTGCAGTTCACCTACAACCCTGATCCAAGCATTCTTAGCATCAAGAGATTCCGCTCAATCAGAAGGTAAGATGGCAGTTCCATTTTCATTTTTATAATGTTTCGAGATATTGGGGGTGATTGCATAGATTTGAAGGCCGGCTAGTAAAACAATGACTCATTTATATATTGTTGTTAAAGGTAATATATACAACGTTTTGGGAAATTATGAAAATTGGATGGATAGTAATTTTCTACAATTTTTATATATTTGGATGCCCCTGTGGATGTATAATAAACACTAGAAAATTTGGCCCCTAAAACACGTCTGCTTTTGAGAAAATTAATAATCAACAATTTACCGGTGCTACCGGTAAATTTCAGATATTTCAAATAGCGCCAAAGGCCATTCCATGGTAGCTGCGACGATGAAAATCTTAGAATATGCAGTTCTGATATATAATTTTCAGACGAGAATAGCAAATCGGTCGATTGTAGTCAAGAAACATTATTTATAAGCTAAAGGAATATCAGTCTTGAGAGGGCTCTATACAACATAAAGACTTTATCATTTACTATTTAATCACTTTAGACTCAAATTCAACTGCGCCAACGATCATTGAATATGATAAAATCGCATGTGATTCCAATTTGCTCATTTGAACCAAATTCATGACCTCATACCAAAACTTTGTATTACCTTTAATTTGGGGTATTGTCGTTCGATACGTTTGTGTTCCATGTATCTAGAATTGGCAATAAGTATGATATAAAAAGGAACTTTTTTATAGAATTTATGGCAAATGTAGTTCAGAACATAGATAATTTACGACAAGTAGCAGTTCAGACCCCAAAAATCATCGTTTCCAAATACAGACTTGCTGCATTTCGAAGAACATACAACTTTGATTATTTGTTTCCCTATATGTAAGTTAAATAACAAATAATTTTGATTTTGTTTTGTCTAGTGGTGGTGTACAAATACGTGTGGAAGGTACCAACCTGAACGTGATACATATGCCACAGATGATCTTTAGACTACCAGACAAAAGCTTCACAGTTGTGAGTATTCTGTTGTTTACAGTTTACCTTACACATTTGTAATAGACTCGGACTTGGTTTTATGTGGGTTTGAATTATGCAACATTTATGTCTTCTGAATAATACGAGTGATACCGATTTTAATAAGTCCAAAGTAACTAAAATTTTAAAAAATCAAACAGTGCTTTTAAAGCGCTTTTCACCGAATTCTCTAAGCGCTATAACAAACAAAATACAACGATAAAAATATTAAACAGTTACAAATAAACCTACAAATTACAATACATATGAAATATACATCAACACTAGATTGATGATAAATGCTGCTCATTAATATAAACAATTTAATGTCCCAATTGATTAGATTATGTAGTAGTACCTGGAACCCGTTTCACGAGGCCTTTTTTCAATGACAAATGACAAATATTAGTGATAAATCTGCTGATAACCAATCAGAAGCAGGGATTTCAGTAGCTTATAACAACAACTGTCATTTGTCACTGATGACAAGTTTTGTGAAACACCCCCATGTTTGTTATTTAATACTTGGATTGTCTTTGCGTGTTGCGTCTTACAGAACTGCGAAGTGGACAACCCAGAGACAATGTTCTGCCCTTCCCCTAACGTTTCAGCCAGCAGTGTCTCTCTACCGTTTGAAACGCGTCAAGCTCAATATGGTCTGATCTTGGACGGTGTCCAGAACTTCACCAGTCTAGAAGGTCTGTCAGGCGTCCAACCGTTTGAGTTTGTCTCTGATCCGTACTATCAGAAGTTCCGTGAGCAGGATCACATCAAAAAACTCTCCTATGGGCAACCTAAGCTGCTTACTATCCTGGTAAATATGTGTATTTTGTTGTAGAGATGTTAAATGTTAAAGGGGAATTCAACCATGCTAATAAATATGTTTTAATATTAGTAGAAAAATGATTAGAACAGATGAGTGAAAATTTGAGAAAAATCAGACAACAAATAAGAAAGTTATGGATTTTAAAAACATAATATCAGGGTGGAATTCTCCTTTAACAGATATTGAAGGGATTTAATGTTGGTCAGAATACTCTAAGAGAATTATATGAAGAAAAAAATTATGAAAAATTCATGTCCAGCCACCAACCTCTTATCTTGTGTATCGATCCTCTCCTTAGTCCGTCTTTTTCATAATCTTTCTGTCAATATTTTTGAATATTTTCATTACACATTAATGTTCTGGAATTTTTTGTATACCATTATCACATCAATCCATATTTGTAAGAAACATTTTATTGTATTCCTTGACTTTGTATGTTTTTATGAAGTATTAAATATATTCAACTCAATTCAATTAATAATAATATACCGCTTTTATGTAGCGCCCAATACATCGATACAACAATGTGCCTGGGCGCTTTACAGGTACATTATTACCCCAGTCATCGGATTCAGGCTTACCCGCACACAATGTATGCACATTTTCCACTCCCTGGGGAGCATTCCAGCCAGCCTGTGATTGAAATTCCATTGTAGATCATTTCATACATTCTCTCTTGTTCACTCCTGCCCCCTAGGGTGAGAATCTGACGTTGGGCTATGAGGAGAATGATGTGAAAGTGTTGATTGGCACTTTCCGCTGTCAGAAGATTCTCTTGGCTGCGTCTAAGCTGTCATGTGACCTACCGGACGAACAACCACAGAGCTTAAGTGGAGATCTCTACCCAATTGTCATGGTAACGTAACATCAATATACTGCATATCGTTGCTCTTATCAAGATTCTGAGAAGTAGACCAGTACATGGACATCATACTAATTCTCTTTTTGATCCATTTGTATCACGTCGGCTTTAGAAAAGTAGAGATAGATGAATAGGTGCCTTTCCTAGGGATGTAATCTCCTGGTTGTGATTGTACCCCCCCCCCCTTACTTCTTCCCCAAAACATGGGTAATTAAACAAAACAAAACAGATTTTCAAAGTCAGTAATTTAACTTGCACCCAAATCTGAATGGATATCCTATGCTTGTCAGTATTCATGTACCAATGAAAGAAGGCTGTAGCTGTGATATCATTTTTTGTAGATTTGAAATATATGTTTTAATGTATTCCTTATGCACACATTTACATTGAAATAAATGGGACCATTTACAGACAGACTGAGAGAGAGAGGGAAAGAGAGAGGGGGAAGAGGGAGAGAAAGACTGAACTTTTGTTCACGATGAGATAACTCTTTGTATCTTAATTACAGGTTCATCATGGTAACCTTGAGTTCTATGTCGGTAAGCTTCACTACAAGCCCAAGGAGATCCCATGGATTCTGATCATCGGCGTAGCGGCAGGTTCCCTTCTGGCAATCATCATCTTCATGATGACCCTGGTGGTGTACTGTCGTAAGGCCAACGCGAACGAGCGACTGGTGAAACAGCTGGAGCAACAGAGAGATACGCTTGAGATGAAAGTGGCCAAGGAGTGTAAAGAAGGTGAGAGAACTACTCCCCTTCCCCATGCTTGCTCCAGCTTAAGATTAACTCGCTGCCTACCGGAACCAAGGGGTTCCTGTATTAAACCTAACAGGAATATGTAGTAAACGGGTTTAAAGGATGAGCATCTGTGAAGAGTTGTACATGTATATCATCTAGGGAATCTAATTTCAGTTGGTATGTAAAGCAAGTGCTTATTTGTATTAAAACCATAAAACCATAAAAGCAATTAAGAATGTCTTCTTAATGTATACCTTTTTCATGCACCTGGGCTAGTAGAGAGATGGTATACCCTTTCTAGCAACATTAACACTTGGTTGGGATTTGAACCTTATAATATGGTAATATGTTATTGAAAGTCAAGAATATGGACTACTTTTCGTCAACCCTCCTACCTAAATACACAGTCAAACTTTTCTATAGCGGCCGCCCAAGGAAAACACAAAAAGTGGTCTTTGAAGACAGGTGGTCTTTGTAGACAGGTTCCTTTAGCACAGTACATGTTTCAATGAGAAACCATATTCAAGGGAAATCAAAGATGTGTGTTTTGTTAGTCACTAAGGCGAGTTTGACTGTATATGAACCATTTGGCTATGCCCATTTCAATTTGTGGATAGGTTCTATAGGGTGAAAACTCTTTCCATCAGGAGTGTCTGAGAAATCACAACCTAATTGTGTTTTTATTCACAGCTTTCGCCGAGTTACAGACCAGTGTGAATAATGTGACCAGTGATCTTGGTTGTGGAATACCTTTCCATAGCTACCACATCTACGCTATGAAGACCATGTTTCCTGATCAACCCAACCATCCTGTCCTCAGAGAACTACCGGTAAGCTTAAAGATTTCTTCTGTCATTACTCTTAAAGCCCCACTGCACTACTTATAGCTACTTGCGCCCTCTATATAGCAAACAATGCCTAATCGGTGACCATTGGTCCCCCATGATCCTCTTTTTCTTATGTTAATTGAGAGCTGATTTGATGAGATAACTCCCTGTCAGTGACGTTGCAGGGAGGTCTAATCCCTCCTGGCCAAACTATTGCAGTGGGGCTTTAACCAAATTCCAGTGCTAAACCCTTTAGATATGAAGCCAAAGATACTCTGGCTTGAGTCTATAGAAAAGGTTTATACCAAAATCAAGCGGTAGCAAATTATTGAGATAAAGAGATATATTAGTGCCCTTGAGGAACAGACATGATGTAGGCAAGTCTCCTCAATTGCATCTGTATGTTCAGCATGTTCATGATATACATGTTGTCCACTTAGGTCTTAACCTGGGGGCTCTTCACTCAATAAGGGGATAACGATGAGTTAAATTGTATGTACAGCTTCATGGCATAGGGTAATGGCTCTGCCCCAAATTTTGTGTGTAACAGCACCAACATGGAATGCCTAGTGGGGTCGTGTGGCTTCAAAAGGTTAAGAACCCCTGATTTAGTTGGATTTGCAAGGAGGCAACTCTCTCTCTCTGTAAGTGCCATACTGATTGACTTTGGCGATCATGCTGTTCCACAACCCTCGGTTCCTAGCCTTCTCTATTAGCATTACTCCTCCTTCTTCCCCTACTCCTCCTTCTTCCCCTACTCCTCCTTCTTCCCCTACTCCTCCTTCCCACTATTTCCTGTCAAAGCAAGATTCTCTAGGCCTTCTTTACGTGTAATGTGAACTGGTAGTTTTGACAAATGTTTATTATCATCCTCTCAGCTTCCCAGAGATCGTAAGACCAACTCCGAGCGCGGTTTACAGATGTTTGGTCAGCTGATAGATAACAAGACATTCCTCCTGTGCCTGATATCAACCCTGGAAGAGCAACGGACCTTCAACCTGAGGGATGTGAGTGCCGTGGCATCCCTCCTCATGGTGGTGCTTCAATCTAAGATGGACTATGCCACAGACATCATGAAGGTCTTACTGGAAAGACTCATAGAGAAACATCTAGAGAAAGACAGAGCGAGGCTACTTATGAGAAGGTAAGGAGATATCTTGAAAGGAGTACAGTCAAATCTGCTAAAGTGACCACCTGTCTACAACAAGCACATTTTTTTTCTCCCTTGAAAATGGTTTCTCATTGAAACATGTACTAAAGGAATCTGTCTACAAAGACCACTTTTTGTGTTTCCCTTGGGTGGTCGCTGTAGACAGGTTTGACTGTATTATAAGAAGGATGGGGGAAAATCAACGTATATGAACAAGAGCAAAAGTTGAGACTGCACTTTTTCCTAATGCAAAATACAGGAGTGGCATGTAAAAACAAAGAGAAAAAGTTGAAACTTAAAGGAAGACATCAAGAATATTGAGTTTCATGAATGGTCTATATAGTTATCATCAAGCACCATGAGCACTGATCAGAGGCGGACACCTGTGCTATACAAGAAGCCATCATTATCATCTTCATCACCAGATGAACAGTAATTGTGAAATCACAAAATATAGATATTTTGTCACTGAAAATTAATTTGAAAAAAATTATTACGATTCAACCAAGAAAACTTGTACATCTTTTTCTCTATTAATATCTGTTTCTGGACTGAGGCATACATTTACATATTTTTGAAGCTATCATTGTCTTCATCACCTGATACAGTAATTATGAGATTACCAAATATAGATATTTTTGAAAACGAATTTTTAGAATTTGTTACGATTTAACCAAGGCAATATTGACATGTACTTTTTCTCTAAATGCTTGACTGAGGCTCATATGATTATTTTTCTTCTATTCAGAAATGAGTCTGTAGCAGAGAAGATGGTTAGCAACTGGCTTTCCTTCCTCTTGTATAACTTCCTGGTGGACAGTGCCGGAGAGCCTCTCTTCACGCTCTTCTACGGTATCAAACAGCAGGTTGAGATGGGACCGATAGACTCCATCACGGGAGAGGCTAGATACGGTCTCAGCGAGGTCAAGATTATCAGACAAACTATTGAAAATAAAACACTGGTAAGTGAAGCATTGTCATTCAAATTAGGAGAAATGATGACGGTAGACATTGTTCTTGATTAGTAAAGGAATGCATATGGCTTTATCTAAGGAGAGAAGAAAGCTTGGCATCGTTTGTCTCTATAATAAGCCAGTTCACAGTTGCAGTCTGAGCATGAGCAGATAAAGGTCATTGCAGAACAAATTTTGAAATACACGGAGACAAAATACTGGATACGTGCTCATGAAAGTTATGTAATCATTATTCATTTATGCACAATCAGGGGGAAACAAAGGCTATTTTATAAATAGCACCTCCATCGATGTAGGAGTGATTATTTCAAAATGTACAAAGTGGGACCTCTTCATATTTTGAAGATCTGTGGATATTCGGGGTCATTGCAGTAATGTGCTAACCATGAACTGGTCTATTTGAAACCTCTGAATTCTACATCAGGTCCATGTTTCATAAAACTTGTTGTCAATAACGAATGCTAAAAGTCTATGACAAATTGCCTCTCAGCCAATTAGATGCCATGATTTCAGTAGCTTATAACAGTAATTGTAACTTGTAAGTGATAACAAGTTTTATGAAACAGGGTACAGGTATACTGTAGAGTAAGCTATATAGCAAAGAGTGTCATAGTGGAGTGGATGCTAGAATGTTATTGTGTTATGTAGCAAGAAATCAACTGCGCTTACCATATTCTCTGATAATTCATTTTTTTAAATGATGATGTCTGAGGAATGTGCTCTTTTTTTCTTTTTTTGTTGGTCATAAGATACTTATTACATACTGATATATTGGAGCATTAGAATCTGTAGTTATAACCAAGCATTTATATTGTCTGTAACTAAAATTGTTTAATTTTGCCTACCTTGTTTTTTGTTTTCAGACCATCTATGCTATGGGCCTTGACAAAGATGCTGACCCACTGCAGGTCAAAGTTCACACGTGTGACTCCATTTCCCAGGTCAAAGAGAAGATCTTAGACTCCATCTATAGGACCACACCGTACAGCCATAGACCGCCCAAAGAGGAACTAGATTTAGGTAAGTTGGTCCAAATTAATGCTTGCAACCTTGGAATGAGCATGAAGCTAGATTTAGATTGATGGAGTGAATCATAATGGTCATGTTCTGAATTTTGAAGGGATCACAAATTGATTGGACCCCAAAAAGGAGGATCAGTTGCAAGGTAGGTCTCATCATCATCATCATCATCATCATCATCATCATCATTTGCTACTTAATTGTCATGAGTGGATGGTTTTCTCTTGTATAGATCATGGAGTGCGTTGTTCAGGGCCCGTATTCAGTAGACTCCTTGCCTGAAATCAATCAGGCGAAACATTAAAACAAATATAAACTCAGATATCTGTGGTATATCTATAAGACTATATATATTTCACAGACTAACATCTGTTGGCCTTTCATAACTGTTCGGCCGTTAATGTTTTAGTCATGCCCAAGTATTATCAAAAGACATATAGTTTCCAGGAAGGTGCCACAAATGAAAATAAGCTGAATTGTTTAGATTTCATTCTGAAACTCGGGCACGGAGGTTACTGAATACAGGCCCGGATAATCGGAAGTAGAGAGCTGAGCATTTTGAGTCAAAGCATGTTCCATGTGTACTAACCCATACCCACACCCCCATGTATTCTATAACATGACTCGTTCATTGACCATGAAACTGACTCTGGCCGTTCATGACTGACCGACTCCACCGACCGACTGACTGACCATGAAGAGAAGACCAGACCTTAGGTAAGTTCCATACTAACCCTAACCCTATTTCTCCCCCCTGTCTAGCTTTGGTGAGAGGGGTCGACTGGGACGCTGTGTCGAATACCAAACACAGGAATATATACGCCATCAACAAGGCGCCTCCTTACAGTCACAGACCTTGCAAAAATTTCCAAAATCTAGGTAAGGTGCATGTCTGGGTGCTGCGACTCGTGCTCCATCGATATTTGCTCCGGGCTTTATTCCTTTAAAAGATTTAGGGTTAGGGTTAGAGTTGAAATTGTTTTTTTTTTCCATTAGGTCTAGGATTAGGTTAGTTATAGTGGTTGGTCCACGTTGAAGTTAGGATTCGATTTTCGGTGTAGGACATGGACCGTGGAGCAAGTATTGCCAGAGCATGTCTTGTACAACTGCATGTCTGACCTATGCATGTCAACTAACCTTATAGCATGCCCATGTATGACATATATTTTATCAAAGATTACATGTTTCATATTGGTACAAAAGATTGAGGTCATATATCCCAATGACCTTATCTTTGACCTTTATCTCATCCATTGTTGACCTTATTCATACTTCATTTATATTCTCAAGTTTCTCTGTCAAATTATTATTCCTATTTAAAGTGTAAGTAGTCTGGACTGCTTTGCTTGTGCTATGCAAAGCACTTATTTTATTATTCTGTATACTTAGTGTGTATGAAATTCTGATGGATTGTAAAGGTATCTTCATAGATGTGTTCTTTTATTTTGCCTCTCTTTGTCTCTCTCTCTCTCTCTCTCTCTCTCTCTCTCTTTCTTTCTCTCTTTCTTTCTCTCTCTCTCTCTCTCTCTTTTTCTTTCTCTTTCTCTTTTTTTTCTATCTCTCTTTTTCTCTTCTACCTCTCTCCCTTCCTCCCTCCCTCCATCTCTCAATATTTCTGCCTGTTTGTATGTATATTTATCTCTTTTTTTTCTCTCTCATCCTCACTGTCTCTCTGTCTCTGTCTCATCTTCTGTATAGAATGGAGATGTGGTCTATCAGGGAGGAAGATTCTACCGGAAGACAATGGTGCTGTTGATGGAGACTGGAAGAGATTAACAATGCTCTCTGACGAACAGGTAAGAGCTTTATGTAATCATTGAACCTCATTCAAGAGCTCTGGTGATTGTAAGGTTGATTTTCAAGTAAAAATGCTAATAAATGTCTATCCAATTCAATTCAAAAATAATAATTACTGTTTAGCATTGTCTTTTTGAATGCATGAAGTCACTTTATTTCATGTTTTTTTAGTATTTTACTGTAAATATGACAATATTAGTCTCCGGAATTTTGCTGTGCTCTTAAAAAAATTTTTTACAGTAAAACAATTAAACTGAATTGGATTGAATTCTCAAAATTCCTGTTTTGAAAATAATATTACTCATGTCGATATAAGTTTGCTTTAAAAAAAAGCAATTACTCTTTTCTTTACATCCGTAGTTTGCATGGACTGCATATGAAATTAAAAAATATCAATATTTCATGTTTGTTTCATGGCAGGTGCGAGATGGAGATACAATAGCTTTAGTACCAAAGCAAGGTTTCACAATGTCTGCCTTCACATCACCTACAACAGGCAGATATAGTAAGTTGAAATAAAGTTTATACTACACTCTGCTTTATTTCCAATATCCACTTTTCTTTTAATTGTATATGTATTGGGTGCTACGTTTCAACAAGCCTTGACTTTTAAGGGCATCATAGCCATTTATTTTGTATTCTTATTTGTATTACATGCTTTGAATATTTAATTTTAAATGGTGAACTGAACTTTCTTTTCTTTGTTTTGTGCTTTCTATACTGTTTGTTTAAATGTCATTATCATTGCATCAAAGCTATATGTCTTTTATATATGTGTTTTTAAACATTGATGGTTGGAAATACAAATTGTCACTAGTGATCCATGGTATGTAGTACAATATTTCATTAGAAGTCTTGAGTTCTAGTAATGACACAAAATATCATTCTCAAAGAATTAAATGGAAATCAAGCTTAGTATCACAATTTCAAATTAATGATATCTACTACCCTCATGAGTTTGACAGAAATCATATATGTTCAATCATTGAGTCAGAATATATTCAATAATTGATTGAGAAGCAAAAGAAAGTTGCGGCAACTAAACTATCAATATAGATTGTTTTCTCTCGTTACTGGGACCCAAAAGTACTTTTCCTCATATAATAATGGGCATTTTGTTATGTTAACATTTGAAAATTGTAATGATAACTATTATTTACCGGTAAGTAGTTAGTTGTCATGAGAAAAAATGAGCAAGGAATTCATAATTTCAATTTGACTTTAATTTCACTTTTTTTCTTTCTCCAGCTGCGAGTCCCTGCCGATCGACCACGCCCATGCTTGGTTCATCGGACGTAGAGAACGGCCTGAAGCTGTGGCATCTAGTCAAACAGAGTGATCATGATAACACGAAAGGAAATGAGAAGGACCACAAGATGATGGCTGAAATATACCTACCAAGATTACTCACAACAAAGGTAACAAAGTCACAGCAGCTTATTGGAGTCTTTCATCATGGAATCATTTAGAATCGGAAAAGTGTCGCTCAGGACCAACTGCTGTAACTCTTTACATTGTGTTTTTTTGTGCTACATTGTCCATTTGTCCACAAATAGCAGTCTTATCATGACATTCTAAATTACCCTCTGTAAGGTGCTGCTGCATTAGCGCTTAGTATCTGCTCTATGACAAGGTGCTCCAAAAACGCTTTGTATCATTAGTATTAGCTATTTCTTTTATGTTATACTAGATAGCGTAGGTCACACAATTATGATCACACTATGCCACTTTCAGTATGGTCCTATTTAATGTGCCTTGGTAAATTGATTCAAAATGTCATAAATTTGTTCTGAACCTTAACTTGAATTACGCTAAGCTTTAAAATCCCCCTGCACTACTGCAAACAATGCCTAAGCGGTGACCATTGGTCCCACATGGTCCCCTTTTTCTTATGTTAATTGAGAGCTGATTTGATGAGATAATAACCACCTGTCAGTTACCATGCAGGGAGGTCTAATCTCTCCTGGCCAAACTAGTGCAGATAGGCTTTAATAAAGTGAAGAGCTATGTAATGCAGTGCTCCTAATTTCACGAATCCATGTTTTTCCTTTCTCTCTCCCACAGGTCACGTTACAGAAGTTTGTAGACGATCTGTTTGAGACGATATTCAGTGTGAACTACCGTAGCAACACCCTCCCACGTGCCATCAAGTACCTCTTTGATTTCTTTGAGGACCAAGCCAAGCAGCATGGAATCACCAACCCCGAGGTGGTCCATTCGTGGAAGAGCAACAGGTAAGATGATGATGCGGTAGTCATAGAAACGGAATGGTGGTGGTGGTGGTGATGAAGGGGCAGTGGTAATGAATTCACATCTCCCTCCATGGCCTACACTTTGTTGTGTGGAGTGATAGTGTTGCTTGTCTTTTCAAGTGCCAAGGAGCAAATTTATATAATATAGTGGCAAGTAATATATAAAAGATAACTAGCTGAGATGCACTTTATTAACTATTTTGAACCATCTTATTCACTGTTTTTCTACAATTTTTGAAAAGATAATGCTAAAATACATGCTTAATTTTGCTCATTGAAGAAAGCAATGTTATAATGTGTAGTCATGTAAAAATGTTTCTATCACCCTTTAAAAATTGTCTTTATAACGTTCAAATTTGATTCCCCCTTCTCTCTCTCTCTCTCTCTCTCTCTCTCTCTCTCTCTCTCTCTCTCTCTTCTCTCTCTCTCTCTCTCTCTCTCTCTCTCTCTCTCTCTCTCTCTTCTCTTTCTCTCTTCTCTTTCTTCTCTCCCTCTCTCTCCCTCTCTCTCCCTTCATCTCTCTCTCTCTCTCTCTCTCTTTCTCTCTCTCTCTCTCTCTCTCTATCTCCTCTATCTTTCTATCTTTGTGTATCATCATACAGCCTTCCCCTACGATTCTGGGTGAACCTGATCAAGAACCCTCACCACATCTTTGACATCTACAAGTCAGACACGGTGGATGCCTGTCTGTCCATCGTCGGGCAGTGCCTGATGGACGCCTGCTCTGTGTCCGAACACCAACTCACCAAAGACTCACCTTCTAGCAAGCTACTCTATGCCAAGGATATCCCCAAGTACAAGGAGTGGGTGGCAAGGTATGTATCTCTTAAACCATCGTAGATCAAGCAAGAGACACATTACGCTATTATACTAGACAGTGGTCCCAGAAAAAACGAAACCAAGAATTATCGATGTTTTATCATAACTCAATCACAGTTATAATTAATAAATGACACATATTTGTAAAGCTAAGATCCTCCTCTTTCATTTGATGCAACTCATATGATGCATATTCCATGCATGAGTGATTAAAATGAATTTGAAGAAAGGGTACCAAAAAATCATTTGGCGGACGGTATCTGAATTTCAAAGAGAAAATCACATTTCCAGAAAGTTAATTTTCTGCCCTTTCATATGACACCTCAATCAGGAAAAATGAGCCAGAAATAACAAAGCTCTGTTTGTTCAAACTAAGGCTAACATTTCCGTTATTTTATTAACCAAGTCCGTTTTCACTGGCTGCCTGCCGTAGCAACAAACTCAGTTTTGTTGACGATCAGCCATGTATGAAGTCTTTCGTCTTCTTCTTCTTCTCTGTCTGTCAGGTACTATGAAGATATCAAGAACATGCCACCAATCAGCGATCAGGACATGAACGCTGTGTTAGCCGAGCATTCCAACGGTCACCAGTATGACTTTCACACGCTATCAGCTCTCAATGAGCTCTATCACACCTATGCTAAGAAGTACGGTGAACAAGTAAGTCAAACTCAAATCATTCTTTGTAGGATTGTAAGTAGATTAAGTTCAAGAATACCTCAGTATTTTGGTTGATAATTGCCTAAATTTGCTGCTTTTAAATTGCATTTTTTTTTGAGAATTCTTCTGAAAAGTAAGACTGTACCTGTATTTCAGTATAGACTCCAGTGGGTATATCTTCGTCATGTAGTTTGAAAGTTTACTTTTCAAATCTCTTTTTGCTGATATAATTCATAAGATAAACATGTGCATGTTAGTAATCCTGCTTCCAATTTCTTCTTTTGCAGATCTCTGAATCGTTACAGAAGGACGAGTTTGGTCTCAAGTACAAGCTAGCGGAGAAGTTTGAGCATGTTGAACAGCTGATGATTGACAGTGAATCTAATCATACCGTATGACATTCAGGACAATCTTAAACGTGGTCTTGTTGCAATATATATATATTTTTAAGAGATGATGGAATATCCCCTTGATGATGATGGAATATCCCGCTGATGTTAGCCTTTGTGAGGATGATGTTTGAATGGATGATGTCCGTGGATGGTTGATGGACGTCTTTTTAGCGTTGGAAATCTTTTGAAGGACAAGACAGTGGAATCGTCAACCATGGATTTCTTGTTTCATTTGTCTTATGTTGATAAAGAAGCTTGCCTTTTAACTGTATACATGAGGATGTAGTGTGGATGACCGTGATTAGACCAAGCTGACTTGGAAGATTGGTCTAATGGCTGACGATTATTCTTCAAGTCCTGACTGAAAGAGTTTTGACGACGGTACTTGAAGAAATATTGATTTAAGTTTGTGATATAAAGCGTGCATGGGACATTACCTTTGAGTTGTCCTGTCGAGAATTACATGTGCCATGTCATGGGGCGGTTTGCCTGTTGTGTCACAATTTGTTCATCGTGCAGTCATTTTAACATTTGTGCAGAAGTACCTGTATCTCATCGTTGTGGTTATCAAAACTTTGTGACATTATTTATTGTGCCTGAGTCAAGAAAGATATTTACGGCTTAAAAAATGATATAATTGGTTTATTACAAATGCTGTTAAAGTGTGTTATCAAATTACCAGATATTACTGCAAAGCAAATAAATGCATTATTAATGTACACCAAATTCATTTGTGATAATTCTACTTTTAAGAAAGCAGAAACTGTGTACTTTGTAGAATGATAATTATTTCAAAAGTTCTCAAATTAATTTTGATTGCATCAATATGTTTCATTATATCTCTTTGTATATTTGAAATTTGCAATTTTATCAGTTCATGAATTAGTGAACTGAATGATCTGATATTTCATTGACATGATTAGTTTTCTGACTATTGTCCCTAATATGAATAGTTCTTTCATTATTTTAGAGTTTAATTGAGGAGTTGCCTCATAAAGTCGGTTAATATCTCATCATTACACAGTTGATTCGTGTAGCTCTAAAGAAGACAATATTTAGGAAAGTGTGATTAAACTCATTTAGGATGATACACATATTACAGTGTAAGATTTCTCAAAGGTGCTCTTTGTTTATGGATCTGAAATATCTATTGACTCTATCAAACTTTCAGTGCTCTTCTAATAGTATGGAATTACATAATTATGCAATTCTATGTTTTCCCACTTTGTTTTTTTATTCTTTTCATTCATGTCTTTTTTTAAAGCTAGATCAAACTAGAACAAAAGAATTCTATGTTGTATTGTGTTATATTTGTTTCTTTCTTCAGTCAATCTTGACTTTTACTCTGTCCATAGCAGAAATGATACTATAAATTTGCAATTCAGTTGCCTTAATTACCATAATGGTAATTTTCGGTTTTCTTTTCCTCTCTATAATATCATCTGATTATGAGTGTGTTAACTTGAAGATCTCATTTCTTTGAGTGTATATTTTCTTTATTTACTCTGTATCTGAAACAAGATGCATAATCTTCTATCCAAGATATGTAATTGCCAAATCAAATCGTGTTGTTACCTCTACTCTAAACAGGGGTGTGAAAAGATATGTTCGCTGCCTTCAAGGTTATAAACTTAATGAGAGTTTATATTTCATACTGAACCAAAGTATTGAAAATAGAAACTAGCATTCTGTAAGGATAGCATACATAATGTGAACCAGTCCAGAGGATACAATCGAGTGTACTGAAAGGAAAGTGAAAACATTTTAAACGACAAATCTCTTTTTTTTTAACTGAAAAAAAGTAAATTAATTGATATATTCACAAGTAACTATTAAGCTCATGAATATAGGATGGTATACCAGGCAAGCTCAGCTTATTTGACGGAAATGAATTATTTGGAAATAAATATCACATTTTTCTCACATAATACTTGAAAGAAGAAAGATACAAGAAAATATGCTAGTAGATGTCTGTTTTTTAATATGAAGGAAGGCTTTGGCTGCAGTAAAGCAAATATAAATAAAACTCAAGTATTCAGTGACTATACATCTCATTCTGTAGTCATATATATATTTGGAATTTACCATCAAGAGAGAATTACTTGTTAATTATTCAAACTCATTTTTTAGCAAGAAACATTGTATTTGTATGAGAGAAGTGTCCATGTCATGCATATAATAAACCCAAGAGTTACATCTAATTTCTCATCAAATAATATTATAAAAGAACTCAAAAGTATAAAATTGGATTTCATACATTTGACCTGATTCTCAAGGTATGAAGAAGGAGGTTGCAACGTGTCTTGCAATTTCTCATTTTTATTATGGACAAAAATCAGGATTTTTTTTTCTAAAGATACAAAATCATACATATGATACTATTCTCATATGATTGTGATTCACCCAAACAATGTCCTCCATTCTTATAAGCATTACCATGGTTTTAATATTTAATCATGATTTTACACTGAATTTTATTCACACATCACACTTTTATCATGATAATTTTTTGTTACGAAAAGAATTCCCTTTTTATCGTAGATGTAACATGATACAAGCAGCTTTCTTAATTTACATAAAGTGCATTATTTATATCGTGTATAGCAAAGTTCTGGTGCAAACCTTGATTTGTATTCTGTATAGCAAGTACAGACTATAGTTCTGGATATGCCCTTGTTATCAAAGCTTTTTAAATTGGTAAGAAGAATTAATCGATCTAAATCAATAGAATAAAGACATAATTAGATTCACTTCAGTGATTCTGAGACACACAAAGTTTCGACCATTTAATATCTATTTTCAACTGCAATGGTAATCTCCTTTTAAAGGTGTTTTCTAAGCTACCTTTTTAATCTCACTGTTGAGAACATGAATAGATTAAAGGAGGTAGGATATTTCAAGAAGTGTTTCCTCCATACCATAGTTGTATATTGTATAGAGAGAAGGTCTACACATCCACTGCTGCATATAGTACATTCAGTTTTTTAAGTGACCCTAAGAATACCTGTCAGTAGTTTAATTTTTTTTTTTTATTATGTAGTTACTTTTCCAAGGAAAGTCGTGGCTCAAAACGTTGATTCAATTTTGGAAATAAAACTTGTAATATTCCTAGAGAAAAAGCAGAGTATAAATGGATGTTATATCTGTATAAATGTATGTTTTTTAACTGTATTTTTGTGGAACCTCGAAAGAATGAAACCGAGGGACCCTACAGAATATCTGTAAATGATTCAATGAATAAAAAGAAATGTTTTCATATTAAAATAAATTCTACTGTCTTGTGATTTCTTTTGTGTATACAAGTGTATATGATTGCAAAGATTTTCAAGCAATTTACCCAAAGGCTATTTCAATAGCCTTAACCACCATCTTATGAAATGTACGAAATTTAAAATGATGTATAATGAAATCCAGACATTTTATTTCTATGAAATATACAAAAGGGATGATTTCTTTTAGTCTTTTCAAATGTGTTTAAAGAAAATGAAGAGTATTCTTAAAGTAGTTGGGCACTTGCCCGCGGGCCGATTGGACTATTATTACAAAACAATTTGGGGTGCATTGTAATGACTTCAGATAAGTATTAAGTTATCTACCCCTCCACAAAAAAGAGGGGGGGTGTTGGGATATTAGCTACATTTGCAAACAGTTTTGAAATTGGTTACTAATTTGGGGACATGTTTTGAAGCCCGTCCTTGTATGAGGGAGCAGCTTTATTGCCTAGTGGCTTGTAATCTCCTGAGTAAAAGACCTCATCCATCCTTCCATTCTTTCACATCAGCTTTAAATCATAAAATATTTCTTTTAAAGCCCCACTGCATTACTTATATCTACTTGCGCCCTCTGTATAGCAAACAATACCTAATCAGTGACCATTGGTCCTCAATTATCCCCTTTTTCTTATGTTAATTGAGAGCTGATTTGATGAGATAACCACCTATCAGTGACCATGCAGGAGGTCTAATCCCTCCTGGTCAAACTAGTGCAGAGATGCTTAAGTGATTTTATGATTATTCATATTGAATAAATATTTCCCAAATTCTTATTTTTTACCCTTGATGCCTAATTTACATCATCACCAATAGAGAAAACAACCCTGTATGGCAAATTGAGCAGTGGAATCAATTAGGGGAGGGCTAGCCTCTATAACCCCTCCTAATGGTATTTTGCTTTTAATGCCCTCATTCTTGAGGCTTTGACCTTATTGGTCTTCACCTGTCATGGGGAGAGGTGGCACTTCTTCTCAACCCCCCTCCTCCCCCTCTCTCTCCCTCTCTCTCCCTCTCTCTCTCTCTCTCTCTCTCTGTCTCTCTCTCTCCCCCCCCTCAAAAATATTGCAGCTGCCTGAAACTCGGCATGTTGAATGGCAAGTTGGAAGACATTTCCGGCCAAAACAGAAACTCATATATATATAAACGCAGTTTTTATGGAAAGATATAAATGAAATTGAACGGCAAAGACCGGCAGTCTCATACAAAATGCACAGATTCAATACGGCGGCATGGCAAAGCTTGACCGACCTAGTTACAGTAACCGAGCATTACGTATAATGCTTTTAAATATTCTCTTGGTAGGCGGGGGTACACACTACACTATAACAGAATTTACTCATACATGTACTTAAATTTATGACGATTACATGTAGATTAGACTTCCTTTTTTAAATGCTTAGAACGGGGCTGAAGAGGAATAGTTGAAATTAGAGCAAGGGATTTGAATAGTAACTAGAGAGATACAGGATGGTATAAGTCAAGGCTGTCCCATTATGTTACCGATCATACTTCTCTGAGATTCCACCATTTCAGTATCTGATCAAGCTGATAGCCGTATTAAAGCAAAACCAGACTATTTAACATCAAATAAATGAATATTTTGGTATCAATTTATGTTCACAATCCAGTAATACTTGATAAACGTATGGGACATACCTTGCTCTTGTGGCTCTTGCACAGGGAAGAAGTTTTGTTTTAATGCAACTCTGGTGTTTACCAACAAACGTTAAAAGAAAAGAGGTCTATTTGTTGAGGAAAAAAATTAATGGTTAAAGATAAAGTTGCCAGTTCTGGTCATGTGATTGCATTGTGAAAAAAACGATGTGGAATCTATCAGAAAAGGTAGATCATCTAGTATAGGTCTATAAGTATGTGTGTGTATTGCAAGGTTCTGGAATCATCAAAATGATAAGAAATTTGGCCAAATCTTGGCAAAGTTACAAGCACTGTACACAGAATGATGTATATTGGACTACACGAGCACATGGCGAAAAAAACCTACCCCCCCCCCCCGATTTTTACGATGTTTCATGTCGTATTTAGAATATGAAGGCATTTGAAGAGCCATGCTTTTCAGGGAACATGTTTAATCTGATGTTCTTCCCCCTTGCATAATAACAATGATAACGCTCACAAATTATGTTTTACCTCTTCCCAGAACTCAACCTTGTCTTTAAAGCTCTGAAATGGTACAAAATTTGCAATTGAGCAACTTTATTATTGTGCCAATCACGTAATAGTATGGATGTAAATTCCAACATTCCCAGTGTGTTATGAAACCTTTGTTTACACACTGACTGACTACGCACTATGAACATGACTGACAAAGAAAGCGGACAAAATATACAGTTCCTCAGGTAGACAAAGGAACATCCCTTCACTGCTATTATGTAAAAATGTGTAGAACAGGTGCCACATGCATATTCACCTGCTCTACACATTTTTACATAATAGCAGTGAAGGGATGTTCCTTTGTCTACCTGAGGAACTGTATATTTTGTCCGCTTTCTTTGTCAGTCATATTCATAGTGACGTCTGCAAACATGAAAAACAAAGTTTAATCAACCTTGACAACCCACATAGTATATATAGTACCAGTATTCTTACGAGTAAGATCGTGCGTATTTTTTGTCTATGCATGGTCTCGGAAAGATCATTCCCTGGAATTAAAAAAAATGAAGTTTCTTTCCATCACGTTGTCGATGTTGACCTTCGTCGTTGTGGTGATCGGTGAGAGTCCCCGCGTGACGGTCAACGAAGGAACACTGGTCGGAAAGACGGTGGAATTCAGTGAGAATAAGTTCATCAATATCACAAAGAATGTAGATACATTTCTGGTAAGTAGACCTGTGGACTGTGGTAACTTACCATTTCGTTCTTAAAACGCAGATCATTATTCATTTTCCACCCGAGATAGCCAGGAGCTAAGAGGGCGGCAGAGGGGCGTTCCCCTATAAAGGGACACTAGTTCCACTCTGTCTCATGAATGTTTATGATTGTCATCGCCACATTGAACACTCTCTCGATGAATGTGAGCTATATAATCATTCCTATGTCTGCACATTCGCTTGAGCTGCCTTCCCCTTGACTAGTTCATGCTTATATATCTGTCGTAGGAAGTTATATATCACAAAATATAAGCTATATCGTGAAATCAACGTTTACTTCTGCTTAATATGAATTTAACTGGAGGCTGCTAAATATTTACCTCTGATTAATTTCTTTTAACATTAATTACCATAATCGACGGCATTTGAAATGTCGGCCATTAGAAAGAACGAGTGTTGATCATGCCACTATATTACACAGTATAGATATTTGTATAGTGTTAGATGGACAAATCGTTTAACAGAATGGCAACCAAGGATGGGAAAGAGAAGAAGAGGAAGGCAGAAGAGAAGATGGAGAGATGACCTAACATCATACATGGGAACGGCCGCTTGGACTAGGACAGCTAGAGACAGAAGCGAATGGAAATGTTATGAGGAGGGCTTTGTCCAACGTCTGGATGAACTATAGCCTGATAGATAGATAGATAGTGTCTTGGCTAAATGTTTTCGTTTCAATAAACCTAATTTTTTATTTCCATTTTTTCTTTTTAAAATTTTAAGTACGGTAATCATTATCTAAATTAATTTTTAGTTAACAAAATCCCCCCCCCCCTTTTTAGTTGGGGGGGGGGGGAAGGGGTGGGGCGGTCAGAATATATCACACGCGTGACGCAGGTTTTTCCCAAACCCCCTCTAAACAATTTTTTTTCAATTGGTCAAAATCAAACGATTTTCGAGTTTTTCGTGCTTTTATTGAAAAATTACCCCTTAAACAAGTTTAACACCCTCTAACATAACCCTTAAATAAAGTCTTAAACCTGTAAAATAAAGTACTCGCTAAATATAATTAATAACTTTGTCTCATATTCTGAAACAAAATCCTGGATTTAGCTCATTCTGCAATGATAATTATAAACCTTTAGGTCAGTCAGGAATCCCATGACTTTTACAAGCCGATCATCTGCCTGATTATCAAGATATTTATGATTGGAAATCGAAACCAAGTTTTGCGTTTGCCAAACGGTCATAACACTACAGTCTTTTGGTATGACCGGTCACTCAAAGATTTTTACTTTTTTGAGGCACTTCTTGATCATTTTGAAGCGCGATTTTGTTTTAGGGCTTCAATATTACACCATATCACAGACACTGATTACACGTAGGGCCTTGCATCTCAGATTTAACACTGTTGTGTTAAACGATGCCTTTAACTTATGCAGATCAAACAGCTAGAGCATGAAAACACAAAGCCCAGGCAAGGGAGTATACCCTAAATGCGTTTTTACAAACATGCCTTTTATTCCTTATTCCACACCCTAAATGTATCACGCGCTTCAAACTACCCTTTTCACGTTTTGGGGGTCGCGCGTGTGTACAGCAATACATTTGACTCCCACCCCCCCCCCCCCCCGGGCAAATTGAATTTCTTTTGTATAATTCGATGAATGAAATATGCACAGCGTTTGGATGTGCTATTGAACAAAAGAAGATCAAAGTCCATGTACAATGTTACTTCAAAGTTTCGATAACAAGGAAATAGAATATGATTGTGGCCGTCTTTTATGGATATAGACAACTTCCACAAAATAAAACCGTTTGCTTGAAAACCAAAGCCAATGGGTAGAGTTTCGACAGGAATTTCAAAATCGGAGCAAATGATAACTTTATTTAGATCAAGACCAAATCAATCTTCATCTATCATCTATCATTTTATTCAAACCACAAATTAAAGATAAGTTCGAAACAACATTAAGTTTTGATAATATTACCTTAGCTATCTAAAGATATAAAGAATATATTTACATGCTATATTTTCATAATTTTCGAGTAACTTGTTGATCTTTTTATAGGGTGTCCCCTTTGCCAGTCCTCCTCGACGGTTCTCTCCTCCAGAACCAATGACGTCATGGTCAGGTGACAGGAACGCGACCGAGTTCTCACCAGCATGTCAACAGCCCAATCCAACGCCCTCTATTACCCAGTCATGTCAGAAGACTGTCTCTATCTCAATGTTTACTCACCAAGCCCAAAGGTATCTTTTCGTTCATATTTGAAATCCCATTCTTGTCTGCTTTTTTTAATTGAGCACAGCACAGTCACAAAGACTTTCGAGAAAACACATCAAGGGCAATTAAAATATCTTTTTGTATTGCCTAAAATGCGTAGTATATGAATCACGACCCGGTTATGTATGTCATTATCATTTTAGAACATTCAAAGATGACACATCAATGCTTAGGTTAGTTTTATTGGCTCTAATTATATAACTCATAAATGGTGTCTTCATATGACCTAGAATTAAAGAATAAAAAACGGGGAAAATAACAGTTTCCGACCAAACACGATTATTTGACTATTAGGTTTATACATCACATTTGTTCGAGCACATCAAATATTTCCTCGAGAGAAAAACAAAATTTCTCTTGGTATTTTATTTCTTCATGGTAACCACAATCGTGATAAATATGGCAAAGGGAATGTTCTTCGGTTGCTTTATCACTGCAAAGTTGTGCATGGAGGAAATCGGGAAGCTGACATTGCTTTAATTTACTCGCAGCCGTCTGGAATACCTGTCATGGTGTGGATTCATGGAGGGTCGTTTTCAGGTGGGTCGGCTATGGACTATGATTACTACGGTGTTCCATTGGTTGCTGTTGGTGACGTCATCGTAGTTACCATCAACTACAGACTGGCCATCTTTGCACAGTTTTCAACCGGTAGGTTTGATGGTCATTGGAGATTTTCTAGTAAGGGAACTAGCTGTCACAAAAGTTTAACCTTATGCTACGGTCACAAAGGCTCGTACGAATCTCCCTGTTTTTCCATTGTCTTCCCGAATTTCCATTGTATGAAAATAGTTCGTACGGCGTTCGTAGCCGTTCGTAATGGTATTTGTGACCGAGGCTTTAAGTGTCACCTTTTTCCCCTTTCGTTTATCTATACTATAACCTTAACGGAAATGTTATTTTCTTCATTATTTTACCCCAAACTAGACCATGTGAGTTATTACCCAAATGGACCTGATCACCTGATGGATATTATTATCAAAGAACAGCCATTGACCATCTTCAACTGTGTGACAAGACATAATCAGTAGATAAGCTTTGGTATATAGATCTGTGTTAGGTGACTCATGAATAGTAATTTCGAGAAGCAATCAAGTATTCGCACGTTAACAGTAAAGTTTTATACCTCCAAAATCCTCCCGTTTTAGTAAAAAGTAAATATTACGAGCATGCATGTAAACACAAGTATTATGATATATGTCTGATTTGTTTTACAAAGAGGACTTTGAAGCTCCTGGTAACTATGGCATGTTGGACCAGGTTGCTGCTTTGGAATGGATTTATAACAACATCGAAGGTAAGAGCGGTCTACTCATCTCTCACAATCTTATTTGAAAATGCCGAATTGGATCTATTTCTTTATGACTTTAGTTCTGCTATCGCTCATTCAATGTGGTGTGTATTCTTGCTTAAATCTAACAACGACTGTCGTGTGAACGAATTCCGATGGTAATGAGGGGCAATAGATAAGAGGTAGGTGCTAGGTCTTGTGATATTGCTATGAGAAACATTAATGATGGCTAGACTATAGAATGCGCCTTAAAGGCGTTATGTTTGTATTCCTCAATTCACAACCAACGCATGTAATTCGATATAACTTTACTGTTGCTTATTCATAAAAAATAAAGTCAAACAAAATGATATCCTTAAATTAAAAAAACCTCCCCTTCCCGAAAACAAAAAGAAATTTGGATCTGCAATATCTTGAACAAACTGGTATTTCTTATCCACGCTACTATTTATCTTTCTTCAACTTCAACCTCGCACGGTGCACTGAATTTAGGGAACTTCGCCTCCTTCCTAACATTGTTAATATAATTATATTTCATGACAATATGTTGATTTTGTCTTAAAAGGAAATAACTGTTCATTGACATCAAAAATTGAAAACTTATTTTACAGCCTTTGGAGGTGATAAGGACCGAATCACTATATTCGGAGAGAGTGCTGGAGGAGCAAGCGTTAGTTTTCATGTTCTCTCGAAACTCAGTCGAGGGTTCTTCAGTCAAGCCATTTACCAGGTATGTCTTCGATATCATTTAACTTCGATTAAACATTTACTAAACTTCACATGTTCTTCATGCTCGATAAAAGTGAGAACATAAAAACAATTCTTAATACTAATCTAACACCGAATGATATACGTTAAAAATGTATTTGTTATGAATATAGACGAAAAAAATATACAGATAACCAATCATACTTTTTATTTTGGGGATGGATCGTAATTTTACATTTCCCCATTAAAGGGATCGTTAAACAATGTTAAATCTGAGATGCACGGCCCTACGTGTTATCAGTGTCTGTGGTATGGTGTTAAATTGAAGCCCTAAACAAAATTGCGCTACAAAATGATCAAGAACTGCCTCAAAAAAGTGAAAACCTTTGAGTGACCGGTTTTACCATACTCGTTTTCCCCAATAGACTGTAATGCTATGAAAACCGTTTGGTGAACGCAAATTTTGATTTCGATTTTCAATCATAAATATCTTGATAATCAGACAGGCGATCGGCTAGTAAAAGTCATGAGGTTCCTGACTGACCTAAAGGTTTATAATTATCATTGCAGCATGAGCTAAATCAATTATTTTTTTAAAGGATCTAAGACAAAGTTACCGGATCTCTTTAACGATATTCAGTTTTAATTAGGCACCTGACGCAAAGTGAAATAGATAAACGGATGAACGAATTTGCAGATGGAATGATTATCTGAAAATACAATCTGAAATTAATCGACATCTAAAATGTTTATCACTATACAGTCGGACCTTTCTATAGCGACCACCCAAGGGAAACGTAAAAAGTGGCCTTTGAAGACAGGTGGTCTTTGTAGACAGGTTCCTTTAGACTTAAGTACATGATTCAATGAGAAACCATTTTCAAGGGAAACAACAAATGTGGCCTTTGTAGACAGGTGGTCACTAAAGCAGGTTTAACTGTTTAAACATATCAGCTTTGTTATCATTGATGCCATCAATTTACTTTTAATTTGTGATCATTTCCAGATTGATGTATTTGTAATTTCTCTTTATTTCTTTGAACTTTGTAATCTTTGTTTGTATCAGTCTCCCAACTGTTTTAACATGGAATTTTGACCCAATAAACCGAAATGAATGAATCAATCAATCAATTTACTTTCTTTATGATGATATTTATGATTGCCAGAGTGGAACAGCATTGAATCCCTGGGCCTTCAAGCACGACCCTGCTGGAGAGACGGAGAAGGCCCAAGAGCTTGGACGATCGATGGGTTGTGATGGTGTATCATCTACTGCTGCTTTGGTCTCCTGCTTAAGGAACGTACAAGACCCTATAGCACTCGCTCAAGCTGCCGATGCGGTAATCAATAAATATGTTCTATTTCATATTCTCATTGCGGAGCTAGAGAATACAGAGAAAGAGATAGAGATGAGGAGGGGAGAGAGAGAGATGAGGAGGGGATAGAGGGAGAGAGAGAGAGGGGAGAGAGGTGATAGAGAGAGAGAGAGAGAGAGGGGGAGAGAGAGAGAGAGAGAGAGAGGGAGAGAGAGGGGGAGATGATGGAGAGAGATGAGAGAGATGAATAAAGTGAACTTGAACTTGAATATGATAGCGAGATGATAGCGAGAGAGAGAGAGGAAGAGAGAGAGGGAGAGAGAGAGAGGGGGGGGGCTGAATAAAGAGGAAATTGTGAGAGTGAAGCCTATATGAGACAGAAAGAGAGGGGGAGAGGAAAAGAGGGAGAGAGAGAGAGAGAGAGAGAAAGTTGTTATCAAACAATCATGGAAAGACGTTCTATTTAAACACAATTGTTGATGATTCTCAAAATAAAAACAAGGCTAGTTGATAAAATGTCATAAGAAGAGAAGTCATGCATCGAAAGGGGTCTACATATAAACGAATATTAATTTGTTTTTTCTTCAATGATTTTATTTAGATTTACCACACTGTGAAAAATTTGGGCAATATTTTTCGACCATTTGCCCAACGTTGTGCCAATAGTCAACCTAACCATCTATTGGGCAATATTTTTCTCAATGGCCCAACAGCTGGTCAAATTTTTCCCAACAAGTGGGCTACCGTAATCGGGCAGTTGAAAGGTTATATCTTTGCCCAAATTTTGGTCAAAATACGAAACAATTATGCACGTGTGAAGTAGGGTGCTTACGTTTACCAATACCACTGGGCAAAATATTGCCCAATAGATGGTTGGGTTGACTATTGGCACAACGTTGGGCAAATGGTCGAAAAATATTGCCCAAATTTTTCACAGTGCAGTCAGCTTATCCCGTGACTTTGGATGGAACCTTCTTAGAAGATACCCCAACCAATCTTTACAAGATGGGAGACTTTGCCAACGTACCAATCATGATGGGATTCAACAAAGATGAAGGAACGTTGTACGTTTTACAAGTTCTTCCCGAGTCCTTCGGTAGCCCGCTACCACCCTATATCAATCGCACTTCCTTTGAAAATTTCATCCGATATGTCATGATTTACTATGACCGCAACGACGAGATCGTCAATGATGCCGTTTTCCAGGAGTACATTGACTGGACGATGGCGGATGATGGTGCTGCCGATTACTTCCAATCCACAGTTGATTTCGGCACTGATTTCGATTTCGTTTGTACATCAGATATGGTGATGAGGGTGCATGCCCAAGCCGGTGGTACTGTCTACAGACACATCGTCCATCTGAGTAAGACATTAGCAAGAGAGTGGGTGCGTGTGTGTTTGCGTGTGTGTGTGTGGGTGCGTGCGTGTGTGTGTGTGTGCGTGTGTGTGTGTGTGTGTGCGTGTGTGTCGCGTGCATGCGTGTGCGTGCGTGACGGGTCGCTATGCCATTTTGAAAAGCAAGTTTGCCCAACAAGTTAGCCAAACAATTTCCAATTTCCAAACATGATCTACTAACTTTACTTTCGAAAAATCAACCTAAGTCAATTTTTAAAAAACCTGTGCGCCACCTGTTGAAATATGCGAATGTTAGAATAACCTATACGTAATTCGAAAATTATGACTATGGGATATACAATAATGGTATTTAAATTGCACTAAGTTGATTTTTCGAAAGTAGTTGCGATCATATTAAAGGTAAACAAAAAGTAGCAGTTCTGCTACTAATTTTAACTTGTTTTTATTCTTCTTTTCACTTCTGCATCAATAGGCCTAATCCTATATTTTGAATTTTTGTAATTGTATATTGATCACTTGTGTCAGTATACTTTAAAAATTTAAATTATTAATTTATCACCTATTTCCATCCATCTTTTGTAAGCAGTTGTATTTTTGATGATAATCTAAATCTATTTACATAAATTTGATTTGATTTATATTTTGATATGATTTCTCCCCATTTTTTCAGGAGTTTATTCAAGTATGGTGATGCAGTTCCTAATATTCCTTGGCTGGGCATGGGGAAGAGTTGACCTTTGTCTGGGGTCATCCATTCATTGCAGAACTTAAAGATATCCGTGGACACAACTTGACGGACGAAGAAAAGGCGCTCTCTGTAAAGCTTATGAAGTTCTGGACGAACTTTGCAAAATCAGGGTAAGGCCATGCATAATTATCATCCGTTCAGAGCCAGAAGGATGTTAACTCTGCTTCAAAATAGAGTTATATGTGAGTTAAAGGGGGTGTAGCATGGCAAATACTGCTTAACGCCATCTACGACTTCTTTTGGACAACTGCACGTAAACGAATGGACTTGATTATCGCCCAACGCGCGCTAGCGTTCGCAAAACAAACCAAAGATCTCCTCATGATTTGGTTCCGCGTATGTTGCACACACGTGAATACTGCGGTCGCATCGTCCGTAGTCGTATACCCGATTAGCCCCGAGTCAGTCGACGGAAAAGACACATAGCCTCCGTCATGCTACACTCCCTTTAAAAGCTTATCCTGGCTCCAAAGGGAAACTGAGTTTTCATTGCCATAGAACTAGATCATTCATCCTAAATAATGGTCTCATGCCCCCGGGCCGCGTTATTTTTTTATGCGGCACAGATTGGGGCATGGCGCGTGTTAAACCTATGGGAAGTACGTTCTTTCCCTTCTGAATAGTGTCTGCACGTACGTGAGACTAGTCATGTTCGCTAGCGCATTAGCGCTGCGAAGAAGTTTGTATATCCATCGCGAACTATGTGTTTAGATAACATTTCTCTTCGTTTAAGTTAGTGAAGTTTTATTGACTAATTATTGTGATGTTCTCCTTATTGACGTGCTGCCTCCTCTTCAGATTTCCAATTTGATTTTAATTGTTGATGTAATGATTTTCCATGCGGTAGTGGATTACATGTAACACTATTAAAAACATACCTCTACTACTTATACTGTGTAGTACGCACACGACCAGTATTAGTCTGTAAATCAAGACCCCTTTTAAAAAAAAAACCCAATCTGTGCCGCATAAAAAAATAACGCCCCCGGGCCCGTCTCACGTAGAACCCTAATTTAAGCTTATGACTAACTATCGGATAATCATGTTTCGGATACGATTTTAAGAAGGTATGATTAAAATCTGTAACAATCAACCTTGGGCTTTGTACGAATACGAGGGCAAAGACTTTTGAAAATTCAACCAAAGGCAGTCTGGATAACCGTTTCATCGCCTTTTGAAATGTGCGAACATGATACGAAGTCTTGTTCAGACGGAGGCAAGTTACCCTGGGGTAAAGGTCGTGTTAAGAGCTAGTCGGGGTAAAAATGGTGAGGTAGGTGTAAAGGTCGGAGTAGTGACCGTCTGAACGATGATCATGTTAGCTACGCCTACCTTTACCCCGACATATTATTATATACTCCTTGATTTTTCCAGGAGTAACTCGCTAGCACGACTACAGGGTGGCGTAAGTTGACCCTGTGGATGCTCTCACTTACACCCGGGAGTATTGTGACCATTCACGAGCTATCTATACACAGAGATTGGCAAACTTGGTTTCACTGGGTCACAGCCTGGCGTATATTCTTTCGTTTATGCCTGCATGCTTAACAAAGCAGTAGTCGCCATACTGTGTCCAAATCGAACCGGGTTGGCCCAACTCTGTGTATAGATGGCTCTGCGAAAGTAACGATGGTCGGTGGAAGGTCGTGTTAACTCGCCTCGATATTGCTTTCAGATGAAGCAGAATGGGCCGAATCAGTTTCCTTTGGTGACCGATTCGGTCTTTTATATAGCGCCAAATGATGAGATCATCATGGCTTCGACCTGGTCGCTAGTTTGGCCTTCTTACTTTCTTAAGTACACTATAGCAAAGATGGGCCGCAGATCATGTAATCCCTTTGAAATATATCAACGTGATCTAGGCACAAAAAATATACAACCAGAGCGCAAAATTTGAAAGAGTGCGACGTCTAAACAGTATCTGCTTTTTCATTGATTTACAACAGGCAATATTCTATCTTATATAAGTAATTTTAATCAGCTACAGTTACGTCGTTTTACATACACCTGTCTGGTATGTATATCATCAGCGGATGGTTATTTCTCGTCAATATCTTTACTCGGTTTGAGTATCTATTCTATATAGTGCCGTATACCTATGTCATTGTGTTTCATAATTATCTTCGTTTCGAACTTTGGTGTTTTATTCATGCTCTTTTCGAGAGTGAAGAACAAAACAGCCTTCTCTTACACTTGAGGCTACACAAATTCAAGAGAACAAATGCACAAACACACGAGCCTTTTTTGTCATTCTCAACACACTTTTTATTTTGTATTCAGGGATGACAAACAAATTATACGATTTCATTAAGCAACTGCTCGAGGAGCATTTGGGCGATGGTATAATTATCAATACCGTCGTCATCCACTTCAGAGATTGACAAGTCCATTGTGCTGCTGCTGGTCTCTTCGAAGAGATCCCATGTGAAGTCCGATAGTTCAGATACGGTAGTAAAGCTCGACATATCGTCATCATCGTCGCTCTCATCGAATAGCGAAGACCAGTCAGAGATCGAACTCAAGCTGCCGTCATCATAGTCGTAGTCGTCAGACACTGCTGAAGGAATGGCCAAGTGGGGTTTGATGTCGATGTTGCAATACTTTTTTACTTTGGGAATTTCAAGGATTGATGCTCCACTTCCAAGGTGGGACTGCAAGATTAAAGAAGGAAAAGAGAGTGAAAAGATGAATTATGATCGAGAATGAACCATTTGATTTCCAGTGAAAACAGCAATGGGAACTCGAAAGTCCATGTATAGTGTGGAATCCTCTCCCCCCTCCCCCCCCCCAAAAAAAAAATGACTACAATTTGCAGTGTATACTGTCTATTATTTACACTACTAGGCATGGCATTGATAACTGAAAAAATTTCAGAAGAGGATTTGACTTTTGGTATTGCTCGAAACTATTCACTTACCTTTGCAATATCATCAACTTTCACTGCGACTGGACGTTCGTCATCAGTAGATGCTGTAAACAGTAATGAGAATATCGAAATGTCATTCTCTTATCCGCAAATCGCTTTTCGCTCATTCTTTTTTCTTCTTAAAAACTCATCGCATCTTGGTTTTGAAATGGGAATGTACATACTTGCTTTCGTTAAACAACTATTTCACCCGGCCCTCCCCCTGCCTTTTAACAATCTTTAAGAATTCATCTTTATATTTGAGAATGCCATCTATCTCATTCATTTATTTACCTCGAACGCAGCAGCATAATTTTTGAAAACCTTTGGTCACTGTCTTTCTGAATCGACCAAAGAATCGACGCCTTCTCATAGACTGATTTGGCATTGTGAAGCAAGCAAGATGTACAGACATCTGAATGCGAGGGGAATTCAGTAAAGAATGGAGCGTTAGCAACACATTTTCTTGAAACGTAAACATACCGGTGCGTAACGCATTGTGATATCACGTGAGTGGTTACTGCGCGCTGATTGGATGGAAGTTTGCGCGATGCGCCGGTATCATTGTGATGTCACATCTGAACGCTAAGAGAGTTTACGCATTGACCCATATAAGTAGAGGCGCTAGCCTTTGGACGCGAGAAAGCATTGTGTCGTCACATCTGTTTTTCTTCGGTTGTAAGATAGCGCGTTGCCCTGTATAGCGCTGATTTTTTTTTGTTCTTGGGAGGGGGGATGCAGGAGTGACTGGAACGATGGTTGTTTTAATGTGGGCGAGGTGGAGTAGGTCATGTTTTAGACTGACAATTTTGTTGTTGTTTTAAAGCTGGAAATGAAGGCGCGTTTCCAGATACCGAGGGGGGGGGGGGGGGTGGGGTTGAAATTTGTGAGATATGGAAGGATAAAGATTACCATTTTTCCTCCTTAACTTATTCGTGGCAAGTTGGTCAGAGTAAGAGCGTGTGGACAAATTATGTATTTACTCCTGCAGGAATTAACTTACTCCGACTTGCAAAACCCCGTCTGAACAAGACTATTGAGGTATTACCTAATCCGAACAACTTTTCTATGGGATATACAAAAGGGTTTTGAAATTGCCCTCGAGCTGATTTTTCGAAAGCCTTTGCGATCGTGTTTACGGCCGAATCGAAATTACTCAGTTTGCGAAAGTGGTTTGCTGCGGGCTCTATTTTGTTAAACATAATATGGTTAGGGTATAGGGTAAGGGTGAGGCAAAGATTTTCGTCTGGGGCTCAGGGAGGAATTAGAGCAAATTGTGTACGTACGGTTTGTAAGATTTACCTTTATTCAGCTGACATTATATTGACATTGCTTCTGTAGAAATCCCAGCAAGTCAAGTATGGATGAAGAGGCTGGAGAAGGAGATGATTTCTGGCCTTCGTATACGATCCCTGAGCTCAACCACAAGGAACTAGCCCTGCAGCTAGGTGAAGGCAGAGCTGTAAGAGCCAGGCAGTGCCATTTCTGGAACAAATACGTGACAGCACTTCAAGCGTTCTCAAGTAAGATTTTAGAAATTAGTTATTCGAAATCTCATGATTACATCGTTATGATGTGTCGTAAAGTGTTTAATGAATCCACAATTAAATTCAGTTTAAGGGACTATGTTCCTGCATTGCATTCATTGCAATATTGTTGATAGCCGTGGTGCATGAAATATATAGAAAGCAAAACTTAACATCATTTTTTTAATTGACTTATCTCGGCCTTCGTGTGCCTAACCTCCACACATCTGAGATTGGCTTGTTTCACCATTTAAAAAGTAATTTCATTTTCAAGAAGTGATCAAAAGATGGTTAATGTCTCCTATTTATTTTAGGACATTCATAACTATTAGGATACTCTGTAACTGGAAAAGGGATGCAATGTTATTGTCAAGACTGGGGGAAAATGTGGCAAGATGAGCACATACAGCATCCAATATCTGTGAGGGGCTACTTATGTCGAATTATGTCAATCCATCCATCCCACTAAAACGCCGAATGATGGTATGATTTCCATCTCCAATATGTTTATATTTCAGGTTCGATCGATGAAGATGAGAAGGACTGGCGTGAGAGCTACGATGATTGGAAGGATGATATGATGGAATGGCAACAGGCATTTGAAGATTACAAACAGCAACCAACATGCAATTAGACACTTTCCCTCCTAATCTCTTGGAGATATATAAATCTATATGAAATCGATAATTTCGAGAAAAAAAACTCATAATAGAATGACTGATAATCCATTATGAGAGACTGCGCATGCTCCTCTCTTACCATGACGTTGTATACCAGAGCCTTACCTATATAGTATATAGTCCAGTTAATGAAATATAATTTTGTATTTTTTCATTCAAATCAAGACCATCTAACCAAATCGTGTAATCGTGCATCAAAGCCAAATAAAGCGTGTACACTAAACTTCAATTCAACATTTGAATTTGATTAAGTATTCTTTAAGCGAAATCCACCTTGATAGTATAACTATTCTAGAGGAAAGCAGAAAGTTAGTGAAGTAAATTGGTTAGAGTAGAAGTAAACTGGTGAAAGTAGAAGTAAACTGGTGAAAGTTTGAACGAAATCGGACATAAAGTGAGAAATTTTTGAATTTTTGAAAGCTGTAATCACTATTATAGGTATGGGCTCTTCAAATTGGCTAAATCAGGAATGTCTCCGTGAAGAAGTGACGGACAACCGTACCTATTAAACACACAAAAGGCTCTAATATCAATTTTTCAAAGTTTTTCAAAGGGACTGTATATATATATATTTTTTTAAATGATATTTTATTTCCTTCCTCATAATTTCACATAACAAGAAATTCACATAACAAGAAATTATCAAGACAAGCAATATAAAACAAGATCTTTGATACAAGACATTTCATAAGTTACATCAATCAATGAACATAGAGAAAAAAAAAGGAAAAAAAAGTCTTGCATGTAACAGTGTATAATCAAAATAACAGTAGAGGAAAGTTTTAAAGTTACATATTACCATCCTATCACAACACTCTCACACCCCCCTCCCCCCCCCACCTCCCCTCTAGCCCACCCACACCACCTTTCACACACATAAACACACATACAAACACACACTGCATGCAACCTGTTCCCTCAACTCACACCACACAAACTCTTAACCCCCCCCCCCCCCCCTTGCCCACCCATCTCATCATACCCCCTTCACGCCGACACACACACTGCATGCAACCTGTTCCGGTTTGTCCACCTGTACACGAGAGAGAATTAATAATACTAATAAATAATAATAATACCCACATCCATTAAAGTAAAAATGCATCGATTTGTTCCCATTTCTGTAAGTGCATCCCCAGTTTCCCCTTTTTGAAGGCTATTTTGTATTCCTCGTCTCTGTAATTTTTAAGCATATGTACTGTTTTCTGTACAGATGGCAAAGTTCCTTCTTTTCTAGAAATAAAAATGATATACTTTACTAAAAATATGATACAATTTATTACAAATATTCTCGCAGTATTGCCGGATATTCCCATAAAAATGGGTTTCCAATCATCAATGTCAATTTCGATTAAATGTAACTTTTGAATTACCTCCTTTATATATTTTTTTTTTTTTAAATGATATTTTATTTCCTTCCTCATAATTTCACATAACAAGAAATTCACATAACAAGAAATTATCAAGATAAGCAATATAAAACAAGATCTTTGATACAAGACATTTCATAAGTTACATCAATCAATGAACAGAGGAAAACAAAGGAAAAAAAAGTCTTGCATGTAACAGTGTATAATCAAAATAACAGTAGAGGAAGGTGCTATCTATAATATATTTTGAATAGCGCCCCCAAGGGAGAAAGCACTTCGAAGAAAAATCAAAATTAAAGTTATTTGTGTACACGACAAACTGGAGGGTATATATCCACGACTACGTCACAATCCACTGACCAAACTGGCAATTTGAGATTCGCATATAGAATAAGTGATCACATATTTCAAATATTCATAACTTTCTTATTATTGGTCCGATTTATTTCAACTTTCGCTATTCTGTGTAATGTTATTTTTCTCCATTCATATACAAATTAACTCATTATAGGGTTGGATTGCCCTTTAAAGGCAAGCTTTACTACTTCAGCCAGAAGGGATTATACCACACAGCGAGCCAGCGAGGTCACTGTGACAGGTGGCTATCTCATTAACTCAGCTCTCATTTAACATAAGAAAAAGAAGATCATGGGGGACCAACATGCACCGATTGGGGAAGTTTTCTATATAGAGGGAGCAAGTAGCTACAAGTAGGACAGTGTGCCTTTAAAACGTAGTCTGTTGATATCGAGATTTTACTAATCTTCAATGTAGCTAAAACGTTGACGGCAATTTTTATAAACTGATAAGGTTCCTACTGCATGTCAAAGGTGCCAAACAAATCTCATATTCTTATGAAAATATAAATCCTCTGTTCTGAATGTGATAACATTTAGGCATGTCGAGTAAACGTGAGAATATCAAAATATTATTGAAGAAAAATTATGCAACAAGAGAGAATCACAGTAAATATTGTATTATTGCTTATGAGGATCGAGCTGTACATGTATATTCCTTTTAATTAATACAGAAGTATGATGGTCGAAACATGACGACTTTCAAGAGTACGCGAAAAAGAAAGAGAGAGAGAGAGTGTAGAGGGGGCGGGTGGTAAAAGGAGGCAAGGAATGATGTCAGAGAAAAGCTTCTGTAAACTCTATATTTTTTTAATTGCCTTGGGGATCAATATAATTTTAAGGGCATACTGGAACGTTCAAGATGAGAAAACAAAGAAGATCATTGACAATTTTCATTTCGGTGAACTAACACCTTGCCATTTTTGCGAAAAAGTGGCGATTTTCGGATTTTTCCCAAATTTGCCTTAAAGCCCCTTTTGGGAACAAGCGGGGATCAATATAATTCTGAGGACAATTTGGGACTTTCATGATGAGGAAACAAAGAAGATTGAAAATTTTCATTATTGTTGTATAAACCCCTTGCCATTTCTGTCAAAAAGAGGCGATTTTCAAATGTATCCAAAGTTTGCCCTCACTCCCCTTTGAGAAGCAAATGGGGATCAACATAATTCCGTGCATTATCACTTTTTAGCTGTGCAATATCATTTTTAGCCGTGCATTATCACTTTTGGCCGTGCATTATCATTTATTAGCCGTGCACTATCATTTATAGCCGTGCATTATCACTTTTAGCCGTGCATTATAGCCGTGCATTATCATTTATTGGCCGTGCATTATCATTTTAGCCGTGGATTATCACTTTTAGCAGTGCTTTATCACTTTTAGTCGTGTATTATCACTTTTTAGCCGTGCACTATCACTTTTCAGCCATGCATTATACTTTTTAGCCGTGCATTATCACTTTTAGCCTTGCATTATCACTTTTTAGCCGTATAATTTAGACAGCTTGCAGCTATATAGTTGGTTAGATATTCATGTATAAATAACCTAGAGAGAGAGAGAGAGAGAGAGGGGGGGGGGGGACTTTGAGGAAACAAATAAAATTTTCATTTTGGCAAACATGAAGAACCAATCCTTTCCGACAACCCTTTCCGACAAGAGTGGCGCCTAGACCTTCTGAGGCATCCCCAATCCCGTTTGTGTGATTGCTTCTAAACGCGAACTTTCCAAGCTAGGATCTTGGCGTGAAAACCCATGACGTGTTTTTTTTTCTTCAGATGTTTCAATTACAATTTTTCACACTGCTTGCTATTTGATAATGAATTTCATGATAAAAATACAGCTTTTCACGCTATTTATTACTATGAAAGTAAAGTTCTTTCACATTATTCTGACAGTTTGTTCACCTTTTGAGTGCTGACTTTGCACGCACGTAGGCACACCCTACATACACCCACATCCTCACATACACTAATTGTAATAAAAAGAGGAATGTCATGGCAATTATTCCTATAGGCATGATGATTCAGAAAATGAATGACAGTAGCTAATCTTGCGTGACATGTCACTCCCGTACATGCATTTCAATTTCAGATTCTTTAGAATTTGGCATTCGTGGATGACCAGTTGGAAACCATATCCCCGCTGTCATTTACAACAACAACCACTCTCTGTTTTGTCAAAGAAAGAAGAGTACTTTAATGCATAACACTACCAGTGCTTACCAGTTCGTTTTGCAACTTTTCACTTTGAACCTGCCCCTTATTCTGATGTAGTGCTCACTTTATGGCTGCAAAATCATAACAAATGTGATATCATTTTGAAAGAGAAATAAACACACTTTATAATGATAATAATCAAGGCAATGATTATAAGAGAGCTATAATCGGTCCAACTTGAGTTTCCAAACTTTTGTAGGGTTTATATACATCATTGAACCTATGGTGAAGATTAACAGATTCAAAATATTCAAGATCATAACAAAAGTTAAGAGTTTCTGACAAAAATGAAAGTTGATTATTCAAGAAGTTAATGTCCTGGAAACATCGATTGCAGTATAAAATGGGCTATTTTAAAGACATGTTCATTTCGATATGATTGACAGACCGATATATGATTTGAATAATTTATATACAACACATTTCTTAATCTGAGTTTTATTTATTCTCCACTCATGCGTAGATTGCCCTTATCAGCTTATTGCTGCTTTTTAAACAGGTCCAAGAAGCACTTGCCCTCCGTGCCCCCCTTCCACATTTCAACCGCCAATGAAGATATATACATAGAAAAAATGTAAGAAAAGAACATAATTGTGACGCCCCCCCCCCCCACCCCTTACGAAAAAAAAATAAAAACCTGACAAAATGGACGTTGTTTTGTAATTTTGTTGTTTGTAGCATAACAATAATTGTCAAATTCTTCATGTAAATTGACACTCATTTCGCACAAGCAAAAAACCTGCCCCTCTTATATACCAGTTTTTCCGAATAAAAATGCTATTGGCACTGGGTAGGAATGTTTTTTAAATTTGTCACCGTCTTTGACAAACATAATTATACCTGAGCATTATATTTCATCAGATGAAATGCTTAGCCAGATGAGTGATTCAAAACCTTTACACAGATTCCAAATGGTCATTTGCAAAGTGACTCGGTAACATTGTTGAAGGTTGACGAAAAAAATTTGTATGAAATGTTACTTATTATATTCCTTTTACTGTACTAACCCTCTAACATGCAAAAAATCCTAGAAAAAAAATCTCAGACCACAAAGTATCTATGGATTTCTTTGAAGCCATCACTGTGCAACGCCCTCTAACCAGGCGCGGATCCAGGAGGGCCGAGCGGGCCTTGGCCCCCCCCCCCCCCACCCCGCCAAAAAAAATGGAGAAAGAGAGAGAAGAAAAAGAAGGAAAAGGGAAAGAGGAGAGAAAGGGAAAGATAGAAGAGGAAAAAGCAAAAATGGAGGAAAAAGAAGGAGATCGGGGGGGGGTGAAAGGGCCTTGCCTCCCAGTTGTAACCTCCCCCCCCCCCTAAAAAATAAGAGAGAAGGAAGGAAAGTGAAAGAAAAAAGGAAAAAAGGAGATAAAGGGAAGGAAAAAAGAGGAAGCAGAAAAGAAAAGAAGGGGGATATCAATTGCAATCCCCCCCCCCCAACAAGTTGTAGTTCGGGGGGGGGCAGAAAGCCCTTGCATCCCCCCCCCCCCCGCCCCCCCCCCCCCCAAAAAAAAAAAGGGAGAAAGGAAGGGATAGGGTAAGAGGAGAGCTAAAAGGGAACAAAAAAGAGGAAGAAGAAAAGAAAAGGGTGAAAAGAAGGGGAGAAGAGTTGCGATTAATCCCTTCAACAACATGTGGATCGGGGGGGGGGGGGCGAAAGGCCCTTGCCTCAAACGTGGTTTATTTCTAATTCGATACCGGTGATTTACAAATGTTGCTGAAATGACATAATTTTCCGAGCTTCTGGGGTCTCCGCCACCTAAACCTCACGCCAATCAGTGTCCTGCAAGTGTCACAAATAAGGTAACAAAATATGCTCATCTGACCGTAATTAAATGCCTAAAACCCCTTATCTTCCGGGGCTCCGACACTCCAGCCCACCAGGGGCCCTTAGGTTGGCCCCTGCATGCTCATCTGACGGCAATTAAATGCCTAAACCCCTTTGCCTCCGGGGGCTCGGCCCCCTGGACCCCACGCCAATTCGTGACCTGCCAGTGTCACAAATGAGGTATCGAAATATGCTCATCAGACGGTAATTTAATGTATAAAACCCCCGAGCTTCTGGGGGCTCCGCTCCCTAGACCCCACACTAATGTGTCTCCTGCCAGTGTCACAAACATGGTATCAAAATATGCTCATCTGACCGTAAGTTATTGCTCAAAACCCCTGAGCTTCCGGGGGCTCCACCCCTGGACCCCACGCCAATATGTGACCTGCCAGTGTCACAAATTAGATAACAAAATATGCTCATCTGACCATATTTTATCGCCCAGAACTTCTGAGCTTCCGGGGGCTCCGCCCCCTGGATCCATAATACCTATAATAAACAATATTATCACTACTATTTCATAAAAAGATTTAGATTTAGAACAAATAAATAAGTCCAAATTCATGGGATAAGTGTAGTATCGTAAAATCTTACAAACTTAAGACACATACTCAACGTAGTTGAGTATGCATTATTAAACTATTATTACGTGGCCGGAAAAACCTTGGTGAATACTGACCAAAATGAAGGTCACGTGATATGCCTTCAGCCAATCAAGTGACTAGATATACTGTCTATAGGTACCACCACGATATATTAGCAAAAAACGATGTCCTTTACCAAAATGAAAGCTGAAACTAAGATCAAAGATTAAAGTGTTTGTGTTTTGTTTGTTTGTTTGTTTTTCTTCAGTTGGTGGTACAGGAAATAAAAATATATTCAAACAAGCTGAGCTCAAGGAGAGCGCTAGAGAGCATCTTTCCGCCTCTCAGCGGAAGGTTAACAGACTATTTTCTCAAGCACAGCTAATCGTAGTCAAAAATTTGGCCTATTCACTTTTTAATCTCCACCGCACCAACGCAAATATGCAACTTCCCCTTGCTGTCAGCCGAAGATGGCGTGATCATTAACGCCATCTTCGGCGGCTTTAACCGAGAGTCACGTGGTCTCACAATTCCGCTCGAAACAAAAGCTGCCGTGATATCGAGGTTGATTCACATGATCGATAGTCCATCATTGTATCAATAAATCCTCTTTTGTGTTCATGTCAAAAGTAATTATTATATGATTTTTTTTAATTAAAGTTAAATATTGGCCACGCCAATGAATAAATAAAGCCAACCCAGTTCACGGTGGCTGTCTGAGCGTGAGCAGATAAAGGTCATTGCAGACCAAATTGTGAAATACCTAGAGACAAAGTACTTGATACATGCTCAAGAAAGTTAATCCTTATTCATTTATGCATATAATTTTTCTTTTCTTTTTTCTTCTTTTTTCTTCACTTTGTCCCACTTTGTACATTTTCAAATAATCACTCCTACAGCGCAAGGTGCTATATAAATAGCCTTTGTTTCCCCTTTTACAAAGAATACTTCCACCTGTGTATCATGGAGTGCACTGATTGTGCATTAATGAATAATGATTACATAACTTTCATGAGCATGTATCCAGTATTTCGTCTCCGTGTATTTAAAAATTTGTTCTGCAATGACCTTTATCTGCTCATGCTCAGACTGCAACCGTGAACTGGCTTATTACTGCGGGACTGTACTACTTGTAGCTACTTGCGCCCTCTTTATAGCAAACAATGCCTAAGCGTATACCCGTTGGTCCCCCATGATCCCCCTTTTACTGATGTTAATTGAGAGCTGATTTGATGAGATAACCACCTGTCAGTGACAAGGCATGAAGGTCCAATCCATCCTGACCAAACTAGTGCAGACAGGCATATTGCTCCGATTGTCTCATTTTCGCTCGCGTGAACATTGCCAGCACAAACCACTGACCTCTGCCTCCTGAACGGATCATCGCCCATTCCATTCACTATACGTTACGTACTATAAAGGCTGTATTGTCTGACCGTTCATGAATATTCATGTTTTTGCTAAACTCGGCAAAATGTTTGCTTTTACTAAATGGAAAAATTACGGTGGGGGGGTGGATGAAATGGACATAATGAAATAGGCAGAAGTGATCTATGATAATTCATGCTTTTTATGTTTCGTGTGCTCGACCTATAATCTTCAAATCGCTTGGTAAACTGAGTCCAAAGTTAGACTTGTTTCACATTGTGTATGATAGGCAATGACGAGCTTGCAACCTATTTTGAAAAATTACGGTGGGTGAACTTTCAAAAGTCAATGAGACATGAGGGCTCCAATGAAAGAGCTAGTGATAACGTACGTCGGGGTGGATGTGCTTTTCGTTTAAACAAAAAATGAATTTTTAACGATTTTTTAAAAAAACGTCCATAAGCTAACATGTTAGGCTGCCGACTCAGATCATGCTCTGACGATAGGGGGCGTTGTGAAATGAGACTAACCGGAGCCATATGCTTTAACTGAATTCCTCGCCCTGGTCCAAAATACGACAAGGCTTTCATTAGGCCTGAAATTAAAGCAAACTTTTTATAGAAAACTTTTCTCAAACAAAGCAGGAAAACCATAGAAACAGACAGAAAACAGAAATCGGACTAGAAATAGAAGGATATAGTTGTTTAAAAGTTGTAATCAATATACGTATATGGGAACAGCAAATCGACTGAATCAGTAATGTCATTTGTTCGAAGACAAAAAGTGATTAAAAATCTAATTTCAAAATGTGTGACAAAGGAAGGTCTTTACTCTTTAAAGGAACAATCATGCATAATAAATTGTTATTAGTACCCAAAGAAAAAGGTACCTATGGAATCCCCTTACAGGAAAATAATTAGAAATTGATGATATTTTTGTACTAGAGTTCAGTTTTGCAATGAGCTTTCCTTGTTTCAAGTCAGAATCCACTGACCTAATTGCCAATTAGAGATTCGCGGATGGACTGCTTCAGTTTTGCACGTTTTTCTTTAAGTTGCCATTGAGTTCGAAAATTATGTTTAGCACATCCTAAAATGAACCCTGTTTATTTCGAAGTCTCACCTCCATCTCTTTAATAAAGCACTTGATTGTTATGATGCTCGGAACTGACTCATACGTCACTGCAAATACTTTTCATATTTACGAAATGAATAATAACAGTATGGTGATGACAACAACATATCCCGGTGACACATCTGTCTGCATATCGATAGGGAAGATTAACTTCACCGGTGTTACCTTGACACAAAACAAGTAGAGCGCAACACCTTTTGTTGAATCAGACCAATCGTATCCGTTATTTGCCACCAAATAAAAAAAACAGGAAGTCGATTATTATTAACATTATTCGTATCAATTAATTTGTTTTTTAACCTCGACCGCTTTTTAAAATCAAACACACAAAACAACAAATTATTTCAATCTGGACAGCAGAAATCCAGATTTACACCGAAATTGTTTAGTTTTCAGGTTCTGGATTTCTCTTTTACTTTTCTTCAAGGCTATATGAAAGATACCAGTAGCCAGAATTAATTACAAATTTATCATTACCCTTTAAGTGAGGGTTCTGGGACTTCTGCCTAATATTAAAATATTTCATGAATTGCAAAATTATCAAATTTATAAATTACACATGAATTGTTAATGTGTTACAATGGCAACGAATAATAAAACAGGCCTTCAATCTTTTTGTTTTGGTTTTTTTATTTTATTTGTAAAGCAAGACATTCAGTATTGAAAAATAAGCATAGTAAAGCAAAGGGCATGATAATTTCAGAAATACAAACAAAAAAAGATAATTACAAGACATATGACTCTTATTACTATAGCAACATTAATTGGTTGAGATAAATGTTACATCTATCAACTGAGCACTAAATGGTATAAGCGTTATACCAATTTACAGGGCACTAAATGGTATAAGCGTTATACCAACCTACAATCTTGTCAAGATTATAGAGTCAAAATATTAATTAAGAGGTTATTTGTTATGATATCACCGTCATTTTAATTAACTATTTAAACACTTCGACCACATTTGAAAATATTGTCGATTATGACATTGTCTATCTAGAGTATCTTATTCTCACAATCGATTCATGAACAGAGGGCATCTGTGTATGTTTTTTATAAAAATTGGGGTGACCGAGCCTTCTACTTCTCTGGACCTAAGCTGTCGAATAACCTTCCATGAAATATAAGGGGCGCCGAGTCTATATCAACGTTCAAGACTGTCTTGTTCCAAGACACGACATGATCTCAAGAATAACACTAATGCTAACAAATACTAATGGAAAATAATGTTAATTTGAATAACAGCTGACCAAGAACGTTGAATCTGTGAGACGTTGTAGAGCAAGCGCCATGAGCGCCTAGCAGAGGCGGAAAACGGCGGCATACAAGAAGCGATTATCATCAACAGCAGCAACATTATCATGATCACCATCTTTCATATAAGTGAAAAAATTAAACAAACAGTAATTTAGGGCGGAGGAGCTAGTAGAGGCAAGAAGACCTTATAGGAATGCTTTCGTAAAAAATTATAATGTATAATATTAAGAAGGAAAAAGGGAAAAAATATATATCAATGACAATCAAAATGGAGTGTAAACATATTCATTTGTAGTGGTGTGTATAGTAGTACGTGATCAGTCTATTATACGGGGTTTGAATCCATAAAGGAACAATATTAGTACTAATGAGGCTACCTTGAGTAAAATGTGTAGTGGGTGGTGTTGTTGCTTTTGTTGTTGTTGTTGTTCGTGGTGGTGATTTAATTGATTTTACATGCGGACGGCTGTTATTTTCATGTTAGTTCCTTTTGATTGTTTTACTGTCTCACAACTTAAAAGCAAAGACTACGTAATATTTGTGCATGTATAATGTATAACAGTATGTGTGTGTCTGTGATCGTTGCTTCATCTTTTTCTTCTTCATCACCTTCTTCTTCCTCCACTTTTTCTTCTTATTCTTCTTCTTCTTCTTCTTCTTCTTCTTCTTCTACTTCTTATTCTTCTTTCTACCCTTTTTCGTATACTGCTTCAAATACAACAAAATCTATCCGAGGAAATCTGCTCGCGGAAATTTTATAAACATGAACAAAAAAGGCCTTGCCCTTCATTAAATAAATGGATACGCAACAGTGGGGTAGATGACTCAACAAGTGGCCATGAGAGTCACGTGGTCTCACAATTCCGCTCGAAACAAAAGCTGCCGTGATATCGAGGTTGATTCACATGATCGATAGTCCATCATTGTATCAATAAATCCTCTTTTGTGTTCATGTCAAAAGTAATTATTATATGATTTTTTTTAATTAAAGTTAAATATTGGCCACGCCAATGAATAAATAAAGCCAACCCATTTGACAGATTGGTCGTTTGTCAACCTAATAAATTGAAAGAAAGCTCTTTATTCGTTGTGCTTCGATCACCACATTTTAGATTATGTTTGATTAGCTTATTTTAAAAGGTGTACGTGTGAAGGTTATCACCTAAAATGGTGGACGTGTGAAGGTTATTACCTAAAATGGTGGACGTGTGGAGGTTATTACCTAAAATGGTGGACGTGTGGAGGTTATTACCCAAAATGGTGGACGTGTGAATGTTATCACCTAAAATGGTGGACGTGTGGGGGTTATTACCTAAAATGCATATAATTATGTTGGTTGTCGCGCACTATCAATGAACTATAACGCAATCCAATTAGTTAGTTTTATTGTGTTGTTATGCCGTTTATTTTATTTGTATAATTCATTCAAGACATTATACTGTTCAAAACCTATAAATAAGAGCTGCTTTTTGCCCATAGCTAAATTTCGTCATTATTCATTGCGAAGCTGGTGTTCACTTCTTGTCTCGTTTTTTCTGTTTCACCAGACGTTCAACAACCCAAAGCATCGTAAGTTAAATATTCTGATATCATCATAGTGAGTGTTTGATTTGATTTGATTTGGCTTGACATGACTTGAATTGCCTTGGTTTGATTTGATTTGATTTGTTTGGAATTCGATTGTCTTCAATTGTCTTCAATTGACTTAACTTAATTTGATTTTATATTATAAGGTATGATCTTATTTGGTCTTATCTGATCAGGGCCCCGTTTTATGAAGATATACGATTGATTCGAATCGATCGCATCTTGAAAATAATCACAATTCCTATCTTTTAAGTACACAGTTGTGATTAATTCTAAATTACGATTGAGTCGAAGCAATCTATTGATAAAACAGGGCCCTGGTCAAATTTTATCTGTTTAAACTTTTTTTTAAATTTTGTCTGATCTGGTTTAATTTGATTTGATTTGATTTCATTATTTGATTTGATTTGATCTGGTTTGAACTGATCATATCTGATTTTATTTAATTTTGCTTTAGTGAAATTGATTTTGATTTGATTTGATTTGATTTGATCAGATCTGATGTTATTTCGATTTGAGAGGAGTTGAGATGAGTTGATTTGAGTAGAGTTGAGATGAGTTGGTTTAAAGTAGACACGATGAGACCTACATGATCATCATACATAGATTATCGATTTGATAATCAACTAAATCTTAAAAACATACATTAATGCATGAATGGATAACTGTTAATTGGATAAACGCTTGATGGAACCGTCCAACAATTGAAATGGATATTCAATGTTCCCTATTCTAGAGAGTAATTATGCCAAAATGTGGGCCAAACTTCCACAAGTAAAGGCAGTGCTGTCATTTTGACGATGCAAACACTTTACATGCACCTCTTTTTGACGTGAACGGTAGCATTTCGAGGCTTGTGGGTAAAAGTACGATTTTTTGTTTAAATGCAGGCATACACGGTGTTCGGCTGCATGTTTTGTTTTGTCAGAATCGCATAAATACGCCTATGCGCAGACAATAATTAAGGAAGTTGCAAACCGGGTTGTTTTACAATCAGGGTACACAATAGAAAAACTCACCTTGATGGCCGTTTAAAAAAAAAAATGAACAGCAAAGGAAAATATTCCTTGGGCAACTATGTTGCACTGTTAGATGAACCTACAACAGCGAAGAAATTGTTTGAAACGACCAACTACTTTTCAAAATATGTAATTATATGCTGTTTTTTCACATTTTTGCTGTTCATTTTTTGCAAAGTTTGAACATGTGCGTATCTGACATCTGTACCCAAAAAACATTATCAACTATCAGAATTAACTTTTCCAACAGGTCTTTGTAAGATCTGAATTGGGTGTAACATTTTGACAAATCTACAAATTTTAACTTTGCACCAAAAATGAGGTGCAAAATGTGTCAAAAAATGTCCTCTCCGAAATCAGCTTTATAATTTAAAATGAGACCGCACTCAATTAATTGTTTTTTCCTCCTTGAAAAGAATCACTAATATCCTACAAAATTATTATATTAACCTTTCCCACACTTACCCAGTTTTTGGTAAATGGGCGTTTCAAATTTGTTTGTCAGGGGTGTGTCAAAAAGTGTCCTCTCCGAAAAAGTGACATTTTTTATCAGCAGTCCTTCAAGAAGAGCCACATTTTGAAGCCAACTTATGTTATTAGTAGGCCTAACATTGTTTTTTCATGTGCAATAGATAATGTTTTGCTTTGTATAATATTCACACTGATTTTGAAGTAACATTACGAGCCAGAGCAATATGACACAGTGTCAAAAGTTTTGACTGAGTTCCCATAGGACATCTATTTCTTCAGATGGTCATATCTCAGCCAATACTTAACATATTCAATTGGTTTTCGACATTTGGACATTATTTTTGATGCTCTTTCGTGATGAAAAATGAAGAAAAAATTGAGAAATTCCAAAAATATATTTTTATGATGTCACAGATTCGGTACTCTAGAGTCTTACCAATCCACTTTACCAAAGCTCAAAATTACTTATCATTCATAAGCTTCAAAAGGTATAAAGAAAGGCTTCTTACAAAAAACAAGCAACAGTTGTTTAACTTGTTTCTTAACAAAACTTGTATTCATTGTGCAAATGATTTAAATTTAAAAAAAGATAGAACATGGTAATGACACATTATTTCATTCCAATACAATGATTGCGATGGACTTTCAGTAAGTCCTTTGCTGCATTTAGAGAAAACTACTTTGGAGAGAACATTGTAGGCCTTGCATATTGTATGGCATATATCTGCCAGTTTAGATGTTTAGTTGGCAGAGTGATATAAGGGGCATGCCCAAAAATTATGTTCGTGAGACACAAACTGTCTATAAGATTGTACATACCTAAGTTGCACATATATGTGTTTATAAGGAGAGATAGATTACGAGCATAAACCAATCATATGTCTAAATATAATGTCCTCTCCTAATGTTAGTGTCATATGGCTCCGTTTAGTCTCATTTCACAACGTCCCCTATCGTCAGAGCATGATCTGAGTCAGCAGCCTAACATGTTAGCCTATGGACGTTTTTTTTTTAAATCGTTAAAAATTCATTTTTTGTTTAAACGAAAAGCACATCCACCCCGACGTACGTTATCACTAGCTCTTTCATTGGAGCCCTCATGTCTCATTGACTTTTGAAAGTTCACCCACCGTAATTTTTCAAAATAGGTTGCAAGCTCGTCATTGCCTATAATACACATGTGAAACAAGTCTAACTTTGGACTTAGTTTACCAAGCGATTTGAAGATTATAGGTCGAGCACACGAAACATAAAAAGCATGAATTATCATAGATCACTTCTGCCTATTTCATTATGTCCATTTCATCCAACCCCCCACCGTAATCTTTCCATTTAGTAAAAGCAAACATTTTGCCGAGTTTAGCAAAAACATGAATATTCATGAACGGTCAGACAATACAGCCTTTTAGTACGTAACGTATAGTGAATGGGAATGGGCGATGATCCGTTCAGGAGGTAGAGGTCAGTGGTTTGTGCTGGCAATGTTCACGCGAGCGAAAATGAGACAATCGGAGCAATATGAAAGCATGTAAAATCTCCAAAATACTGATATATGGTTAACTATTCCTAAAAACTTGTAACTATCAGGCCTGATAATTACTCAATTTAAATCGGTTTCCCGATTATTATTTTTTTCTTCCTGATTTTATATTTTTTTAAATATTTTTTTCTTCCCGATTTTATCCTGATTTGTTTCCAATTTTCTCGCTCAAAAGGGGGGAATGTTGTTAAATGCCGTTTTTTCCCCCGGCCCAGAATCCTCTTCTTCTTTTTTTTACTGAAGGGGGGCGTGGTTGAGGGGAAAAAAAAAACTTTTTTTTTAGTGCTCACTATCACCTCTGAACTACATAATCGCAGTATTGTCCATGTACCTTCTGACAATATTTAGTATATACAATGTGAATCCAGTTTTTAGTACCGGTAAGTCTTAAAGTGAGGGAGAAGATCTACGATGGGTGATTGAAGATCTATATGCAGATCATAAATGGGTGCTAACAGGGATAAAATATGTTCTAATAAACCTTACATAATATATCCAGTTTCATTTATGCCATGAAATAATGAATCATAATAATGTAGCAGGCAGTTCCAACTGCATGTAAAAAAAAATGTCCTCTCCGAACTAAAAGTTGTCCTCTCCGAACGATTTTTTGACGCCACATATCTCAAGAACCATCTATCGTTTTATTCTGGAAGTTGGTATGCAAAAGCACCCTTACCATTATGTAGCTGTGCAGTACAGAATATAGGGTCGAACCGCTCTGTGTTTTTTTATTAGTAACTTCATGCTGTCAGGCCATCATTTTGTGGTATGAAAAGATGCAAAATTGAATTTTACATGAATAAAACCATTTTGCACTTGAAAAATTGAGTTGTATTCTGACTCCATATCATCAAGTTATCAAACTATGTCATTCACATTTACCCAAAGAAACAATAAATATTTTCTTTCCGCATAATGTCATCAGGTGACACTTGACCGTATTTTTTCATTAAGGACAGGTTTAATGCTTGAAAGAAAAAAAAGGTGTGACACTTGTAGCCCTGAAATTTTACAGACTTTACCAGTAACTTGTATACAACACACAAACAAAAATTCAGAAGAATCGAAGGAACTTTTTTTCTTCACCCCAAGTGAGACAAAGTGTGTACCCTGATTGTAAAACAACCCAAGGCGTGGGTACTCTGTTTGTACAATAGTCCCATAAAAAAACACGAAAGACCATATTAAAAAGTCGTCGATTTTCTTGGACCTCATTTACCCTTCTGGAAAAACCTATGAAAAACTTTGAAAAGTTTACTGTTACCGTTTATGGGGGGGGGGGGGTGAGAAGTGCGCATGTACTGCATGCGCTAGCGTGAAATCGAAGAGAGTCGCGTGACGAAAAAATGGTTTCTCAACAAAATCTGCTTTTACTTTGCAAGAATTCGGAGACAATACGGCGGGCGTTTTAAAAAACCGCACTTCAGAAATGGGTTTTTCGATTTCGATTTTTCGTCGCGTCGGCGAAACACCGGAATGTGAGAAAGAACGACGATTTTCGGTCGCAGTGTAAATGCAGCTAATGTAAGGACACAGTCGTGGCGCGTATAGTTAACAATGGGTACTAATCTTCGTTTAAACTATTGGAGCTTCGGCTGAATTTGTAGCGACGTTATAACAAATAAATTGGACTTCAACTGTACTTCCGAGCCTGTGTCATATTCATTTTGTTTCTGAACTCGTAATCACTGACCCATTACGGGCCATTTACATTTGTTTTTGCATATGTTATTTACTTATTCATTTGTTCATTTGTTTTCTCAACAGATGAACACTTTCAAGATGTCGATCATTCTCATCGTGTCTCTCTGTCTCTTGATGAGCATAGGACAATCGGAAGCACGTAAGTAGTTCACACTCTATTACATAGGGACTTTTAGATTTGCGTGGACTGATACGTGTGACGTCCATTCAAGGCAGTGCATTAAAAGGACGTCGATCGTAGCAATCCACGTTGTCGTTGTGCAAATCTAAAAGTCCCTAATGCCCCGTGTCACACGGCTTACTTCGAACCATCGGGTCATCACGTTCTGGTCGGGTGGTCGCGTAGGCGACCTTTCGTGAAACAAGAGATGACCATTCGTAAATTTGCCGTAGGGTTTTCAAGGAATTTTTGGTGAATTGGACCAGAACATTTTTAGATGAGAGGGGTTAATTTCACAAACATTACCCCTTGAAAGTTCCTGAATAAAGGGGTATGTTTTCACAAAAAGTCAGGCAACTTGACTACCCGACCCGACGCGATGACCCGATGATTGTTTTTTTCCAATGAACTGTTCTAGTAGCAATAATAGCTCCGTATAGTAAACAATCGCACTATTGGTCTGAGCTCTCAGCGATTTGAAACTCCCCTTAAATATAGATTAAATTATTCAATAAATATTCAGATCTTCGATGGCTAGGATTTTACCTTCTTTTTTCTTCTTATATATATATATATATATATATATACAAAAAACGTCATTTACATGGTACTCAAATATAGTGTCTTACAATTGCCACATCATCCAGAATCGTATCGCAAACGGATCGTGTAGTGTGCCTTGTTAAAATAAAGCTGAGCGCAAAAAGTTCTTATGATACAAAATGTAATGTGTCTACTCGTCAGACCTTTGTTGTGCGTTCCCATCTGTCATTCATTCAATTAAATGAATTTAAAAAAAGTATAAAAAAACAAACACGCCATCGCAACCAAGGCATATTTATGTGAATTAGTATTGTAGTGTAGTATGTATACTGGGCAACTTGTTTGTCATAATGTTTCAATACAATTTTTTTCAAAATGTTTTTTTTAGAAGAAAATAATATCTACCTCCCGTGCTTATTAACATGAATAGGCGAAGTCGTATAACATTCCATTTTCACACAAATGTTACACGTGAGCACACAGAAGATCCCTGACTTATGTTGTATCATTATTTCTCTATTCCTCAGGCAAGGACCTAGGTAAGCGACAAGGGGATCGTGTGGAGCGATCTACTTCAGAAGATGACAGTGCTGACTCGGGAGATCGTAAGAAGCGATCTACTTCAGAGGATGACAGTGCTGACTCGGCAGATCGCAAGAAGCGATCTACTTCAGAGGATGACAGTGCTGACTCGGGAGATCGTAAGAAGCGATCTACTTCAGATGATGACAGTGCTGACTCGGCAGATCGCAAGAAGCGATCTACTTCAGAGGATGACAGTGCTGACTCGGGAGATCGTAAGAAGCGATCTACTTCAGAGGATGGCAGTGCTGACTCGGGAGATCGTAAGAAGCGATCTACTTCAGAGGATGACAGTGCTGACTCGGGAGATCGTAAGAAGCGATCTACTTCAGAGGATGACAGTGCTGACTCGGGAGATCGTAAGAAGCGATCTACTTCAGAGGATGACAGTGCTGACTCGGCAGATCGCAAGAAGCGATCTACTTCAGAGGATGACAGTGCTGACTCGGGAGATCGCAAGAAGCGATCTACTTCAGAGGATGACAGTGCTGACTCGGGAGATCGCAAGAAGCGATCTACTTCAGAGGATGACAGTGCTAACTCGGCAGATCGCAAGAAGCGATCTACTTCAGAGGATGACAGTGCTGACTCGGCAGATCGCAAGAAGCGATCTACTTCAGAGGATGACAGCGCTGACTCGGCAGGTCGCAAGAAGAGATCTACTTCAGAGGATGACAGCGCTGACTCGGCAGGTCGCAAGAAGCGATCTACTTCAGAGGATGACAGTGCTGACTCGGGAGATCGTAAGAAGCGATCTACTTCAGAGGATGACAGTGCTGACTCGGGAGATCGTAAGAAGCGATCTACTTCAGAGGATGACAGTGCTGACTCGGGAGATCGTAAGAAGCGATCTACTTCAGAGGATGACAGTGCTGACTCGGGAGATCGTAAGAAGCGATCTACTTCAGAGGATGACAGTGCTGACTCGGCAGATCGCAAGAAGCGATCTACTTCAGAGGATGACAGTGCTGACTCGGGAGATCGCAAGAAGCGATCTACTTCAGAGGATGACAGTGCTGACTCGGGAGATCGCAAGAAGCGATCTACTTCAGAGGATGACAGTGCTGACTCGGGAGATCGCAAGAAGCGATCTACTTCAGAGGATGACAGTGCTGACTCGGCAGGTCGCAAGAAGCGATCTACTTCAGAGGATGACAGCGCTGACTCGGCAGGTCGCAAGAAGAGATCTACTTCAGAGGATGACAGCGCTGACTCGGCAGGTCGCAAGAAGCGATCTACTTCAGAGGATGACGGCTCTGACTCGGCAGGTCGCAAGAAGCGATCTACTTCAGAGGATGACAGCGCTGATTCGTCAGGTCGCAAGAAGAGATCTACTTCAGAGGATGACAGTGCTGACTCGTCAGGTCGCAAGAAGCGATCTACTTCAGAGGATGACAGCGCTGATTCGTCAGGTCGCAAGAAGCGATCTACTTCAGAGGATGACAGTTCTGACTCGTCAGGTCGCAAGAAGAGATCTACTTCAGAGGATGACAGCGCTGACTCGTCAGGTCGCAAGAAGCGATCTTCTTCAGAGGAAGACAGTGCTGACTCGTCAGGTCGCAGGAAGAGATCTACTTCAGAGGATGACAGTGCTGACTCGGCAGGTGTCGATAAGCGATCTACCAGTGGCGGATTCTGGCAGTTCTTCCTCACCAGGTTCCAATAGCGCTGCCCCAGAACCTGCTCCAGCTCCAGCAGCTGCAGCTGCTCCCTCAGCTTCTTCCAAGGAGAGTAGATAGACCAGGTCCGGCTACGGATGTTCTTTGGCGACGTCTAAACGATGATTTATGATTCAAATGCATCAAAACCAAAATAGAATTTTAAAAACTCTTTGTTTGTCAGTCTCATAATATTCATGTTCTATACTTTATTTCTGAACGTGTAATTTTCTCTTTGGTTCCCTGGGTTAATTTGGCCATTTTAAGTGGGGAAAAAAATTTCATTAAGAGGAGGTGGTCTTGTATTCAATTAAAGTTGGACAACGGCCCTTTTACAAGACTTTTGTAATACACTAATCAATACGATTATCGACGGAATTATCTTTATAATTATGTAGAAAGATAATCACAAAAACGATTTAATTAGTCAAATTAAAATTAAAGAGTATAATTTTTGGGTGATCCGAAATGACAAATAATTACACTGCAGAATGTATTTTTGAGGATAATTTTCCTGATAGATTTCTCTGTACAGGTTATGGAGATAATAAATGGCAGACTGCTTTCCAAATTAAATCATATACGCACAGACTTTCGAAATTAACAGCGTTTCATGATATTTTCTTCTTTCCTCGTCTTTTATCCGTTTTATTATTTTCTTTTTCTTATTTTACCTTCTCCTCTTTATGATATATATAATTATAATTATATTCATCATTGATCTGTTTTAATGTTTTCTGCATCTAAAATAAAATACACATTTGTGAATCATAATCATGATTAAATCGTAGCTCAAAACAACATTTTCATTGCTTCTGTGTTTGCATTGAATTTGAATTAATTTCTGCATTTCGACAACTTCGCTCTGACTGCGATCTGGTTTTGGGAGAATTGACAAACGACTTTGATAAGAACAATCGAACAATTAAAATCTAAATGACAGATGTTCTGAATAGTCAAAGTCTAATACATTCTAAATTTCAAAATGATGTTATGCTTTCTTAGAAGAGGTTTAGCTAAATCAGCTCAGAATCCTCGTGATGTCAGACTAGAAGTGCGATTGTCTTTTATTCTAACTACAAACATTAATTCTGTCGCTAGTATTCTTTTCGCCATTTAGAACTCAAATCAGGAATATATTTGACTAGATTTTCATATTTAATATAATTGCTGTTTCTTCGACAAATTAGATCACCGGTTTATCGGTGGGCTTAAATGAGAAAGTACTACATATACATACACATATACAGCAATACAGTGTCTATTTATGCCGTAAACGTTGTTTTTCACCCAAAATGATGGCTGAAAGAAAAGGCAAAAATTTAGGAGTTTTTTTTTGGGGGGGGGATTCGTTTTCCATTGGTTGTAAATGCAATATAAACATATGCAAATATGCTGAGAGCAAGAGAGCGGAGATGGATAAAAGAATATTTCCTCAGCAGTCAACTCATGAATGCATTCGTGCACAAATATAGTAAGCGGCAATATATACATGGTATAACAACACAACAACTCCCTCCGAGCGAAGAGAGAGAGAGAGAGAGAGTGAGAGAGCTACAAGGAGACCAAAGGAGAGAAAGAAAGAAAAGAAAAAAACAAAACAAGTCAACCTCTACACCACTAAAAGAATACGATCGTAAAGATAAAGACGTCTGTAAACTAATATCCATTACAAAACATCGAATCGGCAATCAGGTATTAACTCCTAAAGATAAAGACGTCTGTATACTAATATCCAATACAAAACATCGAATCGGCAGTCAGGTATTAACTCGTAAAGATAAAGTAGTCTGTAAAATAATATTCAATCCAAAACTAACTTTAAATCGGCAGTCAGGAAGGAAATAGATCTATCGAATAAAATATTTCCTGCAATACAAAAGATACCATAAACCCAGAATTTACTATAACCAACAGGCATGGCATCCCGATGCAACCATCGCCTTTTATTCGGGCAAATCACTACTTGAATGTGTATTCGTTTTTTTTTTAAATATGACATATTCATATAAATGACATATTTATATGTTTGCTTGTTATGGTTGTTTTCTTTGGGGAGGTGGGGTGGGGGTCTTTTGCTTCTGTAACATATTTTATCTAATACATATTGGATTTCAATCCCAAAAAAAATACCTTTCAGCTCCCCCTTTGCTTCAGAACATTTGCGTTTATGTCAAATATTACAAGCTTTTTGTGTTCATTTTTTTCTTCTTTTTTGGTTCACCATTTTGGGATTGCAGTGTTATTCTGTTACAAAGAGTGACAGATCGAGGGAGAGAGAAAGAAAAGAGAAAAAAAGCGAGAGAGAGAGAGATGTCATTCTAAAAGAAAACACCAACTCATCTGGTTGATGACGGTTTACAATCAATAGGCGCATTTATACTTTTTGTTTCTTTCGTTCTATCATCTTTTCCCTACCATTCCTTATGTTATTCCTTGTTTTTCCATCTTTCGTCTTCTCTTCTATTTTTCCATTATCTATTCTTTATCATTTTTTCTTTCTGTCTTTCCATATGTTATTCTTTGTTCCTTCCTACTTTTACCTTCTTTTATGTTATTCTTTGTTTTCATCATCCTATAACCTCTTTCTCTCTTTCCTTATGTTATTCTTTGTTTCTTCCAACTATCACTTTCTCTTTCTGTCTTTCCTTATGTTTTTCTTTGTTCCTTCTTTCTATCACATTCTCTTAAGTTATTCTTTGTTTTGATCATTCTATCACTTTTTCCTTATGTTATTCCTTATGCTACTCTTTGTTTCTTCCTTCTATCACCTTCTCATTTGTTATTCTTTGTTTTTATCATTCTATCACTTTTTCTTTCTGTTTTTCCTTGTTATTCTTTGTTTCTTCCTTCTATCACTTTCTCTTTCTGTCTTTCCTTATGTAATTCCTTATGCTACTCTTTGTTTCTTCCTTCTATCACCTTCTCTTATGTTATTCTTTGTTTTAATCATTCTATCACTTTCTCTTTCTGCCTTTCCTATGTTATTCTTTGTTTCTTCCTTCTATCACATTTTCTTATGTTATTCTTTGTTTTTATCATTCTATCACTTTCTCTTTCTTGACAATGCAAATATCCTAATAACATAAACTTAAATGGCTATTCTGGTTCCCCCTTTTCAAAGTAAGCATATATTATAGAATGAATAATGAAACTAACAATATCATAACAATAGAACGAAGACAAAAAATCTCTGCTTTTAAATATCAAACTGAAAATATCCCAAGACCAGAAACCTTGATACATCCTGGAAACTATAAATCTCTTTATATCAAATACAAGTTTCATCAACCACTCCAATACAAATATTTATCTTCCATACTTTTCTTACTTCCAAATAAACTCCAATATTCTCCTGGTCTAACCCTAAACACTGCTCTTACTCCTATTATTCCATATCAATTTAACATGTAACACTATTCTTTCTACAGCAATCTGCAGAATGAGAAATAAGGTTGACAATGATAGAGGGCGCTAGAAACCCTCTAATTGCTAAATAATCAGACAAAGTTGGGTCACCACTGATTGATGTGCCATAATCAATATCCCCTTATAATAGCAACAAAAATACAAACAACATGCAATGCTTTTTAACACTCAACTTCTACCATAAGCACTTCTTTTCTATGCTCCCTACCTTTCTCACTGACTTCGTTCCTTAAGCCCCCATCACACCAAACTAGTTCTCACTACGTTCTCGAAAATGTTGCCAAACGGGCTCAAACTGTGTGCGAACGGAGTTGAACGTAATAGCAACAGTTACTGTTTGCGACCTGTTTAAGGACTTTATGGACGGGCTCGGACTGGACTAATGTCTCTAATACGATCCTAGTTCGTTCATTAACAGTCCACAATACGTCCAACTCGTCTGTACCCGTCCACAGTCAGTTCATATCAAGTTCAGATCGGATAAATTTGATATTTCCAAGCAGTCCAAACCATTTTTACTAGTTCGGAACTTGTTCTAACTAGTTTATAACCCAATCACCCCGTCCAGAGACAGCTCAACTCGTCCTCATCTCGTTCTTAGTGCGTTCGAACGCGCTTATATCGTGCTTTGCAATCCCGTCCTGGTTCGAGTGCTATACAAACCCAGCGCGTTCTTCCTCATTGATGCTCGACCACATCACGCGGTAAGACGTTCCTAGTAGGATCGAAGTACGGCAATTCCGTTCGTAGAACGTCCATCTCGTTTTAAGTACGTTGTCACTCCGTCCAATTGCAGGACGGGGAGAAATTTGAACAGGCTCAATGTTCTAGACCACCCTTCCCGTACAAGAACGCGCTGGGTTTTTATAACTCCCGAGTCAGGACGCGATTGCACACGCTCTCGTTCGAATGCACTCAGAACGAGATAAGGAAGAGCTGAACTGCCTCTGAACGGGGTGGTCGGGTTAAAAACTAGCTAGAACAAGTGGCGAACTAGTTAGAATGGGTTTGGACGTATAGGGAACGAGGTAGAACTAGTTATTAATCGGTTTAAACTGACTACGGACTGGCTTGGACTGCCTAAGCTACCCGATCTGAACTTAATATGAACTGGCTGTGGACGGGGTACAAACGAGATGGACGTATTGAGGACTGTTTACGAACGAACTAGGATCGTATTATAGACATTTTTTTACACATTCTGCCCCGACCACAACCCGTTTTACGATTTTCTAGGACGGTTCCAGAACGTAGTGAGAACTAGTTTGGTGTGATGGGGGCGAATAATAAAAATCAATAAAAGGGTCCAGAACTAGACTACCCTGGCCCTGGCCCTTGCCCTGGCCCTTGGACCAGGTACAACATTAGCGCGCACGCACTACACCAAATTTTGGTACCGCATTCATGTTCCCAAAATGTCCGGTAAAACGCAGCAAAGTCCGGCTCGTAACACACACAAAATCGGCCCGTATTGACTTTACACAACCGGACTTAGGGGGGCGTTTTCAAAAGGACGGAACATGCATACGCGTACCCTAGATAACACTCAGTGGGGGGGGGGGGGGATAATAAATCATAACGCTAAGCATCACACATTTTAACATTAAATCCTTGCTTTCGATAAAATTATATCAACCCACATGATACATCAAAATAACCACTGAAATCGTTCTGACACACTGTACATAACAAATATTTAGCATAACAATATTAATATTTACTAAACATTAAAGCAGGGCTGTCAACTTTGGGGAACTGGGATGAGGGAGGTCGTATGTACATTTTTGTTTTGCTGAAGGGGGGTGTTTTAAAATTTGATAAATCGCGCCGAAAATTTCGTAACGACTCACCCAGCCGCTGAATAAGCGAGTGGGGGGGGGGGGGGGGGGGTAAGAGCACATTGTTTTTGTCCCGGCTTTGGCGGGAGGTTTTTTCATAAACCGGGAGTTCTACATCGAAGCGGGAGAGCGGGAGGAAAGGTGTGCTGGCGGGAGTCTCCCGCTAGCGTTATTTTTTTCTGCGGCACAGATTGGGGTTAGGTGCGTGTTGAGCCTATGGGAAAGTTTAGGGTTAGGGTTAAATCAAGACCTCTTTTTAAAAAAAAAGCCCCAATCTGTGCCGCATAAGAAAATGACGCCTCCCGCTACGAGCTATTGGGACGCGGCGGGAGAATGAGCGTGGTGGCGTGAGACTCACTCCAAATGCGTGAGAGTTGACAGCCCTGTTAAAGTGGTTCAAGTTTGGTCAACTCACCTGTGAGAGAGACAAGCAAAGATTGCCTGCTTGTCTCAGCACTCCGCCCTCTACAGGTTACAGGGTAATTTCCTTACCCCTCACACTTAGAAGCAAAATGATGGTAATAATGACACGTGCAATACACATTTTCTGTTCCTTTTTTCGGAATAATCTACTGATACACACAATAGGTCAGAAACTGTTAACAAGCAAAACAAAAATCATCTTATAATTTTTAAATTCTCTGTGTCATTATAAAATTACGAGCCCCTTATTATGTTTCCTGAATGACGAACTCCCGGAGTTGAACGGGCCGTTCAATGTTTGGAATTGCAAACATTATTTCATTTTTTTTTTTAATAGCAAAAACCGTTTCCCTTTTTAAAATTACATATCCGTGTTTCAGAATAACGGAGAAACGAACCCTCAAGGCATTAGAGGTGCTTAACCTTAGGGTATGAATGTCCAGATTTAACTGTTTCAACTAGTTCATTTCATATTCGTGTACTATTGGACACAGGACAAATTATCAGCATAAATTAGATGGACATATTTATAGAGGGCGTTTAATGTGGTCTGACACAGGGAAGTTCAAAATAATGTGTGGGATGTTTGCTTGTTAAAAGTTGCAGACCATAGGCGTGATAGCTCAGTTGGTAGAGCAGTGGTCTCGTAATCCTGCGACCCGGGTTCAAAACCAAGTCGATGCGCTAGTGCCCTCAGTTGGTAAAACATTTATCCCCCATTACCAAGTCCCTCGGAGAGGACTTCTAAAGCCGTCGTCCGATGGTTGCTTACTAACAAGCATTTATGCTTTCTTAGCAGTCAGGTAAAATAACCACCACTAAAAGTAAAACCACTAAAAGGTGTTATAATCATTAGAAACTATTAGCTCCCTCTTTTTCACAGTTCAATTAAACAAAGGCAATGGCCCGAATTCACAAAGGAGGTTTGTCGACAAACCTTGGTTTTCGTGCGTCATATGACGCGTTTTTACGCGGTTTTTACAAACCTGGTTTGTAAAAACGCGTCGAAACGAAAACCAAGGTTTGTCGACAAACCTCCTTTATGAATTCGAGGCAATAAGTCTATGTCCTTTAAACGCAAAAATCACCCAATATGGTATGTCTTTGTTTGAATTTCACTGGAGCATTACGGCGTACAAATAGATGGCAATATAATATTAATTGCTTCTCAACATGCGTCAGATTGTCTTTTTTCTTCAATCGAGTGCCTTTCAGCGAACAAAATAGCAGTTTGGTTCGTTCAGCAAAACACACCAGGCGCGGATCCAGGGGGGGGGGGGCCGAGCGGGTCTTTCCTTCCTTCTCTCTTTTTTGTTTAGCCCCCCGCAAAAAAAAAAAAAAAAAAAAAAAAGGAGAGAGAGAGAAGGAAAAGAAGGGAAAGGGAAAGAGGAGAGAAAGGGAAAAAAGAAGAGGAAGAAGAAAAGAAAAGAGGGAAGAAGGAGATCGGGGGGGGGGGAGGCAAAAAGGACTTGCCCCCCAGGCTGTTGCCTCCCCCCCCCCCCCCCCCCCCCCAATCAAAAAATAAAAGAGAAGGAAGGAAAGGGAAAGAAAAAAGGAAAAGAGGAGATAAAGGGAAGGAAAAAAGAGGAAGAAGAAAAGAAAATTTTCTTCAGTTGCAATTTTCCCGCCAACAAGTTGTGGATCGGGGGGAGGGGGCAAAAGGCCTTTGCCTCCTCACCACCCCCTCCCGTCCCCGCTAAAAAAAAAGAGAGAAGGAAGGACAAGGAAAAGAGGAGAGCTAAAAGAGAACAAAAAAGAGGAAGAAGAAAAGAAAAGGGAGAAAAGAAGGGGAGATCAGTTGCGGTTAATCCCGCCAACAATGTGTGGAGCGGGGTGGGGGCCAAAATGACCCCCCCCCCCCCAGCAAACCTAAAGAGAGAGGGGGGGGCACTGGCGTACTGATAGGGGAGGGGGGATTTGGAGAAATAAAATTCAAACGTGGTTTATTTCGAATTCCATAACGGTGGTTTACAAACAATGCTGATATGACATTATTTTCCGAGATTTTTCCTCACTTTTAAGTAAATTATATTTTTTTATGCGTTTGTTGGAAAAGGACAAATTCCTAAATTTACAGCCAGGCAAGAAAATGCTTCTTGAGATGCCTACATGTCAGGGCCCGCGGAACGGCGGGGATCGGGATCCTCGAGCCCCCCCCCCCCCCCCCCCACTTTTTTTGAAAAAGTATATTAAAGAGAAATAGAAGGAAAGAGAGCAAGAAAGAAATAATAGTTAACTGCCAGTGTCACATTATAATGAGGTATCAAAATATGCTCATCTTACCATGATTAAATGCCTAAAACCCCGAGGGCTCTGCCCCCTGGATTCCACCTAGGGCCCTAAGGCAGGCCCTTAGATGCTCCTCTGACGGTAATTTAATGCCTAAAACCCTTGAGCTTCCGAGGGCTCCGCCCCCTGAACCCCACGCCAATTAGTGACCTGCCAGTGTCACAATGAGGTATCAAAATAATGCTCATCTGACCGTAATTAAATGCCTAAAAAGAGGACGTCCCAATAAACAAAACACTAAAAAGTAACCTCTTTTGGGAGTGTATTTTAAGTGATTTTAAAGTATGTTGCCTTTTGAACTAGATTTAAACGTTATCGACAGGTGCCTTCATTTAAACAAAAAAGGTACTCCTGTTCACGTTTTCATCTAACCTAAAAACCACCAATTTATCACGCGACTGGAGTAACGTGATTCCACTTACCTCTGTAAATCAAGTGTTTATGACCAAATAACCACTTGACCAAGCAACGAGTTTTTTGTCCGGTAACCGATGGTGGTGATAAATAGGTAATTATTTGGTCTTGTTAGCACCTTTATCGATTGGTTTCACAGGTTATCCAAGGTTGATGGTAAAAATCACGTTACATACACCGGCTTTTCGTCTTATTGTTCTGTCCGTGAATCTCTGGTTATATAAAATTAGTAATTCTGAGGTGTCTTACACACCTCTTTAAAAGGTTTCAAAGTTACCATAACTTTCTTGGTTATGATCACGTGACTCAAACGGAATATTAATCTAAGCTGGGCATACGTGACTTTTAGGTGTGAAAAATTAGTAATTATTAGGTGTCTTAAAACAACTTTTTAAATGGTTTCAAAGTTACCATAACTTTCTTGGTGATGATCACGTAGCTAAAACTGATTACTAATCTAAGCTGTGAATCCGTGATATTTAGGTGTGAAGAATTAGTAATTATTAGGTGTGTAGTCAAAGTTGCCAGCAGTTCCGCGGTGATGATCTCGTGACTCAAACGGATTATTAATCTAAGCTGGGCATCGGTGATTTTTAGGTGTGAAAAATTAGTCATTATTAGGTGTCTTAAAACACCTGTTTAAATGGTAGTCAAAGTTGCCAGCAGTTCCGCGGTGATGATCTCTTGACTCAAACGGATTATTAATATAAGCTGGGTATTCCGTGATTTCCAGGTGTGAAAAATGAGTTATTCTTGGGTGTCTTGATGGTTTCACAGTTACCATTCAAGTTCCGTGGTGATAATCCCGTGACTGTTGGCATATTTCTATTTTCACCAGCTGATTACTGACTGTTGGCATCTTTTCATTGCACCAGTTGATAACTGGTCTGTGCGCTTATTTCCAGTTGCACCAGTTGATGACTGGCTGACTGTTGGCATATTTCCAGTTGAACCAGCTGACACCAATTAATTTGCATATTGAATATGGGGTGCATGCAGATCTATGTTTTTTAAACAATTTATCTGAATTTACAGCAAATTTCTTAATTACTGATGATTTAGTTATATGCAATTCATTTCGAAAATACTACAAATATAAATAACCAGTTATTAGGACATTTCGCTACTTCGTATAAACTACATTAATTAAACATGAATAAGGGAAACATTAACTATGACTAAAATAATTTCAATAAAATACAAGTATATGAAAAAATATCGATTAATTAAATTATGTAAGTCTACGTATTACCAATGCCTTTACATTGGAAATACAGAAGTACCAGTATTGAAGAGTTGTTGCCGTTCAACTGGTTGGAAGTTTTACCAAATGGTTCTAATTCTATAATGGCTCAGCTAGACCAGTTGAATTCTAACTGGCCTGGATCAACTGGATCATTTAGCCCATTTCAATTTCCGGGGTTACCAAATGACATTAACTGGTTCATCAACGGGACCAGTTGCAACTAGCTTTCTCTTCTGGGATGTTTGCAACCACCCCCCCCCCCCCCCCACCCTCCTACCCACCCCCTCTAACCCCAAACTGCTTCCTGCGCGCCTGGACGTAATTATGGAAGATCCAAAACACGATGTTCAGAAACGGGATGAGAACGTCATTATTTTGGTTCATTTATTGTGTAACATTTGCGTAATTATTGGGTTGAACGCGGGTTACAGTAACATATTTCCTCTTCGACGTAAATTTCACGTGAATGAAGAACATGATTCATCTCAAGTCAGCCTCGTAATACTCACGTGAATTTCACGCAGATATTTTGACTAAAACTATCACTAACGCTTCACGTGTTTCTGTGACGCGATAATTTCGTTTATGAAGATGTAATTTCATAACCAAACAAACACGGGAATATTAGGTTTTCAAACCATGGTCTCCAAGGTAGGGATAATCACGTTATTATAATGGTGATATTGCAGTGACAATTGTGTGATTTAGTGTACGTGTGTTTTAAGTGACCTAGTGCAATAAACGTATTAACACATTTACGTAAATGTCCGGTGTTTGAAGAACGTAACTCCCATCAAGTCGATACCTTGATATTGACGTGATTTTCACGTGATTTTGTTTATTGGGGTAGGAAGAAAAGGGAGTAGACAAAGAACATTTTGGAAATTCAGACAAGGATTAAGAGTCGAGAATGGTAATAAGAATCGTCTTGTTTTTCTAATAAATTAATAAAACGTCAAAGCTTCCGCGCTTCGCGCGGGAGGGGAGGGGAAACTGAATTCAGACGAGGATAATTTTCGAGAACGGTACAACAAATCGTCTTCTTTCTCTAATAATTAAATGAAACGTCGAAGCTTCCGAGCTTCGCGCGGGAGGGAGGGGGGCGGAACTGAATTTAGACAAGGATTAAGAGTCGAGAACGGTACAACGAATCGTCTTCTTTCTCTAATAATTTAATAAAACGTCAAAGCTTCCGTGCTTCGCGCAGGAGGGGAGGTGGAACTGAATTCAGACAAGGATTAAGAGTCGAGAATGGTAATAAGAATCGTCTTCTTTCGCTAATGATTTAATGAAACGTCGAAGCTTCCGAGCTTCGCGCGGGAGGGGGGGGGGGACTGAATTTAGACAAGGATTAAGAGTCGAGAACGGTACAACGAATCGACTTCTTTCTCTAATGATTTAATGAAACGTAAAAGCTTCCGGGGGGAACTGAATTTAGACGAAGATTAAGAGTCGATAACGAGACAACGAATCGTATTCTTTTTCTAATGAAGTAATGAAACGTATAAAATAATGCTCATCTGACCGTAATTAAATGCCTAAAACCCCTGGAACTAAATTCAGACAAGGATTAAGAGTCAAGAATGATAATAAGAATCGTCTTCTTTCTCTAATAATTTAATAAAACGTCAAAGCTTCCGCGCTTTGCGCGGGAGGGGAGGGGAAACTGAATTCAGACGAGGATAATTTTCGAGAACGGTACAACAAATCGTCTTCTTTCTCTAATAATTTAATGAAACGTCGAAGCTTCCGAGCTTCGCGCGGGAGGGGGCGGGGAACTAAATTTAAGAGAAAGAGAAAGAAGACGATTCGTTGTACCGTTCTCGACTCTTAATCCTTGTCTAAATTCAGTTCCCCCCCCCTTTTTTTCAATGAAAATAAGACACAAGACAGGCTTTCAAAAATCTGTCAACACTTAAATGTCTGGAATGGTATATAGAGCCAATTCATTGCCTTGTGATGATTTACATTCACCTAAATTGTACTTAAATTGTAATAATATAGTTCGGAGAATTCAGGAATCGATCAGATCAGTTTTTCCCCAATTTTATCATTAATAATGGTCTGTTTTCACTCAAACTTTCATATCATCTTTAATTGTACATTTAGCATTGAAGTCTCTACCTTAGCACCATTTTCTCTCATCTGAACAATGTTACCAAGTCCCTTTGACCGTTCACCATTTCGGAGGCATCCCAAATCCCGTTTGGGCGATCGCTTCTTAATTTGAACTTTCGCGAACTTTCCAAGCTAGGAGCTTGGTGAGACAACCCATGACGTTTTATTTGTTTGTTCAGATGTTTCAATTACAAAGTTTCACACTGCTTGCTATTTGAGATTTTATGCCATTTTTTGCTATGAAAGTAAAGTTCTTTCACATTATTCTGAAAGTTTGTTAACCTTTGGAGAGCTGACTTTTCACGGACACACACCCTGTACACACCCACACTCGTACCCTCACATAGCTGATATCTAGAGAAAGAGAGAGAGAGAGAGAGAGAGACGGGCAGAGAGAAGGAGTGAGAGGGAGAGACAATGTAAGAGACTAAAGAAAGTATAATATCCCCCCCCCCAACAAAAATTAAAAAAAAAAAAAAAAAAAAAGCCTTTGCGAAATTCACTACACTTGTTCGACTATGCATACATTGTCATATTGCCCGTACCTTTTCAATAGTTGATAAAAAAATTATATATATATATTTTTTTTAATCTTTTAAAAATCAGACTCATGGTGTGCATTGGAAAAAATGACAAATAAGATAACAATGGAGTTAATCATATTTTACGTTGTTATCTCGTATTTATCAAGTATGATTCATCGTCAACTGCTGAAGGGAAAATGCACACCTGTCTCTCGGGGTGAAAAAAAGACTTAAATGCATCTCATCTCACCCAGGGAGGTGTATTTCCACCTCCCTGTCTCACCTAACCCATCATCAGATCTGAGCTTACTCTCTTCAAGATTACTGCTCTCAAGTCTGACTCAACTCTACAATCTGGTGAGTTTTCTGTTTTTCATTAAATTGTTGTCTGTCCATTAAAGAATTTGAATCTTTTGTGTGATCTCTTTACCCGAAAGGTCGAACTATACTCTAGCATTCAACACTAGCCAATATCGGAAACGTAAAAAGTTGTTTTTTTTCTTCTTTCTTTGGGTATACTCACATTTACTAATTTATCTATTTTTTCAATGCAGTTATTATTTTTGCAAAATATTTTACATTTACTTGTAAAATGAGAAAACTGTATTCCACTATTTCGTTCTTTTCTACGAGCCCTTACATATTTAGAAAATAGGGAACAATAGTTGCTTTCAAGAAAAATCGTCTCGATCTTCATAATAAGAAATAGCAGATATTTAGTTAAGTTATTTTGTTTATAATTTAACTAGCACAGTAGCAAATTATGTGTTACTATATTCTTTGTTTATACAAACATGTTATTATATGAGAATTGCTTTAGCAAATAATTTAACAAAATATATATAAAGGCAGTTATGGAAATGAAATATATTTCACAATTTTGTATTACAATCATATTTACTCGAGTGTTTTCCCATGGAGGAAAGAATTTAGTCAAATCTCACTTCCGCTGTATATTATTATTGATGTTATACAAGTACCAACGACGCATATTTTATACAGGATATCAAGTAATAGCAAAAAAGATTGCTCTTTACCTTTTCTTTTGGTTTCAGTCAAGATGCGTGCTTTCATCACACTTCTGTTGGTGGCTGTTGCCAGTGCCGAACTGGCTCCTCTTCTTAAAAACACCGAACCCATTCCTGGAAAGTACATTATCAAACTGAAGGTACGGTCATTTATTTTGAGCCAATAAAAAAATGTTATAAATGGGAGTTTATAATATTTGTATAAGGTAGAGGTGATATTTTAGACTCTTTAATAGTCATGAAAATAATGAATGGCTGTGGTCTTGATTATAGCGGGCATAATGGAAAGATTATTGATGTCTTTTTCTTTCATAGTATAAAACATTTTCCCCCCTTTAAAACTGTTAAAGCGAAACCGTTTACAATTTTAAAAAAAGATAATCGTAAAACAGTTAATGCTAAATCCTTGATGTTTGTTTATGTTGTATACTTATCACTTTCATCAGCTGGTAATCTTTCAATATCAAATGTTTAGTGTATCGTTCTTGGTAGCTTTGTATTGTAAATTTCTTTTGTTTTTGTGTGTAAGGCCCCAACATTCGGGAGGGATTAAAATCACTGAGCAGACATTAAGAAGACGGAAAAATATTTTAATGAATTTATATTTTGACAGGATGGTTTCGATGTCGATGATATGGCCTCTCGTGTTCGTCTGTCAGGTGGACATGTTCGTCATATCTATAAAGCCGTCATCAAGGGATTGGCTGCTGAACTCACCGACACGGTCCTTGATGCTGTAAGTTTGATTGAACTTGATCCATTTCTCATTTTGTGTCTACAGGGGGTGTTTCAAAAAGACTAAGATCGACTTTAAGTTGAGCATAACTATATGAAAGGCCGTTCATGCCACTGGTTGCTCTCACTATTGGTCTTTCAATTATGATCTTTAGATAATATCTTTTCCTTCAATAATGAATTATCAAATTATGTAAATTCTGTATAATTGTAACCTTGATTTGTACGTCCCTTGAGAGACCAATGTCAGTGAATGGTGAGAGCAAACAGTGGCATGAATGGCCTGCCATAGTTAAGTCCAACTTAAAGTCAATCTTAGTCCTTGTGACACACTCCCCAGGCCTTTATCTGCCATGTCATTGAGCGATGGGGTGAGGGATGGGGCTAGGAGGCTAATCTATATATTTACAACTACATGTATTATTTTTAGGTATTTGCCAATGTCTTTCAAAGTATACTATACCAGGGGCGGATCTAGCTTTTTGCTAAGGGGGGGGGGGGGGGGTTTGACCAAAATAATGACGATGCGGAGCATCGTCCACGAGCTGCGAAGCGGCGAGCCGATTTTTTTGGGGGGTGTTTATTTGAACCCCGTAAGTGATGTTTTCCTGGCATCTATTAACACAATGGAGACCATAAAAAGCAGTGCATGATAACGTCTTTTTAAATCAAGTAACAGTTTAATACATAGTTATATCCAGAGTTATCATGTGTTTGGTTAAGTTACCAGATGAGTTGAATATCTTCTCACAATATTTGCACTTGAAAGGGTTTCTCTCCAGCGTGCGTTCTTTTTTCTTTCTTTTTTTCTTTCTTTTTTTCTTTTTTTTTCCTTTTTTTTTTTTTTTTTTGGGGCCGCCCAAGGGGGGGTTGCAACCCCCCCAACCCCCCCTCTAGATCCGCTTCTGTATACTTATGTTGCGAACACATTTTGCAAGTATAGGATATACATTTGTCTTTTATAAAATATCAATAGACCCCGGTCGAGGATAGTTTCATTTTGCTGACAAACCTGGGTGGACCATCATGACATTCACCATCTTCGTAACTTCGATATTAATGTAATTACAGTATACTGTTTTCTTAAGATTTTTTTCTTCAATGTCGCTAACTTGGAAACAAATATCGTAACCTACAAAAGGATATAAGCGACTGATGTATTTATAGTTCGATGATGATATAATTTAATGTAACTACTACCCGAGCGGTATATATATTTTTCAGGGGCGGATCCAGTGGGGCGTGGGGGCGCGCGCCCCCTGTTTTACCCTCCAAAAAACATCACATAAATTTACAGTTTACTCATTCAGAAATGCCTCAGAATGTACCATAGAGCATCTTAAGGTTCATCATTTTCCGGGGCACTTAAGTGGGACCCCGGACCCCACGCCATAAAGGCTTCGCGCTCGCAATTTCGTACATGTCACGCCCCCCCCCCCTCTTTTGGAATATCTTGGATCTGCCCCTGACTTGTCTTACTTAAAAACACGTTATGTATGCATTTCGCATCTTGACGAATATAAATAATTATTGAAATACAATAGTTCGTACAGGTGAATGAAATAATTTGCAAACAGGCACCAGGGGCGGATCCAGGAATTTCTTCCCGGGGGGGGGGGGGGCACACGGGGGTAAGAGGACATGTATATATATTTTTTGGGTCTAAAAAAAAGTCGCAACGACTCAGCCAGCCGCTGAATAAGCGGGGCGGGGGGGGGGGGGTAAGAGCACTTTTTTTTTTTTTTTTTTTTTTTTTTGGCCGGGGGGTGGGGCACGTCCCTGTTTTTCAGTACATTTTTGGCGAATTTTGGGCTGATTTCAACACTTTTTTTTGGCCGGGGGGGGGGGCACGTGCCCCCTGTGCCCCCCTGGATCCGCCACTGGGCACTTAACACAGATTGGTGCATTAAATTTTATTACAGTACGAAAATATTCTAGTCTATACACAATACATTGTATATATATTTTATTTTTTTCATAACAAATTATTGACCCATGCAGGTGCGCAACCTCCCGGCGGTGGAATACGTAGAAGAAGATGGCGTCTATCGGGCTCAGGACGTAACCTGGGGTCTGGATCGTATTGATCAACGCTTTCTTCCACTGGACAATAAGTTCGATCCTTTGGGTAAGGGATGATTTGCAAAATAATTATATAAAAAATATTAATTACACATAAGAGACCCAACTTTGGATTTCCTTAGAGATAATTAAAGAGATAAATTACATCATCATCAATAGTGATCTGACAGGTTCAGTGACCCATTCAAAATTCTATATCAAGTGTCTCTCCAAGTTTCTCTCCAAGTCCCTCGGTCTTGAGCCAACCGTTTCATCGTTTCATACCCTGTTGCTTCACATTGTGTGATTACATCGTCTAGAAAGCCTTTACGAGGTCTTCCCCTCTTCTTCTTTCCATGAATACGACCTTCTATGACTCTGAGCATCAAGCCCTCATCATGCCGCATTATGTGTCCAAGCCATTTCTTCTGTCTCTCTCTAATCGTTTGAATCAGCACCCGCCTTTCTTGAGCTCGATGCAACACCTCTTCATTCGAAACTCTGTCCCTCCAAGACACACCTAGTAATTTGCGCCAGCACCACATTTCGACCGCCTCCAAACGCTGCATGTCCTTAAATAGTGAGTGTCCATGCGACACTCACTAAAATTACATTACATGCGACTTATAAAACTACATGCGACTTATAAAACAATCGTTCTGGATTTCATCTACTCTCAGGGGTATGGTTCGATTTATAGGGTTACGATTGGATTCTAAAGCTAGGTCTGGGTTAGGATCATATAGTTTTAGACTTAGGAATGTAATAGAATAGAATATAATAGAATAGAATTTATTGACTCATTCGACCCCCTTCTGGGGTATGAGAGTACAACACATGTTCATGTCATGATAATGATACATAATAAAGAATACAAACATAGCTTAATATTACAAAGAATAATTGTTAGAAAATGATCGCGTTGTGTCGCAGATTCAAGATTACCTTTATTTCTTCATTTCATAGCTTTATGTTACCTCGATTAAAAGAAGCAAACTGAGTATGACATCTTTACTGGAGCAATGTTTTTTTTTATAATCAAACAATAACATAATTATGTTGTTTTTCAACATTCTTCTTCCTAGGTGATGGTGGTTATTATTACACTGTATACGTGCTAGATACCGGTATACGTGACACACATAATGAGTTTGATGGCCGCGCTGAGCACATTAAGGATAAAAACTTTGCCGGTGATGGAAAAAACGTAAGTTACATAAGTATCATAACCACATTTTCAGATTATATATCATACATTCAAGTCTAAACATTTAAAATGTTTTCCTTCATAAAAACAATTATGAATGCACCGAAATACTGTACAGCTGCTAGATCACACCAAGAAACTTCTATAGTATATAATAAAACATGTGTTTTCGAATAATGATCATTTACCTTGAATTTCCTTGATTTAGACATGTTAAATATTGTTGTGAATTTAAAAATCATGTCGCAGATAATGAAGGGAATAACAGAGAATTTGAGTAAACCAATTTTTCTTTTCAGTATCAGAAGTAGAATATAAAATGTGAATAATTGAGCTTCAGAGAGAGAGGAAGCTCAGTCATTTCACATTTTATGTTCTCTTTGTTGTTTAAAGTACGAATGTAACGGGCATGGTACCCACTGTGCTGGAACCGTAGGATCGAGGAACTATGGTGTAGCAAAGAACGTCCAAATCAAAGGCGTCAAAGTTCTCAGCTGTGAAGGATACGGTAGCGTCTCTGGAATCATCGAGGGTAAAATCAAATCAATCATATTGCATAAAACTTTTTTTTTAATTGTTTGTTTTGTTTGTTTGTTTGTTGGTATGTTTGTTATTTTGAATAAAGTGTATGAACTACCTTCAGTCGTATACAGGTACCATGGTCTCGTGCGAGATATTTATATGGGTCAATTAGTGGTGGTCTACAGGGTTCGAATCCGCGGCACTAATAATACATAAAGTTTATAAAACATTGTAAAACTTGTAGAAGACCCCAAAAATGGTTAAATTGTGCACAGATCTACCTTAAATCGCTTTAAAAGGCTTATTGAACAGCTTTTAACAGAAATATTGGTGTTTATTTGGTTTAAAGAAAAAATGCTAAGTTTCTTGTCACTTTCTTCATTGTTTCCGAAGAATGTTTCGTAAATGCCCATGTCACTTTTAACTTTTATGTTTCAAGGGAATATTACATTTGGTGTTTGTGTTAATTGATTATCTTGAAGTCCTAAAGCAGATAGATACTTTTTGTTTTTTTTCTTCTTTTTTCTCATTCAATATACTTTCTTTTTTAAATGTTCGCTTTCTGTCTGTTCTCTCTATGCAGGATGTGAGTATGTGATGGGTATAGCTACGAAAAAATACTCTGTCGTTTCTATGTCTATTGGAGGAGGATACTCCACGTCCTTTAATGCCGCCATCGATGCCTTGTATAATGCAGACATATCTCCTGTTGTATCAGCTGGTAATGACAACAGGGATGCATGCCTTCAATCTCCAGCTTCGGCTGAACATGTAAGAACTGCTATTGATACCATTATGTCTTTTGGCAAGGTGTTAATCTATATTAGCCACTCCATACCCAGGAGAGAAATGGGGACCCCCTGGTAGGATGACAATAGCCTTTGTGTTAGTAATTGCCATATGCCCTCACAGTGACCATATGGTAGGAATTATCTCCAGGGAGTGGAGATGGTGCACATTATGTGTGAATGAATCCATTGACTGGGGTAATAATAATTATTAATAAAGCGCTTAAAGACAGTATTCTGTATAATTATATTAAGCACTATTTAAATCCATATTATTCTCATTATTATTGTATAAACAAAAAAGGGCAGCTTCGATAGGGCACATTATTTTTAACATAGAGAAGGGCACTGTCAGATAAAAGTGTAATTCTTTCAAGTTCAAAATGGGCAGCACCAAATACCATTGTGCATGACAGAGAGTTGGGAAATCTGGCTTATTTCATATGAAGTTGCACATTTCAGCAGAGTATCACTGTATACTCCCTGTCCGAGCACTGTTGCATCACTTGAAAAGTTACTCATCGAAAAACTAGAAAGAATATTACTTTATTAGACATGTAGAAAGACATTCTGTGAAAGTTGAGACGCTCATGGGACGATGATTCAAAATAAGGTGAAATGGTTAATAGTGACAATTTACCTTTGAAACAGATATATGCCTCTAATTATGATCAGTTGAGTAGGACACTACTTGGTAATACAAAGAGCACACATAGAATGATCGCATTGTAAATGGGCTTGATTGTTCCTCGGAAAGGGGCACTGTTGGTGCTTGAAGTAGTGGGAGCACCGAGTCCACCCTGCTCCCAAGTAAGTGGCAGTAGAAGCAGGAGAACCATCAGCTCAATGAATTGATAATAAGCCAAACATTGCTCTTTTGAGGAAAGTAAGTACGTCCAACGAGCTTTTGGAGTATATAGTCGGGTCATTGTAACTCTTTTCTTGTTGCAGAGTAGCCTTATCGTCAATTTTGTTTTTAAATAGTCGGGCCATTGTGCCCCGGTCTTCCAAGAGTGCCCGTCTCCAACGAAACCTATATAACTGTACGTGGCTCAATAATTGTTTTCTCATTATAAATTATATACGTGTCTTGAATTCCCAGGCAATCACTGTTGGAGCAACGGATGTCAATGACAAACGTTCATCATTCTCTAACTATGGAAGTTGTGTGGACATCTTTGCTCCCGGTACTTATATTGAATCGACTTGGTACACCAGTGATACATCTACTTACTTCATGAGTGGAACGTCCATGGCATGCCCTCATGTCGCTGGTACGTGAATTGAAATTGAAATTAAGTATTTATTAATTTGTTTCTTTCACTGGTGAAAGTTTACAGAGATCAATTATTTACAAAAATAAATATTGATATTCATAAACAGTTACTGTAATGGTAAACTTTCTTCCACTGGAAAATAAGTTTGATCCTTTGGGTAAGGAATAGCTTTAGACTTTTAGATGGATAAGTTACATGAAATAAGTATCGTACGATGAGGATGCCAACAGAGCGAGAGAGTTGAAGAGGACCAAATGTAGGTAGGCAGAGGAAATGGTTTAGAGCAGTGAAGAAAAGATTGAAAGAGAGAAAGTCAGCTTCAGATCGTAGATGATAAAAACAAGGAAAAAGAATGCAATGTCATATAGTAAATATACAATAATATTTTTCGAAGGGTCTGAGGTAAGAGGAAAACAAGGGTCAACAAAAATGAATAATTAAGTTATATGACAATTTTTGAGGTCTGCCAGACTTTCCATTGTACAAATGAATGGATTTCGGCATTCCCCTTTCATTTTCTTCATTCTCAAATGATTTGAGACACGTCAAACTTTTTCTCAAAATAATCTTGGAAAAATCAACTGAACGATCGAGTATGGACGGAGGCAGCAGAATTACCAAAATCATTGTCTACAATCTACAACCCCCCCCCCCCCTCATCCCCGCCCTCCTACCCCGTTTTACGTATCACGACTAACAATTTTTGTTGCTTGCAAACCATTTTGCAGGTGCCGTCACTCTGTTTGGCAACAATTTCAACATGTTCAACAGAGCCTCAAAGGAAAAGATCAGCGACATAGGACAAGGCTCGCCCAATTCTCTACTCTACGTGGGACACGACTCTGCAGAATAACCATAGCATATAAGCCAAGGTCAAGGTCATGAAAGGTATATCAATCTAATCCAGCGTTTTTTTAACCGGGGTGCCGGAAGCCATCTTTAGGGGTGCCGCGAGAGAAATCTAGTTAAATCAAAAACTTATTATGGAATAACGTTGATTTCGTGAAGATTTTGTTTCTTCTGAAACTGATAGAGTACGTAATTTCATGAGGAAATCTCATTTAAAAGATAATACAGTGTCTTTCTTTCCCGCTCACTTCGGTTGCTAGCAACATTTTGACAGCAAGGTGCCCGCTTACGTTTTTTTTTTTACCCCGCTCGACACATTTAGAAACCGGATAAATCTGAGCAACGAGATGCCGAATATCCTCATATTCGTGTATCTAGATCATGAACATAATATCTTTTTTTTTTAATTCATTAACATTCAGCGGCGAGATGCCCGCATACAGTCTGCATACCTTTTCTAGAGCGTTGCTTACAATATAATTTTTACTATTTTAAAACTGCCTTCTTTTTTGTTGTTGCTCGCTTGCTTCGCTCGCTCGCAAACGTTAGAACCATGCGTGTGTACATGACACTTGACAAATGTCAGAGTGATGCGAAATGAATATTCTGTGATGAATTTGGGAAACTTTTATTTCTTAAAAGGGTGCTGTGACTAATAAAGCGCTTATCTAATCCGTTGTCATGAGGCGTCAATAGGGACTTTTAGATTTGCACAACGACAACGTGGATTGCTACGATCGACGTCCTTTTAATGCACTGTCTTGAATTGACGTCACATGTATCAGTCCACGCAAATCTAAAAGTCCCTAACATTTTGCTTTATGTCGTGACTGCTTCAATAACTGGCTCACGGTCATTTTTACGAAAAAGGCTCCTACGAATTGTAACATAAAACTATTTCAGCTCTTTTAGGACCATACAAAGCACTTAATGATGTTTTAAGGTATCCAAGTTCAAAGGGATCCAAGACCAGTAGGTATATTGGGGACCTTTTTATAATGTAGGCCTATACCGGTATAGGCCTATATTTTAACAGTATTTTAATATTCGCATGCACTTGCGATGATTGGTATGTGCATTATCATAATTCTTGAAAGACCTTGTTATAAAAATATAATGTATGAAGAAAAAATGTTTTTACGGGTTTATTATCGATGATCTCTTATTATATATTTATATAACTTCACATTTGTAATTGTGCATGTAGGCCTACAGTAGGCCGATGTCATCTTTCTTTGAATAAAATTTTCTTTCGTTTTTTTTTATTTAAAAGACTCTTAAACATTCCTCCTCATCGGCGGACAATATAGTGAAGTTATAAGTTCGTGAAAAGGGAGTGATATCATTTTGCTTCCATTGGCCTACTGCAAAATTATAATTTTCTTAAATTAATTTATTTCAAGATATCAATTTCCAAACTAATTAGAAGGGGAAAAGTCTTCAATATCGCATATCACTTTCCATATAACTGATTCCGTTGTATTTTGTTTTCTTATTGCAGATGACAGCATTATTCTGATTTGATGGACCAACATGAAATTAGATATAATGAGGACTCTAGTTCTGTTTAAAAAAATTATTCTCTTGAAGCGATCTTAACATGCACAATGTATTCATTTAAATTCTGTTAATTTCTCTTGCATTATGTGATAAATCAGGCATTACACGGTGTTGTTAAAAGAAGGAACGGGAAAAAAAAAACTTTTTCTTTTAGACACCGATAAGGGTAAAACACAACACCATCAATATTTTGTTTGAGATATCGACATTTTCAAGATTCATGCACTTTGATTGGTTAATTTTATTTTTCTTCCGGCCCCACTGTTATTTGGCGATTTATGCCACGTGTAATGATTGGTTTGTCAAATTTGTTTCAAAGTTTACCATTCATAGATGATGTTTGATTAACTTTGATTAATCTCGAAATAAGATCGATGAGAATTTTAAAAGAAGACCAGCGAATCAGACTTTAACTTCAATGCTATATGAAGAAACTTATCGTTTTGGTTTAAGACCACTTATATAAGTGTAGCAGAGAATAAGGTTTTCCTTGATAGACTTTAAGAAGCATAGACAGTTATTAAAGTAAAGTAGGCCTAAATCTGTGTCATTTATAATAGAGAAGTCCTGATCATTCAAAAATAAAATCATGATAAAGCAAAACATGTGTCATTTTTGTGTCTTGTTGCAGGCGAGATATTATGTTAGGAAAGGTGCTTATGAATCCTTAAGTTTCTTTTCTCTTTTGAGGAAAGAGAGATAGAGATAGATAGAGAGAGAGATAGAGAGAGAGAGAGGGAGAGAGAGAGAGAGAGAGAGAGAGAGAGAGAGAGCTAAAAAGCTTTAATGAAACAGAAGGGAGTGGAGAGGGTGGAAAAAAGACAAAAAGGTGTACATAAGGAAATGAAAGACATCGGAATTAATAAGAATATATTTGTTGAAGTTTTTAATGAAGATAATTTTTTTAGTATTACAACATACCTGAGACTGTGGTCTGATGATATTATACAAAAATATAGAAAACGGATAATGAGCCGTGCACTGGCGTATTGCATGGTGTGTCTGTGTGTGGGAGTGAGGAAGGGGGGGGGGCTTGGGGTTGCTGCTCAAAAAAAGTTCCACGCCCCCTCCCCTTTCCCCTTAAAAATGAACAGAAATGGAAACGAAAAGGAAAGAAGATAAACGTTAAATAAATATTTCTTAAAAGAAGAAGAAAAAGAAAAAAGGAAAAAGTAAGAAAGAAAAACAATATATTCCCATGCCTTTTTTTATCATTTTAATCACTGCCACTTACTTTCGTAACGATTCTATTGATCAAGACATAGTGGATACCATTAAATCATATTTATGTTCCTTTTTGTAGGACCTATAGCCTTGCAAAACCCACCCTATGAAGATCTTACGTTTCGTACTTTGGGGTGTATTTTAAAGAAGTAAAGTCCATTCATATATTGTACAAAGCTACAGACGAGAAATATAAATTGATTTTTATGATTACAGTAGTACTTCTATTAGTAACTTGATTGAATTTTCTAAGCATTTATTCTCCGACAGACCTTTCTCTCAGAAGCAAACTAGCCTCATGCATTATCAGGAAAATTCTTTCAAAACTGAGGGAAGTATACAATACTACTTGGAGGGGCGGCAATTCCGAGGAATTCTGAAAATGGGCAAAAGGAAATTTTCTACAGTTCTGTAATTTCAAAGTAACAGTACATCATGCGATGAAACGAATAGCGACCGAGCAAAAAGTGAAATATTTAAGTGGTCCAAAGCCCCCAAACATGTGGAGCAATTATGTGCAAAGACTCGATACATTTTTAATAGGATTGGATTGGGTTGGGGAAAGATGTCTCGGCAGGTACCGTCTCGGCACTGCACTCCGCTGGTATTTTCAAATCGCCCTCTACGGGCAAATTAGTAAATGCATTGTATGGAAACAAATTCTCGGTTGTGAAATTCCAAGCCAGCAAATTCTACACACCTGACAAATCGCGTCCCGTATCTATGAAAAGGCTGGTTACCAACAGGAACTTCGAGCGGTATCTTATTCTATCTCGTCAATATTTCTACCTGGGTTTTGATATCGGTATGAGGTGACAGTCAAGGAGAACATAATGGGAGAAGAATTTATAAAGAAAACCCAGGATTCTCTGGGGAAAATCATTAAAAAACCGCCGATGACGGAGAAGCTGCTGAAGAAACCACCATTCAGATTTCTACTAGGCAGTTCAGGTGATTTTTTTTTTGTAGGAGATAGGGGGTGATTTCTATATCATTTTAAAGATCACACTTTTATTTACACAATGCACTTTAAATTGTTCAATTTGGACCAACGGTTCCAGAGATACGGATTTTTAAAATAATTTTCAGAACCATATTGATGAGGACAAAAGATCAAAAGGTCAAACCTATTATAATTGTATTGAAGTCAATTAAACCTGTGTTTAAGCAGTGGCACCATTGTTTTCAGAAGTTTGTGATCTGTTAAGCCTCATAATACTAGTCATATCTCTTCAATGCGATGACCAAACTCGCTGAAATTTGGCAAATATATTCAGTGATGGTTGGCAAATATGAAATTTAATATCTTTAAACAGCACCGTAATAAAATATGCAAATTTATGCAAATTTCCATGTTTTTGTCATCATATTGTTATAAAAGGTAAATAAAAACCCTTTGAATCTAAACTTTTACCAAATGATCTTGTCTATTTATTTCTTTCTTTCTCTCTCTCTCTCTCTCTCTCTCTCACACACACAAACACACACACACACACGCATGCTTTCTCCCTCTCTCTCTCTCTTTCTTTTTTCTCTTTCTTTTTTCTCTTTCTTTTTTTCTCTTTCTCTCTCTCTCTATTTCTTCCTTTCTTTCTCGGTCTTTCTCTCTCGGTCTTTCTCTCCTAGTCTCTCTCTCTCTCTCTCTCTCTCTCACGCACACGCACGCACACGCACACACACACACACACACACACAAAAGGATGAGGTGACAAATCGTCTATGTAGTCTATACTTGCAGCAATCTTAGAGTAAATGAACAGTTTTTTCGAAAAAATATAGTTACTTTACCCCAAAATATAACCAATTCATGGTAGATTATTACAATATTTATTCCAAATATTAAAATAAATATCACAATTATCAATAAAATACAACATACAATAAACAAGAATTGAAAAAACAAGTCAATCAAGTCACAAACGGGTCTGAATTCTAAGACTACGAAATGGTCTCGACGTCACTCACACAGCTGTTTCATTCACGTACACACCATGCATGTACACGCATCACGCGTCGCATCGTCAAAATCAGTTCGTGCAATTTTCAAAAACTGCAATCATATTATCATATCTACCATAAGATCTACTCATCATCATTATATGAAACTTTCAGGAAAGAAGGTAAGATGTCTAATTTTGTTAATTACGGAGTTGTAAGTTAGTTGAAAAACTCCTTCCATCTGAATTTCATCACATTGTCGGCAGATTTGAGCAAAACCATCTACTACGATGGTTATTCAACGTACAACTCGCTTCCGATGTGCATCGATAATTGCCGAAGAGAAATGACGTCAAATTTTTTTGTTTTAACCAATCAGAAGGCGGGGAAATCCGAAATAAACTGAGTGTTTTTTTTCGGCAGAACCACGAAAGCTCACGAAAGTGTGGCCGAAAGCGCGCTCACCCTTATGTATGTGGATTCGTATAGGGAGCTGAAATGCGCACCTGCGTACGTGAATAAGAAGTTGTCCCCATCGCGAAGGTTTAAACTGAACTGCCTATTTCTACACGACGTCTTTACAGAGGTAAACAACATGCAAGTTGCCATTCAAATCAATGCACTTTTATAATGCAGATGTTAGAAATCTGGAACCCTGAAAAGATTAGACCTTAGTTTAGACTATTACTATATTTGATTTCAATTCATTACCTTTATGCTATATTCTTTGTATTCCATATGAAATGAGTGTGTCAATCATGTTTTAACTTTAGTGCTTGCCATGAAAATTGACTGTCATTGACGCTCATGACGCTGAAGTCAAGAATGAATGATCAGGGACAGGGGCCCGTTTCTCGAAACCGTCATAACTTCTTGACTAAATCAGTGCTAATATAAGTAGTACACTATTTGTCTGCTATGCGTTTCGCAAAGCCCTTTTTGCCAAGATCAAATTCATGAACAACATTCTGAGAATGGAGTTTTGACACCTCTGCATCTGGCAGTGTCGTATCTCTGTCAGCATTTTGGCGCTTGTTCACAACTTTGACCATTTGGACCTGTGACTCCGGCGTGGAGATACTTAACTATAACACACCCAAAATCATCTAAATCTTACACAATTGTTCAGATAACAGTTGTGATTTAAAAGTCATTATCTTTCTTACAGATCTGTTTCGTGTCAATTTTCTGATCTTTTTTGGAGTATTTTTTCCTAAAAACAAAGACATTAGTAATAGTATACACTTTCTCACAGGTTTCATGGCAAACCGCTGCAAAAAACAAGTGCATACAGACAGTAGGCCTGAGTGCGTTTGCGCGCGAATGCGTGAAGTTAGCAACTGAAATCTGTGAGAAAGTGTAATAGTTGGGTAGGTTCACGCCGGAGCCAAGGGTACAAATGGTCACAGTTGTGAACAAGAGCCAACATTTTTTTAGTAAATATGCAGCACATATATTAGGTAGACTAGAGGTCTAGTTTGGCTGGCTAAAAGTACTAGAAATCTTCCAGCTATGATAATTCTACATGTACATGTATACATTCACTAAGACATTTTATTAAAATATGTCGTTCATATCTAAAGTCTTGGCTTTTTCCATAATACATGTTATTGTCATTAAAAATATATATTTTAAGTTTGGTCATGACAATGATTACGTACAATACAAAAGAAATCATGATAATAAACAAAACTGACAACCCAAAGACAAAATTAAAAATATTTTATAAAACAGGCCTGTTTAAATAAGCAGTGGGATATATATATATGGAAGACATTAATGATATATAGACCATTATATAATGTGATGGGATAAAGACATTAAGCATTTGGAATATTAATCCCTCTGGAAAGACTAAGCACCCCCTCCCCTATAACTCGTTACACTGTAAACAAGGGAACACAGCTTAAAAGCAAGCTCATTAAGTCATGAAAAGTTTAACCATTTCAAAAAAATATTTGATTTGTACTTAGTAGGTCTAGCTGGGTTTGAGAACATTTTGAAGTGTCTGATTTCGAACATTTAATTGTTTCTTTATAATGTCCTACATATATAATTGGTTAAAAGTGAAAATACATCGACTATAAGTGGACTAAAAAATTAAATATTTGTATGAATATAAAGACCTTGGTAGAAGGTTTCTACAAGTCTTCTTTGGAAAACAGTAAAATCCTTTATATATAAGGATGGGTAATGCGTAAGCCATACTATGATGGTATTGGCAGGTGTATGATGATATAAAACATTTCTATTCAATTTCAAGTCAAAGTTAAAACTTACAAATATGTACGATGTGCAAAGACAGTGTTGTATTTTCTTTTAAATGTTGAACAAAAATTAATCCGCGCCCATAATGGTCTACATGTACAGTACGTTGAGAAGAATAATATCAAAATTAGGATCATGACACTTTTCTCCAGTCCAACTTGCAACTTTGCAGCTCTGACATTTTTGCTGTAAATCCCTTTGATATCACCTTGTTTTACAGATCATACGGACGACAGGTTTCATGAAGGGTCTTCTTTCAGAGGCAGAAATGGATTCTCAGAATGTCAAGGTAGGTCGAATAGATTTCCCCTTCAGAAAACTTTCTAGGTTTTATCATCTACATGTACATATCAAATGGGAATCAGTAATAAGAATTTTTATAGTTTCATTTGTATTGTGTACATTGTACATGTCCATCCCAGGGACCGCTTAACATACCCAAATGGATTAATATCAGTCAATACAATTAGTTATCATTCATTTAAAATTTAAAATTAAGTTTTGAGAAGGAGATTGATAAAAAAGTTTTAAATTTGTTTTGAGAAGAAAAAAATGGTAGAAATTGATTTTCGTTTCAGAATGTTCTAAAGTATTCTCCTTGTTATACTTACTTTAATTGTGATAGCAACCCTATAGTATGTACATGTAAACTTAACAGTAGACAGTGAACACATTTATAGATAGCTTTTACATAGTAATGAACTGAATTTAACAGCAGCATGCAACTCATCTTACATGTATGTCCTTCATTTTAACAATCATGCCATGCAATGTCGTTTTCACAGGATAAAGATGCCAAAATTGCCCTGTTACAAAAAGTCGTAGATGTTGTTGGTAAGTCTTTCCTCACTATTCCCTATGTAATCCTTGGGAATAAAGTGAACAATACAATCCTAGAATTTTATTTGGAACTTTAGTAAGAGGAGAAAACTGTTTAATTTGATGTATTGTTAGTGCTGTGTGTGTCTATGTTACAATTGACAATTAAGGCATTCTCCAGAGTTGAGAAGGTACCTGCCCACTACCTGTACAGAACAGAACAGGCTTGATTGATGCAGAGCCATGCAGAGCCATGCAGTGAATGAATGGATAAGAGTGTTTCAAACAAACCTAGAGATGTGCATTACTGCCTTTTTGTTAATAGCATTTTTAGTAATATTCATTAAGACTTCATTTGGCATTGTTCATATGAATAGAGGGGGGGGGGGGAATGACTGTGGTATACATGCAATTGATGCCTATAGATATTTCACTTACAAAAGCCTGTAACATGTAGCACAGTCAAATATTTTACGAGAATTTAAAAAAAAAAGTGAAATATCTTTGCTAATGAAAACTAGTCCTGATTATTAAGAAAATGTATGAAGACAAAATGGTTATTAGTTCTCTAAAAGTACTGGTATGTATAAGTACCTGTATTTCATATTTTAAAGTTCTTTTTCTGACATATCTAGCCAGATGATAGCATTTTGTATTGAGTTTGCATCTCAGCCCAATATAGGTTAAAGTCTACTTTTGTAAACATATATAGAGCACAGATGTTCTGACCATTCCTATGATGCTGATTGTTGTATTCTAGCAATGGTGACTGGTAAAGCCTTGTCGGTAAAACCGTCCAAGATTGTGGCTGGGCATGAACCAGACAAGACAAATGAACTCCTTCAAACATTAGCAATAGCCCTGTCCAAAAAGGTGAGTAATATCTGTATTTAAAAACATATTGCTTGAAATTATCTGATACTATTGTAAACAATTGTAACACATGAAGCATATGTTACAAACCACTGTCAGATTGCTGGTTGGAGAGCTCATGCATATAGCCAGATATTTTCATTCCAAAATCAGTCAGAAATTATAGATTAGCTGTGGAAAACTGCACATATGATAAACATAGTATGAGATATACAATGTATGACCATGTTCAACAAGTTTCATTTCAATTAACTTTTGTGCAGGCCTTTATAATGGAAAATTAATCCTTTCCCTTATTTTATATCCCTTTACATGTCTAGTGACCATCAGTTATTTATGAGGGTTGTATGCTCATTTTAGCCATTTAGACTTATAAATCATGATAAATAGTGCTGTGTTCTTTAGAGTGTCACTTTTAATGTAAAATGCTGATTTCATAGGGTACTGGGACAAGATGAGCTCAAGTGCCATCATTATTTTTTGTTACAGAACAAGAGTATAAAAAAGCAGAAAAAATCATGGTTTTGTCATGTTAGTTACTTTGAGCTTTCCCACAAATATAATGAATTTGTCTGTTTTTTGTGTGTGGTCATGTTAGATGGACAGTTCAGAATCAGTCAAGAAAGTACTCAATGGAGACAAAGGCAGCTCAGGGAAACCCCCAAGACCAAAGAAAGATGAAGACAAGAAAAACAGAGACACAAGTGCAGATAAGAGAAATAAAGAGAACAAGGATAAGGTAAGACTGCCCTGAGTGCCTCCATTTTAAAATCCACAAGCATAAATATTTCAAATTTTGTATTGTTAAAAAGATGTCGTAAGAAATATGTCTATATCTCATAAAACCATTACATTAGCATATTTGTACCCATAATGGTTATGCTATTCTTGTAACTTTGCATTTCCTGACATAGGATTTAAACGTATGCCCCCATTTCTGGTATCCAGGGCCGGTATTCAATTCAATACTTAGCATAATTAAGAAATTTACTAAGTAAATGGCTAATTTAAGTAATTTACTCATCTCGTATTCAAATCCTATTTTAGACTTATACTATACCGTACGTAAGACTAAATCTAAGTAAAATACTTACTGATAAGCATTGTGACGTCACACGGTCAATTAAAAGTAATGCGCAATTGATGCATTGCAATAAAGGCGCGCTGATATAATTGTGCGCAGGTTATAATACTGCGTAAGAAAACCATATGCCTGCCAATCAAGGCCTCCAAATATTTGGCTTAATTAAGTCTGGTATGGAGTTGGCTTAGATTTAGAGTAAAATACTTAGCCAAAAATGTGAATTGAATACCATAATTGGCTAAGTATTTTATCTAGGCCAAATACTAAGTGAAAAGCTTAAATTTTGTACTTAAGTATTGAATTGAATAGGGGCCCAGGATGTCTACTTGTAATCGTGTGATCATTAGATAGTCGGAGGTGTCCATTTTCGTTAATCTGTTCACTTTTTTCTGATCCTAACCACAGATCAAAATTAATAATCCAGAATTAATTTCTGTCAATAAAATACATTTCCATGGCCCCAAATTAGCTTTAATAAAATTTGGTGATTAAAATCGTGAACACAGGAAAAGAAAAGCAGCTCAGACAATCGTGATCGAAGTGGTAGCAGAGACAGGCTGAAGACCGAAGATAAGAAGAGCAGGGATCGCAGTAAAGATCGAGAAAAGAGCAGCAAAGATAGAGAGAAGAGCAAGGATAGAGAGAGGAGTAAAGACCGGGAAAAGGACAAGTCTAAAGACAAGGAAGAGAAGAGCAGATCCAAAGATAAGGAGAGGGAGGAAAGGAAAGAGAAGGATAAAAAAGAGAAGGAAAAGGAAGATCGAGACAAGGAAAGGAGAGAAAGAAGGGTGAGTATACTGGTTTGAACGATTACGGGACTTTGGAGACCTAAGAGAATTCAATCATGTCCAGTAGTATTGTATTCATTTAGCTGCAAGTCTTTGGGCCAAGACCAAGACCAAGCAGATGAAAAAATGAGATTAAGACAACTCCTGTACATCTTTGACTTGTAGCATCTAGGAAAGTGCTATATAGAGCACTGTCCACACAAGTGCTTGAGGATTTTAGCTTCTGATATTTCTCAGATATGTGTTGTAAAATTGACCCAAATATGTACTTTTTTCACACTATCTCTCTCTCTCTCTCTCTCTCTTTTCTTTCTTTTCTTTCTTTCTACCTATCTCTGATATATCTCTATCTTTCCTTTTTTTTCCTTTCTCTCCCTCTCCATTTACATATCTATGATCTCTCTTTCTTTTCTCTCTCTCTCTCTCTCTTTGTTTTCTCTTTCTCACACACACTCTCTCTCTGTCTCTCTCTTTGCCACTTACCTTTCTATGATGTATCTCTATGATCTCTCTTTCTTTTCTCTCTCTCTCTCTCTCTCTCTCTCTTTCTTTTCTCTTTCTCACACACACTCTCTCTCTCTGTCTCTCTCTTTGCCACTTACCTTTCTATGATGTATCTCTATCTCTCTCTCTCTCTCTCTTGCCTCTTTGGCATTCCCCATGAACGATTCCTCATAAATTGATCAAACATCTAAAGTTGATTTTCCAATTCATTCCTATCCCTCACAGAAAAGAAAAGACGAGGAAGCTAAGCAAGCGCAGAATGAGGATGAAGAGGTGAGTACTGACCGTGCAAATGTACTGATGATAAATGTGATATTTATACCCCATATACATGTACCTTACCTCATGTTATGTCAAACCAAATCTTTTCCTATAAAATTGAATCTCTTTCCAAGATGTCTCAGTAGATTGTTTGTGCTTCCCTTTAGAAGAAGTAATAAATATTGGTACTTGCATGTAGTGGAGTGCTTTTTAAAAAATTTTTTTTTTAAGATTCAGTAGATAAATTCTAAATGCCACTCATCTAAAACCAGTGTTTCTCAAGTAGACTTTCCAATAATACTTTGCATGATTCCTGCTTTTGACTGCTTTTAAATGCAACTTATTTGAGAAAAGCATTGCAAGCCATACAAAGTGGTACATATACCGTATAGAAATATGTGTGAATGACTCATCTCTTGGATTTTTGTTTGCATGCTTATCCATCTTCTCTCCTTCTCTTTTTAATATTGCCAACTCTTTTCTTGCATGATCTATAGAGTGATGAATCAGAGGTAAAACTGTTGTGTATTATAAGATGCACTTATCGACTAATGTGTGCTGTATTAACCCACTATATACACAACGTTTAGAGTGTGTCCATACAAAGCTCCCCCCCCCCCCCCCTCCCCCCATCCATTTAAAGATGTAAACAAATTAATTTTGTTATAGTTTAATTACGGTAGTTTTCAAATTGCAAAAATGATACATTGATAGACAGTTGTCTGTACCGAATTATTTTCCTCTTTTCAATCACAAAGTCAGTCTAGAAAGAGAAAATTTAAAGCACAAATTATTTTGTCACTCACTGAGATTCACAAATTTTACAATAAAGTAAGGCTAATTGAATCAGAATGAACCTTGTATGGACACATGCTATAAACACTGAAGGGCCATTTTTTGGACTGTTTAAATGTCTAGCTATGTCATTAGAGCTGTTGCATTATGCACATATGCTTTTATGTGATTTGGAATGAACATGAAGTTGGCTAACAGGGACCCAGAAGTGTTAGCAAAGAAAAGTAGATCATAATTGAAAAAACCCAGAAATGAAATTTTCTTTTAAAAATGTTAAGTACCTGGTAGTATCTTAGATTTATACATTTAGATTAATGTTAGCACTTAAAACACTTCAGAGAAACAAATGCATACATGTACAGGTACATGTCTAGTTTTGTGTAATTATCATCATTGTGGTTTTAGTAGAAAGAGACAAAACAAAATTATGTATTTATAGTTTGTTTACATTAACAAGGGTGGAAAAACAAGGATAGACCACACATTTATGCTTATTTTAACAGGGATTTTGGTATATAATTGTTATTACTTGTGTTGCTGTATGGATAATGTCAATGGTATTAAAAAGTGTGCAGTGCCCCCTTCCCCTTCCTTCCCTGTGCCTTCTACATGCACCCCTTGCCTCCCTTGCCACTTATTATCATTTGAAGTGCTAATTAGTTTCCAACTGATTAGCCAATTACATGTAATTCATTGATAATGGAAAACACGTCCTTGCCTGATTGTCCAGAGACTATGTGGTACACTTCATATTATCCATTATTTTACATGTAGCTTTTAATTATTAGAATTTCATTCTTAATTACACGCCAGGGAATCATCTTTCATCTCCCAACATCTCTTTCTGTTCCTTAATGGCTACAAAATATTGTCTTCATTTGTTTTTGTGATGGTTCATTTTGGTGCTCCCATTAAGCATAATTTGCTAGTATAATAATTGATGTTGAAAAGTAGTGTCAAACAGACAACAAAAATGAAGGTTATTCACTACATGAGCAAACGTTAGATATACATCCTGACACATTTTGTCCTCTGTGTTTCCTCATGATTATTAACATCATATTGCAGTGTCAGTAGTACTACTAAAAGGGTACCGGTACTCATGATATTTATGGTAACACAGAAACATACTCCGCCAGTACTGAAAATCACTGAACACTTGGTTTATTTTGTGTTCAGCAAGTTGCACGTAATGGATATTGTTTGCTATGTGCACATGTTTGAAAGGAATTTTGTGTGTAATAAAGTGACATTTCAGATGTGATATTTTTTTCCCATGCACGTCACATTTAAATATATTTGAAAGCAGGTTGACTGAAAATTCTATGTGAGCAGTTAATAATATTTCATAGTACCAAATCAATTGGCATTATTTTATACACTACTTTATTTTTGGTTCATGTACTCTTCCCCCTTTAAAAAAAATAGTTTGCTAGTCTATCTCGCAGGCTGAAAAAAAGAAGGTAGTGAAAGGGCATATACTAGATAATCTACAGACAGTCCATTTTATTGAGGACTTTGAAGTCAGTCTAACTTCCGTGAAATGTCATTAGGATGTCATCTATTCAAAGGATTTGTGACATGATTACAAATTTGATATGATTAATATCAAAAGGCTCTGCAACACTCAAGTTGTAGTCCTTTTTTAAGGAATATTCAACTTGAGTTAGAACATGGAAATAGTATTGTGAGAGATTCTTCAAGAAGGAGGAAACATTTGATTTATTTCATACATTATTGTGTGTGTTTATGGGCTAAGTCAAAGTTCTTGTATCAAAGTAGTATGACATTTCTTTCTTTACCTTACTTGTTTCCTTTCTACAAATCTAGCAGGACTTAAGACCACCAGCACCTGAGGTATTCAGCTTGTTGTTGTAGTTGTTTTGAAAATAAAATCACTAATGCCTAATAAACTTAAAATAAAATACATTTAACATCATTAATATGTCACCCATTCTTGAAGAAAATCATCAAGCACATTTTGGGTGCACTAACAACCATTTATCGAAGCAAGCATTCATATTTTACATATTGTACTGTTTTTCATACTAATGAGTTCTGTCTAAAATAGGAAATGTGGAAATAAAGCTTGTAAAGACTAATGACCATCTTCACCTTGATATGATATGCACTAGTAAATGAGATCGCTATTGTAATTGATGATGTGATTAACTTTATAATTAGCACACATGATTTCAGCATTCATCTTGTCGTCATTGAATTAAATTCACTCGATTGATCCAGTTATGCAAATTAGTCATGAAATTAAACATCCAAAAGCTTGCTGCAGAATGAAAATTACGCATTTCAAGTTTATGTGAATATCAATGATTGCTTGTAAAATATAGAAATGATATAACAGTTTTGGATATAGCTATGTGCTCAATGTGTTGCAGTGTTTCACCAAAATAAATAGATGTCCAGCATCTGCAATTGTACATTTGATCACATAGTAGACTTCATTGGTGATTAAAAAAAGAAAGAAAGATTATCTAAATAATTTCTTTATCTGCATTCACAAAATTCATGTACGCCAGTATATCTGGATGGTAAGTAGCAGTTTGAAGAGAAAGTGTGTTACTGCAGAACTGTTGCCATTTAATTTTGGAGGATTTTCATGATGTGGATTGTCTTTATCTTTTGGCTCTTGATATGACAAACAATGTCTATCAACTTGATGCAATCTTATCACATTAAACAAACAAGAACTCTGAGTGTTTTGTTTAGGGGGAGAAATGTGAAAGAGTGCCTCCAATACTGATATTGTTTGACTGTAAAAATATATTAAACTTTCCACTGATGAGTTGTTTTTAAATTGCTGCTTTCAAATGAGCATATATAGTTTAGGGATTCAATATCTGCTTTACGAATACACTGGTAGTAAGGTACAATGTATGTACTATGTAGATCTTAAAGATAGTTTGTTTACAGACCTAAAAACCTTAAGTTCCATGAATCCAGTGGTATATATCGAAGAGCTAGGTCTATTCTTAGGAACCTTCCACCAAATGAAGAAAAGAAAGAAAAAAAAACTGGCTTTCAGCAATTTTTCGAATGATTAATTCCAGATACCGGTACTTATATTCTAGACTAAAAACAAAATTTGTACGAAATTCAAAATTGATTCAACCGGTATATCTGTTGATTTGAGAATAGCTCCCTCTGCAGCAATAGGAAAACAGCGCAAGATTTTAATTTCTTACAAAGAAGTTTTGGATCCTATTCTGAAAGGTACTTTTCACCATTCCACATACATATAAGTATTATGTCATGAATCACACCTGATGTGGATATGTGTGATATATATCCAATTTATAGTCCGTAACACACTAACACATTTTCTTGTTTAAGGGCCTTCAATTTTAGAGCCCATTTATACTTTCATCACAATTCATTACTTTTGAAGAGATTGTTTTTGTTGCTGTTGTCACTGAACAGTGCTGGATTGTTGAATTTATATTGGAGTAAAGTTTTGGGAAATAACTTTTTTAACATAAAATAGCATGTTTGAGTTTCAAATTGAACAGCTGACTCAATGCATAATCTTACCATAGACTAAATGAAAAACAACCGAAAGCTCTGAACTTTCTACTATTTTATAGTGTTGTTTGATTTTGTTTTGCTTTTTTGGGGCCAAATAACCCTTCATTTTGCTGATACATTAACATCAAATCTGAAATTATGTTTCCAAAGAAGCTGTATATTTGGAAATCCTGTCGTGGGGCAAATGAATATGAAGATTAAAAGCATTAATATTTTCTACACAAGCTAGGATACATAACCACATTCTAATTACTTTTTCCTTCTACCAATTCCCTATAATAAATGCACAGAGCAGGAGTAAAAATAGAATGATGAAAAATTGCCATTAATAATTAATTCCATGTCATTTGAATTATTGAGTGGTGTGAGCCATGTTAAAAACAAACAAAAAACAATATACTATTGTGATTTCCGACACTTTCCTACCAGATGGTTTGAAAACATTTGAATGTTTTTTATCTTATTGTTAATCGAGGATTACATGTATTGCTCTTTGAATATGGAGTGTGAATCTTGATTGAAGTACATTCTTTATTATCAAGGATTATGTTGGGCGTTTTTTAAAACTGTTATTGTTAGGTGTTTGCTGTGACTATACTGTACTTTAGGTGGATGAGATGTCTTAACCTGTTGATTATAATTTGGTTTTAGCTTAACACACACTTTCCATAGTGGCCAGCTCAATGGGTTAAAAGTGTCTTGTACTGATCTGTAAAGGTCTTGATCACAGGATGTGTATATGTTATTTGTTGAGTGCCAGAGAGGCATTAAATCAGGAAAAATTCTTGTTAGTTCAAGCTCTAGCAAACTATATTGTGTTGCCTTACATTATACTACACTTAAATGTGTGTATGATACATGATCTTGGTTGTCTTTGGCTGTAGTACTCGTTGGGTTAAAGGGGTCTTAATTGTACTGATCTGTAAAGGTCTTTGACCACAGGATGATTATACGTCATCAGTTGAGTGCCAGAGGGACATAATTAACTCAGGATAAATTCTTTTATTGAAGTTACACTCTTCAAGCTCTAACAAACTATATTGTGTTGCCTTGCATACTACTACACTTGCATGTTTGTATGATACATGGTCTTGGTTCTTTAAGACTGCCTTGGGCTGATGATTGATTATTTCTGTTTATTGTTTACAGGGTGAAGATGTTGGAGGTAGTAACCGTATCCCTCGACCTTCATCAGCCAAGGGTAGCAGGAGGAGACCAACTAAAGACGGTGAAGGTAAGTCCAGCATATAACATCAACTTTCGTGAGATATCCTGTTTCACAAAAAAGTGTTATTATAAGATATTCAATAAATCTTTACCAATAAGTTCTAACTAAGCAAAGCAAAAGGGCTCACTTCGAATCAACGGGTCATCAGGTTGGGTGTATGGTTGCGTTGCTCAACCTTTTGTGAAAACATGCCCCCTTATTCAGGAAATTTGGGGGGTAATGTTTGTGAAATAAACCCCTCGCATCTAGAAGTGGTCAGGTCTAATGTACCTGTGAAACCCTCCTGGCAAATCTACGAAAGGTCGTGTAACGCAACGACCCTACTGGACCTGTTGACCGATGATTGGAAGTAAGCCCAGAAAAAGTACTCCGGATCATTATAAGTGTTAAAGTAGTAGAGGTATTGTTTTGGTAATACTAACAATATAATTGGGCGATAACTTTCATTTGAATTAGATCGTTTATTTGTGGTTCTATAGAATGACTTACAATCAGTGGTTACTTGTCTGGGGGTATTTATCCTGTTGGTCATTGTTTCAGAGTGATCACCTAGAGGGTAATTGTCCTAATATGAATCTGTGATATTAAGATTAATGCTGTGGTGAATTAATTTTTTTAAAGGAAAAAAGAAAGATTCATTTGAATTCACTGTTTCCTGAACCCAAGAAAGAGATTTACTTTTTTTTTGGAGGAATTCATGTATGAGTAAATTATTTCTTCATTTCCATCATTATTTTTTATTATTTGAGTAAATGGGCTACCTTTCAGTTGTTACCCTTACCGCAGCAAATTTCCGCTGTTTGTCCTTCACCATCCTTAAATAACAGCATCAAGGAGTTTGCACGTACATGCATATTAAGATTTGAATGCATGTACACTGCAACAAAATCTCACATTATTTACATGTGGAAAAGGTACAAGTATTTCCCACTTGATCAGATATATAAATGTAGTTCAATATCTCCCTTCACTTTGCACATGTATGTAATATATTTGTGCAGATATTCCAACATATTTATCCAAAATTTAATGAATCCCCACCATGCAAATATAATAAGACATCATGTTTACAGCATTGTCGTAACTCACAATCGTTTATGCATGTACTAACACAGGGATGCCAACCTTTCAGAGCACAAATCAGTAACCATAAGGCTCAAAATCAGTAATTTGGGGAATAAATCAGTAATTTCCTATGCGGCGCCATGAATCTTAAAAGAATGGCAAGCGGACGCATGCGCGCATGATTATCTGAAATTTGTTGTGATTTTACTCCCACAAAGTTGCTAAATATTGATTTTCAGTTCATCACAACACATAAGTTTTCAATGAAAAATTGGCTTCTATTAAGAGAATACTTGATAATTTTCCATCTTTCTCATGCAGCGAGTGCTGGATGGCCACCATACTGTACAGCACTTGCTACGATAGATCCCTATGCGCCAAAAAAAAAAAAAAAAAAAAAAAAAAACGTAATTTTTAGACAACATTCCGTACTGCCGTAATGGTCGTTAATTTCCGTACCAATTACGGGAAATCCGTACTAGTTGGCATCTCTGCTAACACATGAATTAATACATTATGCCCTTGATTTGACTATTGTATGCATTTCTGTTATAATTTTATGTACAACAGATTCTGATGGAGAGGGAGGTATGACTATTAAAAATAATTCTTGTTTTTTGGTTTATCTTCTAGTAGACAGACATCCATCTTTTTTGAGCTAACAGTCATAGATTTTGCGACAATTCCTAAAACTCCTTCTATTTCACTCGTTGCGTTTTGTAATTTGTTTTGTGTTCAGTTTTCTGCAGCATCTATAATAAATCTTTGAAGCTTAATGAAATACAGATTTATGTCATGAATCTAATAGATGTTCTGTTATCCAGGACTTTGGCATGACTTTAAACACTTGAAACTTTTGCAAATTGCAAGTGTCTGATCTCATATTTTCATATTTCCCAAAAAATGTTATTTTACAAAAGTTGTTGAATCACAGCTGACATATAAGTTTTGTCCAGCCAAAATTACACTTGAAACTTTGCAAATTTTTTGCAAGAGGTTAATAATTTTCAGATCGCACAAAGTTTTATGTTACAAAGTTATTAAATCACAGCCAACAAAAAGATTTCTTCCAGAATTTTTTTCCATAAAAAATAACCAATGTTTACAGCAGTTTTCATGCAAGTTTCCTGTTGCAAAAGTTGATGGTTTTACAGTTGTACATAGACATCTATCACTCTCCAGCTAATTTTTTTTTCTCGCAGATATTTCTGTCAGTCATCATGTGTGTAATTAATATTTCTTTAGTTCTCTTTAGCATCCACGATAAAGCTTTGAAAGTATTGAAATGGAAATGTTTCTTTCATTGAATTATTGGATTTAATCTTTCTTCACGTTTTTTTGATGTATTTGTAGCTTTGGTTACCAAAAGCAGATTCGCAATCACTAAAACTTGTTTCAGTTTCTGTAATTGTTCTTCTTACAAATATAGACAAGACCTTCCCAATATGGTTTTTTAAAGAAAACATTTAAAAGTCTATAAAAGTTGCTCAAAATGACTTTTTTATGTTCCAGACCAGTTGAACTGAATAGTTTATGCTTGTTTTCAAATAATATTAATTGTTTCACATTAATATTGTTCAAGACATTTGGAAGAGTAGTTGTTTGACAATGGAGTTTGTTTCTCCTGGTAAAATAGGAAGAGAAATCCTTCTGGGATTGTTTTTTTTTCTTTTTTTTAAGTATTTTCAGTATTCAACTATTTTTTATTTGGATTTTTTTTCTTCATGTATGTGGTCACTTACTTACCTCTAATGACATCTGCTTATCTCAATTGCATTTCTCCTTTTTTTTTCTTTCTCTCTAGCCATTTCTATCTTCCATTTTTTCCTCCTCTCTCTCTCTCTACATTATGTTGAATCTTTTTTTCTCTTTTTACAAACTATTTCAGTATTTATGCTGACTCTGTTCTCTAAGAAAGATTGAATCCATGCAGGATCACCTAACCATATGATTTTTCTCAATGTGTGTCATTAATTCACATGATTTTTGTTTCCTGTTTGATAGTCACTATACTGTTTGATAATCTGTATATCACACTCTTCACTATAAAACGCACCTGCCTCCTAGCAAGGCTGATTGTCTATCTGTATTGTGTAGAATATGTGCTGCAAAAGCTATTCATAATACAGTATGAAAGGACTTCCTCTATTAGAATTCAGAACGGATGAGAGCCTTAAAGTAGACATTCATTGAAAATTACAAGTATTGAAAATCAATGAACCTCTCCTTTAAACTTGTTCTATGCTCTACATACCTGTATATTCTGTATTAAATTTCCATTAAAAAAAAAATAATTATTATTGTATTGTGAGTAAACCATCATAGGGATTATCTTTGTCATACTCCACATGTGTTGTTCCTATTGCTGGTGTATATATTGTAGTATCAGCCTCAGGTAACAAAACTCAGGACAGGGGTTTGATCGAATCAATTTATCTTTTAGGTCTTAATGAATAAACTACAGAGTAAATTTTGTATGGAAAAATGTAGATTGTAAGAGATATTGATTAATAATTATTATTAAAAAAACGCCAAGATAACATGATATATATTGAGATGATTTATCTGAAATAGTGATAGGTTGGATGTGTTGCAATAAACACAACATTGGACAAAAGAAGGAAAATAATGTATAATGTTAAAAAGATTTTTCCATTACATATGGTATTTCATTATCACATTTAATTCTTGCAAGACAATATGTGATTATATACCCAGAACTCAAAGTGGCTGTATTGTCCATGTACATGCTGTTGTTCAGATTTGTCACAGGAGAAGTAGTAGTAGTAGCAGCAGCAGTAATAATAGTATAGACTTTATTGTATATCTGACTTGTATAGCACAAGGCTGATCTGCACCAAGGTCTGTTGCACAAAGTGAAAATTGGTAGAGGACAAAGGTCCTTTCATTTTCCAACTTCGGCACCAGTGTCCTGTGACGTGTAACAATGCCACTCTTACCCAGGACAGGGTGGTTTAATACCTAGCTGTTACCTTTGACATATAGTGCATTTGAGCAGTGAACAGTGTTTATGAGGGTAGGAGTACACTCCAGAGAGTGGGTTTGAATTCAAGTGACCTGGGTGTTGTACAGCACATTAGAATTATTCATGTGATGTTCTGTACTAAGTGTATTATCAGATTCAATATCATAGACATTATATCTAGCAAATAAAAAATATGAGATGACAGACATTAACCAATATACTTGTTTTGTGCCAAATCTTAGAACTTGATGGTGGACGTCAGGAGAGTGCCAAACATCGGTCTAAGACCAGTAAGGAGAATGGCGAAGGTGGTCTCACCGCAGATGATGCACTACCCCCTCAGGTCGCTGCAAGGTTAGTAACATATCTAAGATTTCAAAGAAAACATTCCCATTTGAAGATGACCCCTCTCACTTGTTGAAGATTGGTTCTATGTACTCGGTCATTCAGTTCAGTCATTCAATTCAGTCATTTAAGTTGGAGAAGTATCTTGTCTGCAATACCTTATCTTTTTGAGGAGGAAGCAAATTAAATGGAATATGGTCTCATTTTACAGGTATAATTGAAGCAATTGATGATTGATTTGTTATACCAGGGCCTCGTCTTACAAAGAGTTACGATTGATCCAAATCAATCGCAAGTCCTCCAATCAATCACAAGTTTGCAGTCTCCTATCTCTTATGTACATAGTTGCGATTGATATCAACTCTTTGTAAGACGGGGCCAGGCTTCTGGATAGAAAGTTTTACAGTCTGTAAGTACAAGCCCTTTGTAAAAACTTCCAAAAATGTTCAGGTTTCGAGTGCCCTTGTGTTCAGGTCGCCTGTTAGTGTCAATCTCAGGTTATACTAATATAGAACATCATGAGATCATTATATATCTCTGGTTATACGAATATAGAACATTATGATATCAATATATAATGTGTGATTACAGTCGTAGGATGGCCCGTCCCAGCAGTGCAAGACCTGCTCCTCCAAGGCTCAAGAAACAAGATTCTACAGAAGATACTTCAAGGTGAGTTGTCGGGAATCCATGTTTGAATCTCAAATCGTAGACCCTTGAGCAGTGTATTGATGTTAGTGAGAAAATGATAACCTCTGTATTGAAAATATTTACCGTACATATCCAGTGCTCAAGGTCTTTGTCCATCTCCTAGATATGGGGAGTGTTTCACAAAGACTATGATCGACTTTAAATTTGCTCTCACCAATATGATTTTTAGATAATATTTTTTCCTTCAATAATGAATTATCAAAAAATATAAATTCTGTAGATTTGTGACCATAATTTGTACGTCCCTTGAGAGACTAGTGCCAGTAAACGGTGAGAGCAAACAGTGGCATGAATGGCCTACCATAGTTAAGTCCAACATAAAGTTGATCGTAGTCTTTGTGAAACACCCCCCCTGGTATGTTTGTCTTTATTAATCATAGGAAGAGCAATTGTGACTTGTTCATAGTCTTAACAGAGCAACAATTGATTTCTGATTGCTTTCACTATTTTTACCAAATTTGGACAGGTTGTCACTATAGTAACTGTTTTCATGGAATCTAGTTCACATATTGAGCTTCAATAATTGTTTGTTTCTGTTATGGTACAGGATCGGGAGTGGCAAGCAGGCATCGAATGTGATCGTTGACAATGGTCATTCAGATGATGAAGATGAGTTGGTTGCCACTATAGTAACTGTTTTCATGGAATCTATTTCACATATTGAGCTTTAATCCTTTTTTCCTGTTATGAAACAGGATCGGGAGTGGCAAGCCGGTATCTAATGTGATCGTTGACAATGATGATGATGATGAAGATGATATCTTCGTAGTGGAGGATACTCAGCCATCAATGGACGATGAACCTAGGGTAAGATCTCTCACTGCCTTTCTTGAGTTAATCTGGAGAACTTATCAAATCAATTTAATTCAATTCAATTCAAGGTTTATTAAAAACATGTGTTGCAGCCCAATGGCTGAATTGGTTATGTGTACAATTAAAAGACTAATTGCATATTTCAAACATAAAACACAGTTACAAATGATTTGTCAATATTGAAATATATATAGTTAAAGGTAATACAAAGTTTTGGGAATTTTGAAAATTGGGTGGATAGTGATTCTTTACAATTATGATATATTTGGATGCCCATGTGGATGTATTATAAGCACTAGACAATTTAGTCCCTAAACACTTCTGCTTTCAAGAAAAATTGAATATAAAAATTTACTGATGCTCCTGGTAAATTTTGATAAATTTTGAATAGCGACTATGGTCGTACAATGGTAGCTGCGACCATGAAAATCTCAGAATATGTAGTTGTGATAAATAATTTCCAAACGGGAATAGCTAATCGGTCGATTCTAGTCAAGAAACATTGTTTTATAGCTTAATTACTATCTTGACCTCAAGAGGGAGCTATACAACATAAAGAGTTTATAATCTAAAATTTCACAACTTTACACTCGATTTTCAACTGCGACAATGATTACTGAATATTGTAGAATCGCATATGCTTCCAATATGTTCATTTGAACCAAATTCATGACCATATACCAAAACTTTGTATTACTTTTAATATGGTAAGATTGCTTGGGCAACAAAAATAAGAAAACAGAAGATAACATGAAGTCAGAAATGCGAAATATGAAGAAAAAAAGTAAAAGAGGAAGTTGTAAAGGTACATTAACTTGATAGGAGAAAAGTAGCACACTCTTTCAGATGGATGGGATTAGGCTCTGTTCCTGTTTATACAATATTCATCATCTCTCAAAGCAGCCAATATAGCAGGAGTATTGGCCATCAATGACAGCAGCTTTGTTATCTCATTCATGTCAAAGTGCATTCGTAAAAAAAAATAATACAAGTCTTTGATTTGGTTAGCTTAAGCCTCGGTCACAAATGCCATTACAAACTGCTATGAACGCTTTTCAGACAATGGAAATTCGGGAAGACAATGGAAAAACGGAGATTTGTACGAAATTATCGTTTGTACAAACCTTTGTGACCGTAGCATTAATGGCGTGCCCAAGACTATTCCAATTACGTGCTTTAAAGTTGATACTCTAAGCAAATAAATGTCCCTTAATTTGTTACCTACGGCAAGTATATGTTATTTTTAAGTTTTTCAATTACTTAGTATATCACAAAAAAAATCTGTCTACTCGAAATGCTCAATTGAAATGTTGAAAATATCCGCCTCTCTTTGCATAGAAAATCAGTCACGGCGCTGGTCTACTATTTATGACCTCACGTCCGGGAGAGAGTATATTCACGTACCCGGATGTTCCATAGCAAACGTGTGCAGAGTGATACGATTTTCTGCATATTTTTGTTTCAAAGGCTGAAAAGTCTAATAAATCATAATTCTATGTACAATTCTTTACCTTCCCCTAGTACTTCATAGTATTAATATCAATTCCCCTTTTAAAAATTATGACATATTACATGCCAACGATGTGCTGTTAGTCGATATTTTCACCATGTAATTTTGGTTTTGGTGTTGAAATCGGCCCAGGCACGGAGTGAACAGTAGCCTGTCTACCCATGCACAGTTCATTACCATACACTACAGCGATCTCCCGATGGTTTCTTCTTCCTTTTTCCCATGTCTTTCGCCTTCCTTGGCCCTGAAGATCCTTCATCTACCAATTCTGATACCGGTAGTCAGGAGCAAGTCTTTGTTAGTTGTTTTTCTTAGCTGGCAACGTCGCTTTCATTCTCTTGCAATTGCCGATAAACATAATAACTAGCGCACGTACATTCCATCACAAGCAAGCAGCGCCTAGAGCAGCGGCTTGGTCTTACCTCCCGATTCTGCTCGCTTCACGAACGTTCATGCAAGAGCCGCATCACTCGCCAAAATATTATAGAGGAAGCGCGCTTGCATGATCTCGTTTAAGTTTGATATTTTACCACATAAAATGTTTAACTGGTACTGTATCCTTTTTTGAGGCAGTCACACACATCTATGATAATTACTATCATAGTTTTAGACCTATTCGTTTTACAAAACTGCTCCTGTACCTTATCTGATGACAATATAATGCATCCGCCTATTCATACGTGCACGATTTAGCTTTAATTCCTAAGCAGTAAACTCGTCTTAAATCTCTACCAAATAGGTGAATATGAGGATATAAAAAGAAATCAGCGACTGGAAAATGTTGCTTCGTTATTCTTCATTCAAATGAAAACAGAAAATCCATCAAATATACTCCTTAACAACAACAAATCTAAGCTCTGACAGGATAGCATTTACGTAGGGATATCACTGCCATTCACTCTCACTGAGCCCATGACTCCCGTTCGTGACGTCACGGATAGAGGCCCGACTCTACGTGCACTTCCGGGTTTCAGACTTAGATATTTTGGTAGAGTTTACTCGAATAAATTCATTATTCTAAACTTGTTTTGTCGGGTGGACACCATTTGATGTTATTATGGGGGTTAAAAGCTTTCTATTTATGTAATTATCTCAGTATTTGGGATTGTCTTAGAGTATCAACTTTAAGCTTAGGTTATTTAACACTCTTTGACTTTCACAACTGCTAATCACTCAAGCTGCATCTTATAGGAGGAAAATTCATGCTATTTAAACAGGTTCTTCAGAAAGCATATATCATAATTACATCATAATGTATTAAGCTATACACGAGTGGAATAATATTATTATCAATATTGTATTAAAACACATTTTTGGTCTACCTAAAGATAATTAGTCTCCTTGAAATGGTTGATAACCTCTTGAATGTGATATGATTCTCTTGTAGCCCCAAGCAAGCGATTCAATGGAGGACGATGGCGAGCATGGAGGCCTGGTCAAGAAGATCTTAGAAACCAAGAAAGAGCTTGAAGGATCTCAAAATAAGGAAGATGTAAGTTACCTTGTTTCATTCTAATAGGTGTTAGGAAGTATCCAGATTAATATTTCTGATATTTTGGTCTGAAAAGGCAAAGTATGATACAAAAACGAAAAGAAAGGTTTGTTTATTTTGATATGGAAAGGTGTGGAAAAAATCCCCCAACATTATTACCGGTTGGGTTCATATATTTTGTAAATTTGAAGTAATCCAAAATTACCGTCTGGGAGGTGTAGGATATGAATAAGAACTGGGAACTCTCTCTTCTGATGGTGTATAGGATTTTTTAAATCATAGCTTGAAAGGAATGTTTTATCTGTAAGGTGAGTTGTTCAGTGATATTACAGTCAAACCTGTTGTAGCCACCACCACCTGTATAGAAAGGCCACCTGTCCGTTAAGACCATATTTTTCATTTCCCTTTGAAACCTGTACTAAAAGAACCTGTACCTAAAGACCACCTTTTTTGTCTCCCTTGAGTAAGGTCTTTATATACAGATTTCTCTGTATTTGTATTTCATTTGTATTCCATAAAGATGTGTTTGGGCACCTCAAATGCTTATATGACCTGAATGCTTACTGGTATATGTGTTTTATGTTGATTGCAGGATAAGCCTGTCGTGTTGGATCCGGCCAGACGTAAAGAACGTGAGCTAGTCCAGCGTGAAGTAGAGAAGCTACGCAGTGCCATCCAGACCTTGACACGTAGTGCCAACCCTCTGGGAAAGATCATGGACTATCTGCAGGAGGATGTGGACAGCATGCAGAAGGAACTGGAGATGTGGCAGAGAGAGAACAAGGAACACGGTCTGGCCATCAAACGAGAACAGGGGTAAGAGCCAGGCTCAATTAGACCAGTTCACTCTTAAACATATTCAAATTTATGGATGTTTCTTTCCTGGGAAACCTAGTGAGGAGTTATTCCATTAACCTGTTATTGATGAATGAATTAAAATACTTGGAATCCAGTCTGCATACATAACTATTCACTATGTCAGACAAGCCTTGGGCAAGCTTTCAGGTTGTCAAGAACAACCTTTGGTTAAAAAGTATGCATCAAATTTGAATATGTTAGTAAAACGGTCTATTAGATCATGTTTATAGAGAGAGATTAATTGGCAACTCCTAATTCAGCTAGTGATGTCATTGCCACAAATTTCCCTCTGCCAGTATGTTAGTATACATTGCCCTGATGTCGACACTGTGTCAACGTTCTTGTTGAAATGGCATGAGATTGTAAAGAATGGAATTACAATGTCTTCCAGGAAGTCTCAGATGATTGATATCAGTCTGTTTTTATGCCTCCGTTACGAAGTAGCCGGAGGCATTATGTTTTCGGGTTGTCCGTCCGTCCGTACGTACGTACGTACGTCCGTACGTCCCGTTCTCGTGATCGCGTTATCTGAAGAACCGATTGATGGATTCCTGCCAAACTTTGGTCATGTATGTATCTTACAGAGCCGGTGAACTGATTAGATTTTGGGGTCACGAGGTCAAAGGTCAAAGGTCCCAGGGCTCATTATGTATGCAAAAACAGCTCGTGATCGCGTTATATGAAGAACCGATTGATGGATTCCTGCCAAACTTTGGTCATGTATGTATCTTACAGAGCCGATGAACTGATTAGATTTTGGGGTCACGAGGTCAAAGGTCAAAGGTCACAGGGCTCATTATGTATGCAAAAATAGCTTGTGATCGCGTTATCTAAAGAACCGATTGATGGATTCCTGCCAAACTTAGGTCATGTATGTTACTTGCAGAGCCGATGAACTGATTAGATTTTTGGGTCATGAGGTCAAGGTCAAAGTTCATGCGGCTCATTATGTATGCAAAAACAGCTTGTGATCGCATTATCATTAGAACAGATTGATGGATTCCTGCCAAACTTAGATCATGTATGTATCTTGCAGAGCCAATGAACTGAGTCGATTCTTGGGTCATGAGGTCATAGGTCAAAGGTCATGGGCTCATTATGTATGCAAAAATAGCTTGTGAACGCATTCTCATTAGAACTGACAGATTGATTACTATTTAACTCTGGACATCTTGCAGAGCCAATGAACTGAGTAGATTTTAGGGTCATGAGGTCAAAGATCAAAGGGTCATATATGTACATGAGAAATTGCTTGTAATCACGATATTCTGAGAACCCATTAATGGATTACAATTGAACTTGAATTTGAAAAATTTCTTCTGTTTTGGTTTGTAAAATTGCTCTATGACGGAGGCATCATTTCGACTGCGCGCAGTTGAAGTTCCATCTAGTTGTTTTTGATTTTTGTTGTTGAGGGGGGGGGGGGATAATCTGCTGCAAGTACACGGGCAGTACCAGATGATGTGTCTTACAAACTAACTTTCCCACTTGACCAAAACTTATTAAAATGTACAGACATACAATAAACAATAATTTTAATTACCTTATTGGGCAGGCAATGCACTTCTATTTAATAATTTTATATTTACATTGGTATATGAAATAAGTGAATAGGTTAGGGCTGTAAAGGGGGAATTTCCCTATGTAGACAAAAGCAAAACACTGTTTTTGTAGATTCTAAAATTTTCTGAATATTTTGTTTTTGCTTTTTGCAGGATTACAGATTCTGAGTTGGAACCTCTTCAAGCCCAGTTGGCCCAGCTAGACCAATCGATAGAGGACCAAGTAGACACCATCGCTGCAGTCAAAGCTAATATCCTTAGGAACGAGGAGAAGATCGGCAAGATGGTCAATAGTATAGCCTTTACAAGATGAGTCTATCAAGCAATTCCATCCTCTTCAATCAAACATATTTAGTTTTAACCATCTATGATATAAAAATTACTTATAAGTCACAAAGCCTCTTTAATATATGATGTGAAATTGATTGTTACTTAAATGATCACCTCTCACCTATGAAGGAGGTAAAGTTTTCGATTGGGATGATGGAATATAATTTTTCTGTCATTCCCTTTATACTGAATTATCTTGTTCCTCTAGGTTACGGTAAGTACAAGAACCACCTGGTTCTTGTAGGCCATTGGTCAAGAGTAAGACTCTACCAGTGAATGGAGATTATGAATGCAGTAGCTGAATATGATTTTTGAAACCTGTGAAAAGCTTTAAATGCTATATTATTGTCAGATGTGTACGTTGGTATCTTCTGTTATATATTTCTCACATGACGTTTTTTTTTACATTACTGTATTTTACCACAATGAATATTTAAGTGAATGAGATCCGTCATATTATATTCAAAACATGAATATAAACGTTTCTATCAGCATTTGCTTTGTTGATTTTGAAACTGGAAAATTAGTTTTATTTTCTTCTCGTTGAATTGAGTTTTGCAATTAGCTGCCTTGTTATAACAAATAATATAGGGCAAAGACTCTGTAACAAGAACTGTCAAATTCAAACACATCTACTCTATACTAGTCTGGTGAAGTGGGCAAATAATTCAAATTCTTTTTAAGACTTGGTTAAATTGTGTCTTTGCTGCAGAGACTGCAATGCATATTCTATGCCAATGACCTATACGTAAAGAAATGGGCTTGCTTTTTTTTCTCTTGTCTCAACAAAATATATTTGTGTGTGTGTGATTTGTAAAATTGTAAATACAATAAAAATGGAGGAAATATTGTTATTTTATCACAGTTGGAATGAGAAGAAAAAAAAATTCTGTGGGAAGTAGTGATTTCGAAATTCCAATCGCCTTCTCCGGATGATGTGTATGATAAAAGATTTTCCCAAATATTTATTTTCTATCTAGAATGTAGTAGGTATTACTTGTAATCATTTTAATGATTTGAAATTGATAGGAAATGTTTCTTTCTTATGAAATAGGGCCTGTTAATTTTGTCACCAAATTTGTGATTAATTTTCAAGAACTTGCACAAGGTTAATGTTATGTAGTTATGTTCAATATTTGTGCTTTAATGACCAGAAATTATTTAGACTATCTAATGATATTTTTCTCCTTTTGTGTTGACATCGAAATAGCTTAAGAATCGTATGGAATAGGATATAAAAGTGTATTACATGCAGCTTATCAGCTTTGAGATGCCTTTGATGACAGACTAAAAATGTGAAATTCTTTGGACAGTCTCTTGCTGAAATACAAAGTGTGTTAAGGTGTATGAAACTGTCATAGACGTTTTGTTTCAATTTTATAATTGAACATTGCCTTTTCTTGATAAACACATGGAAATCTAACACTTTATGGAGAAAAGTCAGACATTTTGGAAATCATTCTCTACTTAAGACGTTCATGGATTTTACTTTACCTGTGTGTCTTGTGTGAGTAGTGTATTACCACAATACTGTCATGTATTATTCAGAATGTATTTTGCTATTTTGGTGTGAGTAGAATATGTCATCACTCATGTAATGAGTTTTTGTAATACATGTATAACACACTATCCTCAGTACATACTCAGTTTATACATAGCATAAATGGTTTATAAATGATAGCACTTTGTACATTGTATATCAGCTATATCACCTTGAGGTCTTTAATATGTAGTGATAACGTGTATCTCTTTGGTATTCCCTGATGGTCTGTATTGTCTCTAATTATTGCATTAGATCATAACTAACTCCTAGATCCTAAATTCAAATGATCGGTTGATTGTGGTCAAGTATAATTCATTTTTTGGGACTTTCGCTTGTACATTTAAAAAAAACGTGTACAGTAGTTTCCAGTACTATCCAACAATTTTGAAGTATGCTGTGAACAGCAGTAGGGATAGAATCAAGCAATTAAGTGTGCTTATACCGTGTTTGGGCCAATAATCTATTCCAGTACATGCATTGCAGTGCGTGTAGAGCTATAATTGCGCTCCTACCGTTTGTAAGAACTAAAGTATAAGCCTACAAAACTTGAGATGTGTTTGCAATTGATAATTAAATAGACTAGTCTGGAAATGGCTCCTATTTAAAATTGAATAACAAGGATCTAGGAGTTTAGTTAAACAATTGAAACGCATCTTTATTCGTTCATTCTACAAGCTATCTGCTCTCATTGAGGCTATTTGTGCACCCATTGCACTGACGCTGATGACTTTAAACGATAGATACACAAGAGCCTGAACTCATGCAAGTGCAGATAGATCATATAATGGATTATATACCTCACTTAAGTAATCCAGCCCTCTGATTGGTCGAAATTGCATTCATAAACTTCAACTGTTCCTGTAAAATTCTCGGTAACCATGCATAAAACATTTCAATATTTTTAATAACCATGGTTATTAAAAAAATAAGTCAGTCTCCATGGTTACCCCATAGGATACATGTTAAAAAATGGTTTGAGCGATGAAGGATACCATACGTGTGCAAAAATTGGTCGGTAATTTCATACAAGACAAGACAATTCCAAACAAGACAAAAATGGCTCAAGAATCTCTCCCAAGATTTCAACTTATCAAATGCAAGACTCGCTGACAGCAAGAACAACAAAAAGGGTACGTGAAATTATCCATAAACATGTTCGTTTAGTTGCTGAAAAAGCATAGACGTATAGACTGTAGACGAAATTAGATCTAGTTGTCAGGGTGTCTGATCGCGTACCCGATGTTGTGTGTTAAAATTATTCACATAGAGATTGTACGCAATGCATTCCCTATGCAGTCTACGTGCATTCCGCGACCATGCAAAAAAGGTCAAGTTTTTTTTTCAATTCGAGATTCAAACCTTTATAATCTGTTGTGATCCTGAAGGTGATACTCAATAAGTGAGGTGTCATATGAAAGCGCAGGTTCTTCTCCATATTCCCCACAGGGCCGGCCCACCCCCAAAATTGTAAAAATATCTTGCTTAGACTAGAATCTAGATCTAGTCTACTTTCAAAGATACAAAAATAGATCTAGTTGTCAGGGTGTCTTGATCGCGCACCCGATGCATGTTGTGTGTTAAGGTCAAGTTTTTTTTTCAATTCGAGATTCAAACCTTTATAATCTGTTGTGATCCTGAAGGTGATACTCAATAAGTGAGGTGTCATATGAAAGCGCAGGTTCTTCTCCATATTCCCCACAGGGCCGGCCCACCCCCAAAATGTAAAAATATCTTGCTTAGACTAGAATCAAGATCTAGTCTAGATCTACTCTCAAAGATACACTCATAAAACACAACCGTGCAGATAAACTAGAGAAAGGCCAAGGTGGTGTCATTAGTTGACTCTTTTTGTTTTCGGCATATAAAAGTATTAATGACTGCTTTAATATTCGAGAAATAGTTGTTTTTATACGCTCTCGGGAAGGTTACAATTGGGCTATTGCCCTCGGCACGCCTCGGTCAATAGCACAATTCTAACCTTCCCTTGAGCGTATAAAAACAACTATTTCTCTCAAAGCAGTCATTAATACTATACTATTTGGCATGCATCATTTGTTTTCTCTATCTCAGTGGTTGTGTTTTTCATTCTGTTACTGTTTCACCTTACTGCATGCTACTGCACATGGCATAATTGACTGAAACACAACTCTGTATTGATTTTAAAGAAACATTCCATGTTGTTCCATTATATTATATATTAATAAGGATGTACAAAAGTCTTTAATGACCAATATGTCATATGTAATTACGTGGATACATGTATTCAAGACTTACCAACTTGCATCAAACTTAATTGATGACACATGGCGAAGAGTGTTCATCCTCAAGTAGTGCAAGATACTTACCATCTTATGAGTATGGTTTTTGTTTTCAACATAAATTTATGGAGAAACTTATGGTTGTGAATATTGATAAATTATAGGTTGAATTCTTTCTAGAAACTGGTTTTTCCAATAATTGCATGAATGAATGTATTTGCATTAATAGTGTATTGTCTCCAATATTACCATGTATTCACAGTTTCAAGAAATTGGTAGAATTAATGGGCTATCAAGGAATAACTGCTACGATTGCATGATGTACACTTGTGTTTTAATTAACGATTTTAAGTTTTATAATGATAATAACATTAATTTTGCAGATTTGACCTTCGTTTTTGTCAGGTTAATAAAAAACATGACTCTAGTTAGATAACAACGCTTCTTTATAAGTAACTTTAATGAAATGTAATTTCTGAAAAATATAATTATTTTCTATATGTACATACTGTGAATATGTTCAAAACTCTGTAGATATATACGATTAGCTGATAATAAAGTGAATTGTGTCTTGTGTGAATGTATTTAGTTTTATGTTTGCTTCATTTTGAGTTTAAGTTTTATTTTAATTGGAATTAATCTAGATTATGTTTGTACATATCCTCAATTCAAAGATACATCAAAACTACACTTGGAAAAGACAGTGCTATCTTTATCTCCTTCCATGCATTTAAGGTCAACTCCAAATTTAAATGAAGGAATAAAGCTATAAGAAGATTTGAGTTTTCATGAATATTGCTCCAGATTATTTGTGAAATTCGGTCAAGACAGGGGAATTGTGGGGGGGGGGGGGGCTGTGATGAGATGTCTGACCACTTTGAAAGTGTTAAAGATAAGAAAAATTACCCCTTTAAAACAAACAAACTCTTGATACAATATTGATCTGATTTTTGTTTTCATTCACTTAGAATGCAAATCTACACAAAATGAGTAAATTCTTCTTACTTCACTCCTTCCAACATTGTGGGGGGGGGGGGGGGGACATGAAAAAGTTTTACTGCGCTACAGAATAAGAAGCATATCTACCGTAAGGGGCGCTAAACGAGCGCGAGCGATCAATCACATTCATTTGCAACTGTTCGAGCCCGATTTGCGATCCTATCCGATCCCACCTATACATTTTTATGTTGGTTATTGTTATATCGTTTTATTGGCGAGACATTTGCAATTTTACCTCGCCTTATCTGGACCACAAAAGTTCATCAAAATGCCACTTGGACCAAAAACATACTGTTCTTCTTGCAAGACATCGGTCACATGTATGTGGAGGAAAAAGAAGTCAGGCTCTGTAGTCTGTAACGGGTGTTATATAAAGAATAATAGCGACGATTCTCAGAATAATTCTGGTCATGCTGGTGGCAGTGGCAACAACAATGGAAACGGGAAATCGAGTGGAAATGGATCAGGAGGAGGGAAAAGTCAAGCAGGGAGAAAGACAGGAAGGACAGCCAAGAGGATACGATATAAGCAGATTGTCAATGCAGCAAAATCGCAATCAACTAAAGGGAAGAATCGGCGAATTATATTTAAGAAAAATGTAAGTGAAAATGAGAATGAAATATTAGTATTAGATTACCACCTCGGTTCAGAAGTTCAGGCAAACTGATGATTATGATAAATGATAAATATGAATGAGTCTGATGAGTGACAAGACAGACATGCATAGTCTATCTGAAAATTTCAAAATTAGTTTGATGTGTTGAAAATAGATGTGAGTGTTCGGTCCTACCGTCCTAGAACATTTGTAGAATTCGAATTGTGCTGGTTGTGTTGTAAAACTGTTGTTAGCTGATGCCATAACATAACCATGGGCATGGCCATTCTGGTAAATTATTTTTGGTTCTGTTTCCCATGCAGCCTCTGAAAAGTCCAGCAACGGTGTCCACAATTGTGACCTCAGGCAGTGTATTCCAACAGGTGAGTGGTTTAACTTTATTTCCTGTTCTGGTTATGTGTATAAATTTGTTTCTTCTTTCAGAATTACAATTGTTCAGTAAATGAAGCTTTCCCTTTCTCCCCAGGAATTTATGTTTAAAGTAGGCTAGATATTCATTGATTTAAAAAACTAACTTTATTTTCATTATTGCAAAGTTGAAACTTTGATTCGACAAGGTTATCAAAATTCAATGCTTGGAAACATGCGAAGTAATGATTACATAACGCTTAAATCACTATGAACATGACTGACAAAGAAAGCGGACAAAATATACAATTCCTCAAGTAGACAAAGGAACATCCCTTCACTGCTATTATGTAAAAAGGTGAATATGCATGTGACACCTGTTCTACACATTTTTACATAATAGCAGTGAAGGGATGTTCCTTTGTCTACCTGAGGAACTGTATATTTTGTCCGCTTTCTTTGTCAGTCATGTTCATAGTGAATACAGCCCCGGCATAGCACCTGAAGAGCTCTCTGAACGCTGCTGAGATGTGTGACATCACAGTATGGACATGATTTGCACAAACAGACGATGTCCCATGACATCTTACACATTTTCAGTGCCTGTTCTTTCTCTTACTTCACTACCGTCAGGCTAAATGTATAATATATTGCCTCACTCTAAACCCGCGCATGGTTTTATTTTGATGACAAATGCAGCGATACAAAAATAAAGGAATATGTCGCTTGTAAACAAAATAAGACGCCATTGTATATTCAGCTGCACACACCATGGTATGTTTGGCGTTTCAAGAGGGAACAAATGCCGTCCTTAATATCATTCCGGGGTTTTTCAATTTGAAAGTCTGGTTTCTTTGATTGTTAATTAACCCCTATCCTGTGTATTTACAAACAAAAGATTTCAGTTATCAGAATCGATTTCTTATCCCCTTTTGAATGGTTTGAAATGCCATCACATTTATATACACTAAACTCATTATAATTCGACAAATAATAGCTTTGCAATTATGTTCATTCTTTATGGAAAGTCGTCTGCTTGGGCAGTATTGGTCCATATTGTGACGTCTTTAAAACATCATTATTTTTCTGGCGAATCTCTCATATATCCCAGCTGCTATGAAGGTGGTTGTATTTGTATTTTTATAAATCACCCGATATGTAGTTGACCTAAAACTTGTACGATGGCCATCTGTTAGCTTACCAGTTTCTAGTGATACATACATTAGTTGACATATTTGTGATTTTCTTTGAATTTCCACTTTGAAAAGTTTTACAATTTATGTAGATCAAAATGTTTTCTTTTCATTCCATGTAGGGTACTTACTACCAAGTTGGTGACATTGTATCCCTGCTCGACGTAGATGGAGGCATATACTATGCTCAACTGCGAGGATTCATGCAGGATCAGTACGCACAGAAAAGTGCTATTATCACTTGGCTCCTTCCAACACAGGCTACTAACAAGAACAAGTTTGATCCAGCCACATATATTCTAGGTAAAGGTAGATCTTGAACTCTTTGTATACCATGTTCTTGTTGCAACTGTTGTTTATTCTGGAGTAGCTGCAAAGGTACATCTCATGAGAGTATGATTCATAATGCCTTAAAAAAACAAGTAACTTGGACTGTAGTACTGTACAGCCAATGGAGTTGATTTGTTCTCATCAGAAAGTCCCAAATAAAGTACCAATACATAATTTGAAGGCCCATCCCATAAGCCATACCGGTATATCTAGTTCAGTTTCAGTACAGACTACTGTCTAGTGTATTGTATGTGACAGAGATGACAGGGATGACCTCTTCCCCTTCCAAAACACAAGAAAATTAGCAATTCAGTACAAAACATTTCTAGTCCTCTAAATGTCATGCTATGCTTTATAATGCAATTTTGTTTTGTTTTAGTAAAGTACCTGTGCATAAAAACTTCCCTTATCAAATGTAAATCGTCTAGTGTATATATCTAACCAGTATTGCAGTAACAATGTATTTTTTTAGTAACGTACCTGTGCATAAAAACTCCCCTTATCAAATGTAAATGGTCTTGTGTATATATCTCACCAGTAACCATTTTTATTCATTTTATATCATTCTTGATGACAGGACCTGAGGAAGAGCTCCCTCGCTCACTGGAGTTTATGGAGTTTGTATGCCACGCCCCATCAGACTACTATCGCCTTGTCAAGAGTCCGTACCCTGTAGTACCCGTCCGAGGGGAACGAGGATTCGTATGGTCCAGTGTGCTTCCAAGCAGCAAACCCTCGACAACAAACGTCTTTGGCGAGACGTGACAAAGCTTTTAGTATTATCTTCTTGAACAGACATTTCTGTAAACTCTTTGAAACTGGCTGTAAGAACTTGTGAGACTTTAAGACATCATTCTGTGATGATGTGCTTATCAGCGATGGAAATTGGAATCTTTCACACAGATGACATGAATGGACCATGTTAGTGAGCTAAGCTGTGTTACTGTGAATGCTTTGATTACACTGTGTTGGATGGTTAATATCAATAATGAAAAATGATACATTTGAGTGGAAAGTGATTTAGCTCTGAGGAAACTGAAATGAATTGTTTAAAAATAGCGGGAAATCTCTCTCCATCTCAACAGTCTGTGCATTGTATAAACGCTCTCGTGAACCAAATGGAACTTGTTTTGAACGCCTTTATAAATGGCGAAAGTAGAATGGTACAGAACATTGTGAATGTTCAGGTCAGATTAATAGGGTGGATTCACAATTAACAGCGCCCCTACCAGCAAAACCGTGACAAGTTTCAGCTCGTTGGTCAACATTTTTCAACCTGTGCAGCATAGCAAAAAGTTAGCCACTGATCGAAATGACCCAAGCGATCCAAACTGTGTAAATTCATTCTATGAGATAGCTTGTTCTTATATCAGCGCACATATTTTTTTTAATTGAAGTTGGATGTCAATAGTATACCCACCCATCAGTTGATCCTGACTGAAACTTTGGCCTGATTTGGGACTAAAAACAATAAAAATGGTAATTTACTAATATTTGGGCTTAAAAGTGACCGAATTGACCATATTGTTGTTGACGAGGGTCAATTGACCACTTTTTCTAGCATCGTGGTATATGTTTACATAAGATAGGCCCATCAAATCTCTTTTGCTTTATATTACAATGATTATTACCCCTGAACCAAAGTGACCATCGTTTTAGCCAAAAAGTAGCCAAAATGACCAACATGTCATGAGTAGGGTAAAAAAAAGAAGATTAAATTTTAAAATTTTCATCAGATAAGCTTTTCCAACCTTTCCCACCAACTTTGGTTATTAAATCCCCTTCTCTCCTAGGGCATATAACAAAGCCATACCTGATATCTTTGTTGACTTTTTGCCAAGATGCATCTTGTAAAATCAATTATATACCTCACTTAAGAAATCCAGCCATCTGATTGGTCGAATTGCATTCATAAACTTCAACTGTTCCTGTAAAATTCTCGGTAACCATGCTTAAAACATTTCAATATTTTTAATAACCATGGTTATTAAAAATAGTTGGTCAGCGTCCATGGTTACCCCATAGGTTTACATGTTAAAAAATGGTTTGAGCGATGGAGGACCGTATGTGTGCGAAGGATTGGTCGGCAATTTCAATACAATTGAATCTCGATCGATCTTACCGACAATTTTATCTTGCATTGTTGACATGAAGACGAAAATAAACTCTCAAAAACAAAAAAACAACATCTGCCGATAGATCTTGATCTAAGTTTGTGCCAATATGCATTGCAAAAGTAAAAGAAGGGTCCGTTTCATGGAGCTTTTGCGAAGCATCCCTCACGCGGAGCCGTTTTCAATCCATTTTAATGTATATATTAGAGAAAACTGCCAAGCATGTTAACGACGCGTGATAGCTGAGTGGTCTAAGCGTTGGTTTTCGATACATTTCTTGTTGTACGCAAGAGTTCGAATCCCGTCTTCGACAAAAATGTAAAATATTTTTTATTTTTTATTTTTTAGTCTATTTTTTTTCGGCATATAAAAGTATTAATGACTGCTTTAATATTCGAGAAATAGTTGTTTTCATACGCTCTCGGGAAGGTTACAATTGGGCTATTCCCCTCGGCAAGCCTCGGGGAATAGCACAATTCTAACCTTCCCTTGAGCGTAATAAAACAACTATTTCTCTCAAAGCAGTCATTAATACTATACTATCTACTGGTTTTGCTAGATGGCGCTATGAATAGTGAATCCACAGTATTGTTCCATTCTTTGTTGACTTATCATACTACCCTGAACCTAAATCTCAACAATAACTTTCATCCTTATGGATACACAGTATAGAATTATAGACTTTATACACAGTCTGTGGCCATTTTGTATTTCTTTTTGCTCACTTTCTATGTAATTTTTAAAGCAATATTTATGTTTACATGTACAGTGTATAAGAACTGTTGGCTCTCTTTATGCCCTTGCCATATTGGACTCAAGCTTCCTGACAAAAATAGTCAAAATGAGCTTGAATATAGGTACATGTATCATTCAATCACATACCTCAGGTATAACTAATCATTATAGAATGACATACCAATTGTAAGTCATATTGAGGTCATTGTTTAAAAAATTGCTTTCTCCAAAATGTATGTGTATGTTGCTGAGAAGAAGGGTTTAATGCTACTTTGTGCTACTTTTTGCTGATGTCTTGTAGATTACTTGAGCATTTTTCCTTTCTTTTAAGTGTGTATGGCTGATTGCTTTCAAACTTGGCACAAACTGTCAAAAGATGGTATTCAATCATTCTTCATGTAAAACACACACTAGCTGTGAGGTACAGGCAAAACATTAAGTGGTTTAAGTGCCATTAGACTTGTTACATTTTTCGCCTGTAAATCTGAAATGAATCTTGCTTATGAAAAGTTTATGTGAATAATTCTTTGCCTGTTTCCAAGGAATTGCTAGTTTTATAATGCATAGATTTAGAAGTATTATCTCTATGCAATGAGAGGATATAAGTATGAACAAATAAAAGTAGAAAAACAGCTTGACCATTATTTATGTCTTATTTGCAAATTCCATGATTTACATGCTGGGTATCGAATGACAAATTGAGTGTTACTGAGTTGTTACTTGGTTGCACAAACTTCAGACACGATTTTGAGGTTTTTATTAAACGTCATGTATCCGGAAAGCATGTATGAAATTGTATACACTCACTGTTGAACTTTCTTTAAAAACGTATATCTTTAAATGATACCTGATAATAAATTACTTCTTGGAATTTGACTGTAATTCTGTAAACAGTAAATGTATGCCACAGAATGACATTTGTCAAAGGATTTGCACAAAATCCGCAAATGTACAAATTTGTCGGCTCACAGACCCACAAGTAGGTAGAATGTTCAACTGCGTTATATTTTTCATAAAGCTGAAAGAAATATGAATAAATTCGATTGTGAATATGCCTATCATTATTATTGTTGGCTGACTTATTATTTTTCTTAGTATAATGACTTTTGTCTGGTTCTTCTTTCAGGAGATATTGAATATATATTCCTTGTTTTAGAATCATCTCACCCTCGTCTATGACTCTGGAAATATATTCTGATATCCCCCTTGAGACCGGTCAACATTCTAAATGTTACAAGTTTTTAGCATGTTATGAACATATTTTTAAAAACTGTTCTGGAAACTTTTGAAGGAAAGGACTTTTGAGGAATAGTCAGGATGGTACTTTTAGAAGCGAGAAAGGTGAGAAGGAGACGAGAATAGAGAGAGATGAGAAGAGAGGAGAGAGGGTTGAAGATAAAGGAAGAGAATAGTGAGAGGTAGAAAATGAGAGTCTGAGAGGCGTTTGAGAGAGTGAGAAAGAGTGAAGATGAATAGTGTCATTGACATCCGACCTATTCTGATGTAGATTAAATTCAAAGAAAGTGTACAAAACTTTGCAATGAATGATACCCATCCCCCCTCTCTCTCTCTCTCTCTCTTGGAAGCAAGTATATATCTGTTTGGTATATAATGTATGAGACAAATATGGAAACAAAATTTTCCTCCCAAATCCATTAATTTCTTTTTAAGAATGAAAATATATATTGGATATCCATACAACTTAAATTGCTGTGAAGTTTTGCTCTTAGAAATAAGAAGAAAACAAATTCAAAGCAAGTCGTAAACACTTTAAATTCTCTCGTTTCAAGTTTTGATCATGACAAATATCTTCAGATAAACATTCAAAGAAGTAGGAATAGAATCCTTTTTTATATTCAATCTCTGGCATTTCCAGATGACGTCCATGTACCGATGACGTCATCATTAATACCGATGAAAACAAACTGCGAAAGCCACGTCAACTGCCTACAGAAATTGTCGATTTAAAGTCATTACGACGTAATAAGTAAGTAATATATTCCGTATTTATGTTGTACTAATCTTTGAGAGAAATTCTAGTAGGCCATGTGTCCATTAAACCTTTCAGCAATCAAACATTTATGACCAAAGTCGTAACTTATTTATTTGCATTTGTCTCTGTGCGGTCCCATATATTGAAAATAGTGTTCCGTACCATAAAACTACCAATATTATGAATTGAAGGCAGCCTAGTCTGCACTGTCCATTGATGGACATGATGGGATAGACTTAAGTGCTTGGTGATTTATTAAACTTATGATATTGATATCAGCAAGCCTTAATTAGCATCCTTTTGTCTATGAGGAGAGCTAGGTAAGTAAAACAGAACCTCAAAGTCAAAATCAAATGTGTACTTGATCATCAATTCCTGCACACGACGAACCTTGCAAACTACCTTCTTCACAAATCGCTGCAGGACTCGTCTTACTACTTGGTCAATGCACTTTGAAATCAGTCAAAAACTTAACAAAATATGTGGAAATTTGTTATTGGTAATTCGGAATTAGATCTTCATAGTAGGGAGGCCAATGCCCGGGCGTAAGGCTTCTACGCCTACGATTTGTGCGCTCGTCGCCCACTTCAAAAAATTAGCAGAGGGAAAAAAATGATGTAAAAAAAAAAATTGATGAAAATAAGAAAAGAAAATACAATCATACATTTCACAACATACCTATAATCACGGATCTGTAACAGTCTTTCACCATTTGTTGACGATCTTGCAGATTTTGACGTATTTGAGTCCAATAATTCTCGTAGCAGAACAACTTTACGAACGCGCATCACAGACTAAGAAAATCCTAGAGGGCGTAGAGGTTTGCTCACTAAAAACCTTCTCATGGGCTGAAGGTAGACACTAAAAATATGGGATCCGTTTTGAGTAAAGAACTTTTGATAGAGATCAACATTTCAGATGTTCACAATTGCCACTTCTAACAACTAGAAAATATAAAGAAAAAAGATTATATCTTTTTAAATACAGATTTTTACAAACTGAACATTCAAAAGTAGATAGAGTACGATGTTTCTGTCAATCTTGCGTTGGTTTGAGCCCTATAGCTACATCCATCTCAAAATGAGAAGAAAAACTGTGAACAGTGACGTCATTGTTCGCGCCAAAAATAAAGGGTATTGCGACATATGTCTGAGCTCCACTGAGCTCCGGTCAGATCGTGCGCAAAGCGTAGTCTTATTTATAGACCCTAGTACCTTATTCTCACAGCACTAGATACGAGTGTCGTGCAGTATAATGTATGAGAAGTGTTAAAAAAAATATTTCAGTAAAAAAAAAAGTCTACGTGAGCAGTCTATACTCCAATTGAGAATTGAAATGAAAGCCATGATTTGAAGGTGTGTGTTGTATGACACATGGTTAGTGAGTGTGTATGTTACGTATAGCGAAAGGGAGAGAGAGAGAGAGAGAGAGTGAGAGAAATATTAGTACACGTACATGACGTACGTTGCATGGATCATGCTGCTGTGTTCGCTGCAAGATGGATGTTAATTGGACCTCGTAACTTCTCGATCGTTGATAATAAGGAATACTCATGAGGAAATCAAATTGTTGGAATACACATCTAAGGTAAATATCAATGAATTATATATGTTTCTTAGCTGCCAATTTGTATATTCCTTCTTCATTTTTGAACCATCGCCTTCGGCTCGTAGTAGTAGAAGATGGAATCGTTCGCACATTGATGGCTGGATTTCAGCCTGCATTGGGGCTTGCCTGCGCGGTGTGTACGTGTGCGACCGATTCAAGGCTAGCCGCTGTTGAGTGATTGCACTTTCGCGCGAAGTTTTAAACTTCATCATGAACTTTGTCCGGACAATGACACACCCATTGCCTCGGGCCTGTCTAATTATCAACGTAATTTCGCGACATGAATTTATCTGTTTCAAGGCTCTTGCGTACGGCCAAGGCGTAGAAGGAAGGGAGTGTTTACAAGCTGGATATCTCCTATTTTATGGAACTTCTGGAGTCGGCAGATGGGTGAGTTTTCTTAGTGAAAGTAAATGCTTTCTTTTAATCTTTGTTTTATTTTAAACAAATTCGTAATTAAAAAGTTAGATTTGGGCATTGGCCTCCCTATTCATAGCTTTGCTTACCTTCCATGTGTTTATGAAACATACAATTAATGTGAGAAAAAATGCTGACCTCCGGCAGATTGTGATTTTGATTCTACTGGAAACACAATAACACGTTATGTGCAGGGAAATGGCTGATTTTTATTTACTGATTTGATACATATTTTAAAGGCATGTGAGTGTCGTTGGCAGTCTCAGAATTTAGCGACACTCCCATGCCTTTTTACACTAGTCTAAACGGATGTTTCCAAAGATAGGTAATGTTTGACATTCTTCAGGCATATTGAATCTAAAATTATTCATCTTTATATGAGCTCGGTCTGGAGATTCTTCTTCTTTTGCTTCCTCTTTTTTTATATTTCTTTTAGTGCTGGTACAAATATTGCCCATGGATGGTTTCAGCTTCTCAAAATATATGAAAGAGTCCATTTTCAATGATTTACAATTATGTAAGTCAGAAAGAAATTTAGGAACCTTATGTGTCACTGTCATTAAATAATGTACTAAATTGTCACCACTTTTATTTTTAAACATTAGCAGTAGGTCGTAAACCAGTTTGCTGCTAAACAGATCAGCGTAGATTGCCATCCGAGCAAGCAGGTCACAAGGCAGATCACGATGTCAACCAAAATTTCAATGGAGGGGGACTCTGTCCTAGATGACTTTCACCATAGCACGAGTGTCATGTCTGCACACATTGACATCAGAATGAGTGAGTATTTAACAATGTTTGTTTGAATAATCGTGTTCTTGAGCACCAGTACAAAAACAAATTACTCCTACATGTATTGAAGACATTTATTTTCCATTAACTCTTTGATAATACAAGAATTTGTTATTTCTTATTATTGGCTGAGTCTGGGTCCAGCACATCTGAGGCCGAGACTGAAGCTGTCACTCAACACTTTTTTCTATACTTTTTATTGATTTCTCGATAATTGCTCTTGAACTCAGATTTAAGTTTTAAAAATGATGATCCTACTGAGAAGATAAAGTAGTCTTTACAGACAGAATGGTTCCTGCACGTGTACAGGATGCTGCTTTCTGGGACCCATTTCACAAAGCCCTTTTTCAATGACAAACGACAAAAATCAGTGAAAAGTCTGCTGATAACCAATCAGAAGCAAGGATTTCACTAGCTTATAACAAAGACTGTCAGTTGTCACTGATGACAAGTTTTGTGAACCGGTCCCTGGTTTGATAAAAATGACATTACCGAACTACCAAAGTTATAATCAATGTTAAGGACAACTGCAAAAGGTGAATGTGTGACAAGAAACAATTTTAATCATTCATCACTGCTTACTTATTAAAGTTAATTCTATTGGCTAGACAATATTAGCAGACTTTCATTCTGAATACAATTGCCTATACATTTCACTTTCAGATTTCTTGAGGAAGGTGTTTGGTATATTATCTGCACAGCTTTTGTTGACAGCTGTGGTGTCAGGCATCTTTATGTACTTTGAAGGAGTCAAGAGCTACATACAAGAAAGGTAAATGAGACTCTCAACAATGATTTTGCAAAGTAGTATTACATACTATTCACTCTTTGTTGGAGATGATACCTTTCAAAATACATTGATACAAATGATAGGAGTCGGGATGAAAAATCAAGTTTGTTTCATCCTGACGGCGTACCACAATGGACCATTACATTCATACTAACCAACTACAGTGTTTGGTTGACACAATAAGAACATATAAAGATTAATTTATTTTGTGGGTGAATGAAAATACTGGAGCAAGACTTTAGTATAAATAGTATCGTGTACAACCAAGTATTTTTTTAAACTCTAGTTAATCATACAAAATCATGCATTCTAACATAACTCAATTCAATCATCGTCTTTTTATACTTGGTCAAAACCTCTTTCTGGGAGGTCTGGTTTTTGAGAACTTATACAGATTTTCCTTTTCTTAAATGTGTGTGTACGGTACACAGCTCAACCCCAATCAAACTTCAATTCCTCCTTTTTTTTTACGAGTATTTCAATTTCTAACATTCTTCATATTTGTTACTGTTATCTTTGAGTAAATTCAGATTCTTTTTCTCACAATTCAACAGAATTGAGGTCATCACTTAATTAAATTCACATTTCTTTTTGCTGTTTCAGTCCTGGTATGCTGATGATTGCCTTTGTATTGTCTTTCATCTTCCTGGTTGCACTCATGGTGAAGAGCAAGGAATACCCAATCAACATGATTCTTCTTACTTGCTTTGTAAGTCTGTGGGCTCCATTATCAGGAGAGGGAGGGGGCCAAGGGTCAAATGGGGGGAGGGGGGGGGGGGAAATATGGAGGGGTGGACATACCTGATCATGTGAGAGGTATTGCTGTAGGCGAACAGAAGAGAAAATTTGTTACCATCCTCACCGGCTTGATTCAATCATGAACACTGGGAGGGGGGAGGGGAGGGCTTTGATATAGACTCATGTTTCTTCCTAGCAGTATTGGAAGATATATTCAGGCTTTTGAAAATTCGGTCAAACCTGCTTTAGTGCCATTTGTATAGAAAGACCACATTTGTTGTTTCCCTTGAAAATGGTTTCTCATTGAAACATGTACTAAATGAACCTGTACATAAAGACCACCTGCCTATAAAAACAACTTTTCTTGTCTCCCTTGGTGGTATTTATAGACAGGCACATGTAATGCTATCTTTAATATTCAATGATATGTAAATAAAGGTAACTATTATATTTTTCAATCAGTTATGCTAATATTTAGTGTGAATGTTATCCCAGACTAATTTAATATTTCTTGTTGCCTTTCTCAGACCCTGGTGGAAGCATATGCTGTAGGTACAGTTGTGACCTTCTATGACAAGGCTATAGTGATTGAGGCTCTCGTCTTGACATTAGCTGTAGCATTCAGTCTGTTAGTCTTCACAGTACAAAGCAGGAGAGACTTCAGTACATGGGGTGCAGGGTAAGCAAGACATCTTTCATCTGTTTGTTTGTTGAGGATATCAAGATTTCAAGCATTAGAAAATGAAATTAAGATAATTTTCTTATAAATCGATTGAAGCAGTAACTGTATCATAAATTTGGTAGAAACTAACCAGGAGTGTATGGTCGTTTTCTGGAATACACAATTTTAGAGTTGTGGGCTGTCTTTATGCATGTATGATATGCCTTTCCGTAGTACTTTATTGAACATTTGTCATGTGAACATTCTAACATTTCACTGTGAATTGTTTTGGTAACTTAAACTAAAAACCAGGATGGTTTTATGTAAAAGACCTTTTTTTTAATTGAAAACAAATCATACCAGGTAATCAATGTCAGTATAATTGTAAATTTGATATATTGAGAAAAAAAAAGGAAATGTACTATCTTCAGTGATTTCTAATTAAAATAAATTCAATGATTTTCTTTCATGATTGATATCCAGTCTGTATGCAGGCTTGATGATCCTCATTGTGGGTGGTCTTCTTCAAATCTTCATCCCTCACTCTGACATGCTGGAGCTGGTCATCGCCATCGGGGGCGCCATCGTCTTCAGTCTCTTCCTCATCTACGACATCCACATGATCATGCACAAGCTCTCACCAGAGGAGTACATCATGGCTTCTATCAACCTCTATCTGGACCTTATCAACCTTTTCCTCTACATTCTACGCATCCTTAACTCAGCCCACAAGAAATGAATATTCATAGCTACATCATGGCTTCGATCAACCTCTTATCTGGACCTCATTAATCTCTTTCTTTACATTCTACTTATCCTCAACTGAGCCATCAAGAAATGAATATTCAGGATGACATCATGGCTTCCATTATGGTTTCTATCTCTATGGTACGCTATTCTGGTTTGGTTTATAAACCCTCCGTCTGATTGTTTGTTGTGTAGCTCTTTTAAGCATTCTATCACTCATACTTTGATATTTTTAAGGAGAATAATGGAATTTGAGGTACCCCAGGATGCGTCTTATTTTTTCGTACCACGGCGAGGCCAGATTCCAGTATGAACCCATTTTCATACATAACAAGCTATGAGAGCTTGCAAGAGGTCACAAACAATTCGACTTTGATTATTTATTGCTTTGCCTCACATTTTATAAAGGCAAAAAAACTAAATAAACCGAGATTTGAACCCTCACGTCACCACAAAGTTCTACTAGTAACACGCTGTCCTTACCGATTGAGCTGAGGATGAGTTGATGACAGGTTGATTTGTATAATTACTATCACCCTATTAACCGCCCTACCGGATTCCACGTGCGCATGCGCTGGTTTCCTTTGCGAGTGCGCATGCGCAGGTTTACCTCGCGAGCTCAATCTGGCCTCGCCGTGGTACGAAAAAATAAGACGCCCCCAGGACATTCAAGAAGAAAATGGAGAAAATATCTTAACTGATTAAAAGAAAACACAAATGAAAAAGAACACTGAAAAAAAAAACATAGTCCGTCTTTCTTTTTACTAGATGTCAAAAGATATGAATATATTTACATTTTATAAGATGAATCCCTTTGGTCAGATTAGATTTATTCTCACATTCTCTCGCTTGATATTTTAAGAGATCATTTTATGCAATGAGAAATCTCTCCTTAGCAATATGAAAACCCAACTTTCGTCATACTCTCATAAACATGTATATACATTGGTATTACATATAATATGTTCTAAAAGCATATTGGATTTATATTTTTCAAAACATTTGTACATGTATATATATATATATATATATATATATATATATGTGTACAATACTTCTATTATCATGGATTGTAAGTTGAAATTGAAGCCTTGTTAAATATTTTGTCTCATTCGATTTATAGGAAATCAGGGGTACTTTTATTCAGTCTCATTAGATTACAAGCTTTATGTTCAGATTAATTCAAGCATGAATATGCCAAGAGCAAATTTGTAAAGGTGTTTTATCTAGTGCAAGATCTCCCAAGGTGTAAAAATAGCACTGCTAGAAGACATAATTGATCCGTGTACAGCCTAGTTGACCGACAGTCCTATTAATTGGTCTTATGTTAGTTTTAAGGCTTGCAGACCCAATCATAAAGTAGACTAAGTAAATTTTGATTTACTTTAGTCCCTTGTTTTATTGTACGTCGAGTGTCGACCTCTCTACTTTGTTAACTCTAGTAATCCTGTAACATGATCAAAATGATTTGTGATGAAATGAAGAAAGAAAAACTATATTTGGTTTTCATGATGGGTCATGAAATTGTATGAATGTGCTATTATTAATGAAAGTAGGCCTGTCCAAAAAAGAGTGAATAAAACATTTTATACAACGCCTACTAACATTCTTGCAACCTCATTGGTCGATTCTTGATCACATGACATGCGCTAAAAGTACCATTGAAAGGCTTCATTCTCCAGCCGTGCAATTCCGTTTGATCCTTTCGCACCATTGCACTCTGACGTCACTAACAATGTACAAAGTACATTGTGAGCTAAGTGACGTCAGAGTGCAATGGTGCGAAAGGATCAAACGAAATTCCACTCCGCGTCACATTAAACATAAAGGTTGGTACGTGCATGGTTTGCTGCCTGCTTAATAGTGCGCGCTCCCTATCAGCAATTTCATCAATGGAAAACAAACAAAAAATCGCTGAGATTTAGGCCTAGGAAAACTGTTTTAAGCCTGTTAACGTCCGAGGTGTTGTATAAAACAAATAGTGAATGGTCTTTATTCGTGCAATAGAACAATATTTTGCATTCAGCGAAAGATGAGAAGCTCCATTCAACTCGGCTGCGCCTCGTTGAATATAGCGTCTCTCATCTTTCACCTCATGCAAAATCTTGTACCATTGCACTCATGGCCATTCACTATTTGTATACTATTGAATATATCACACATTTACTGTTCTAGTTTAGAATAATAATATATAATAAAATGAATAAGTTATCTCTTTTTTATGTACCAGCCGTTAATAGTATCACCATTATCTGTATATTTGTTTAACTTTTTTGTTGTGCTAATTCCAATATACATTTCTATAAATTTCTTTGTCAGATATGATTTATTGGTAATTACACATTGCTATTAACAATTGAATTATTTAGTTGTAGTTGTTATAATATTTTATTATTTCTTTTGTTTAATACTACCTATACTGTCTCGGTATTGTCTCAAAAGATATAAAAAGTCTTGATTTTGAAAAGTTTGTTTGTTCAAAATTGGTTTCTATTGTATTTCGGCATTTGAATGCTGATGGGATGTGAAGGTTGTATATTTAACATTGTGAAATAAAATCTTTATATATCTATTCATCCCAAAGATGTGTTTCATTTATTATGTTCGTTTTGTCCTCTACTCTGGAAATCAGTCAGCTTGGCATGAATGAAAATAAGTATATATGTATACAGTGGAAACTCCATATAACAAGGACATTGGGACAATGAAAATTATCTTGCTATAGGGTAAAATGAGAAGAAAGATGAAACCAGGAAAATTGCACCTACTTGTTATATCAGATCCCCATAAAAAACACTGGGGCAGCATTTCACGTAACCGTCATAAGTACAAGTTCGCCAACAACCCATTGAAACATGCATATTAAATTTAACAAAATTTAACACACGTTTTCAAGAGGATGTCAGTGAAATTCCATCCATACATAAACATAATGCAAGCACAAAAACATCATACATGTACTTCTGTTTGATGGTATACATAAGAGTTTTAATTCCATAACGCAATGATTTATTTCATATATAATATTGTCTTGGAGAAATGACAAGTAATTACAGCAATATTGACATAAATTCTGTCACAATATTAACTGAACCAAAATGAGGTTGGAATTTTTTTGTTTATTTAGTAATCTACATGTTTGTGCTTTTACTTGGTTTGATAATTTAGATAAAAAGATCATAAAAATATAGTTTGTTAAATAAATTGAATCAGTGTCTCTTACAATTAATACATAGTACTACTGATTTGTGCTCCTTGGATTGCCAGATATTGTATGCAACCCTTTTCCTCACTATACACAACGTAAAAGGATTCTATTCATATCTACTGGTGAAGGAATGCAAGGAATCCATTTATTGCTTCTCAGCAAATGTCATTTCCAACAGATTATTGTTGGTTTGTTTACAATTTTATTTCAAAAAAAATATCTACTGCATTATAAAACAACTTATGAACTTAAATACCCCATTTTATTTCTTCAAATAGCAATTGCATTGGATCAGCTTTCAACATTGATCAGTTTTCTTAAAACATGTAGGGATGTTCAGTGGTGTAGCATGGATAAAGCCATTGATGGAGCACAGGCACCATACAACTTTAACTTACAAATCTTACATTCTAAAACAAAATAATACCAGTAAACAATTCATCTACTTTTAATGACCAAGTAAAATATGAATTAGTACCTTTACCAATGAAAATGACATTATTATTCCAGTACAATACAAGGTGTTCTGGGCCCTCTGGGGGTAGCAAGATGTTCCTGATATCTACTAAACACTCTGGGAATATTCTTTGAAAGTGCAATTACAGTAAATTTCATGAAAAAAATTGTACGAGTGTTGGTTAATGAAATAGAAAACTAAATACATGTACATCTCCTTTTGAGCCAGTTAATTTTTTTTCTTCCCAATACTAATCTTTTTATTGGAAATAATACCAGGCACCTATTTTGTTTGTTACTGAAAGTGTAAGAGACTATTTTTTTAATGGCATTTCTACCACTGAAAAAGTGAGTTTAGCAGTTTGAGATGAATGAACTGACATACATGAATGTTTACATCTGTTACACCTACAAAGGACACTCCAGCCTTTATAATGACAATACTTTGAATCCTACTAACATCTGCTGGAATCTTTGGACATTATAGGTCATTAATCATATTGTAATGAAATCGTTATTTACATTACCTAGCCTTTAGAGGGCGTTAGTTATTGTAATTGTTTATTGTTATTGTAGATGTCGCTATGGTTACGTCGCGCACTGCGATGCGCGTACGTGGGGTTAATCTTGTGGGCAGTTTGTGTTGAGCTGTGGAAGAAGGAAGTTGTGCCTTAATTTGTTTGGAAGTTCAGATTATTAAAGTTCTTGGAAACATTACTTGATCTGTAAGTGCATATTATTTCCTGTGTTGGTAACTTAATTTAGTTAAGTGATTGTAAGCTGATCTGAGAGTGTCTGTTGCACAATATATTTTTGTGAGAACGTCGAGTACAGAGAAAGAGCGGGTTCTGACTGAAGAAGTGACGCTACCCAGAGAGTGAGAGACCCGTTTTCGTTACATTGGTGGCAGCGGTGGGATTAAAACAGACACGAGACACGGTACTCGATCAGCATACGGCAGAGCTGATTATCAAAAATAAGGTTAATCGAGCATTAGCTCGACACGGCAACTCCTCACCGGCTTCAACACGGCAGTCTATACCACCTCACTGCTTCAACACGGTGGTCTATAGCACCTCCCTGCTTCAACACAGTGGTCTATAGCACCTCACCGCTTCAACACAGCACTCTATAGCACCTCACCGCTACAACACGGCGGTCTATAGCACCTCACTGCTTCAACACGGTGGTCTATAGCACCTCACCGCTTCAACACAGCGTTCTATAGCACCTCACCGCTACAACATGGCAGTCTATAGCACCTCACTGCTTCAACACAGCGCTCTATAGCACCTCACCGCTACAACACGGCGGTCTATAGCGCCTCACTGCTTCAACACGGTGGTCTATAGCGCCTCACCGCTTCAACACAGCGTTCTATAGCACCTCACCGCTACAACACAGCGTTCTATAGCACCCCACTGCTACAACATAGGGCTGATAGCGCCTCATCGCTTCAACACATCACTCTGTGGCGCCTCCACACAACAACGACGCAGAAAGCATCAGTGTTTGGAAGAAACATTGTGGTCAGAGACTGACTATAGAGGACGAGGTAGAAGTCCTTGCAGCAGAAGTGCAGCGAGGCGACGAAGATCTACGTCGGTCCAAGACAGAGATTCAGTCATTATTAGAACAGAATCAGCTTCTCAGACTGCAGGTAAGAAGGCCGCATATCGATCAGTCTCCTGTAAGTTTCCCTAACCAGTCCCAGAGTGGAACACCACCCACTGCTGGTAGACGGGAACATGAGTCAACGGAGACTCATGCGACCACAATGAATGATAACTTGCTGGTCAATCCCAAGGGACCTGAATCACCAATGCATGGATGCCTAGAGGATCAAACGCAAGTGAAGGTGGCACACGAGCAGACTGCAGCTGCTGAGGCGAAGGAACTTCATGCTGCACAGTGGTCTCCAAGTAAAACATCAACAGCCGTTCGTCGGGCAGATGGGCTACGAACAGGCTTCTTACATAGGCAAGATTTGGATGCTTCAGATGTTCTTGCATCAATTCCTCACTACCAGCGACACAGGAGCGAAGTTCCAGGGGTACGGTCACCTGTTACACTGTCTAAGCCAAATGTATCGCCCGACAAATTCGATGGGAGGACACCTTGGAGGGATTACCTCAGCCATTTTGAAGCCTGCAAGGTCGCCAATAACTGGGGTGATGACCAGGCAAAGGTTTTCCTAGCAGCAAGTCTGAGGGGATCAGCACTGAAGATCTTGGGCAGCAAGGCAGCTGACACTTCTCGGATCGCATAAGCCAGTATGCGACATTCCAGGGGGAACGTGAAGTGCTATTCTTGCGGTCATTACTTCTCCCACAAGAGAAGTTTGGAGAGACACATTCAAGAGAGACATCGAAGAAGGGAGGAACACAAATGCAGAGGGTGCGACAAGTCTTTTTTTAGGAAGGACAACCTGACGAGGCACGTACAGAGTCGACACGAGGGGAAGACAACAGAAGACAAGCGGCAAGACGCGCCTGTGGTAACCCCTGTAGCAGCAGGTGAGCTGAGTATTCATGCTTCGAAGGAAAAACTCTCTTCAGAGAACGGGAATGCATCGAGGCCGACCGGTAAAGATCTCAGCATGCTGTTAAAGGAGAGGGAAAGTGAGACCTCGTCGGTATCGTCAGAGTCAGAAGCTGAGGAGGAGGACTGCCCAACCCCAACGTTTCGGAAGATCCAGATGGGAAGGCCAATGCAGGGGTTGGATCTGCGACGCACTCTTCCGGGCACCCCTCTGCAGGTAGAAGAGAGGTCTTCCTCAACACAGTTCTCGGGGGGCAAGAAGCTCTTTCAGGAGGAAAAGGTACGAGAGTACAGCGTGGTTTTCCTGCATGGGTGTGAGAAGGAAAGTTCGCCGGCGCCTACAAAGTTGCATCACCTCGCATCGGATCAGTCGCTAGGTTCTCCGATGTCCGTACAGGAGCTGGAAAGGGCCCTGGTCGGCCGGGTTAACAGCATTACTGAAGTCACCACAAGACAATCTTTTTGTGACGGGATTCTGGTAGTGGAGGAAGAGATCAGGACCAATTACAGTATTAACTTGAAGGCTGGAGCAATCTTACCAGAAGTTTAACTCATACATGTATATCAATTCAGCTATCATTAATATTGCAATTACTTGGAAACCTGTTTTCTTGTATGTATTTTATGCTGCAATTGAAGTTCATGGCGGAACTCATTTATATTCCTCTTATAGTGATTAAATTTTCCTTACATGTAACTATTGATGTTGTTGTTGTTTTTAGTTTTTACGGCGCTATCATTGAAAATATGAATATTTATGCCAGAATGAATTCCTATGATCTATTCCACCAAAGATGATAATGCGTGTGTATATATTACTTGTACATAACTCTTACCTCATGTTTAACTGCAGGCTTATTCGAGGATAGTGGTACTGCGTACATACTGATAGTACAGGTTGAAATAGTTTAAATTTGGAAAGGACTTGATCTTTTCCCACTCTTGTTCGTGTACAATTATATGTAATTATTGCTATACGTGAAAGTATTCCAGCGGATTTTTCGGCCTTTAATTGCAAAAATGTATTTATAGATGTTGTTCGCAGGACAGAATGATTAATTGAAATAAATGTATAAAAGTTTTATCTATGTAATTTTGCCTCATTCTTGCCAAAAGCATGTATTAAGACGATTTTGTGTTTTTGGTCAGAGGACTGCCCAGACTTGGGGCGGGGTAGTGTAACGAAATCGTTATTTACATTACCTAGCCTTTAGAGGGCGTTAGTTATTGTAATTGTTTATTGTTATTGTAGATGTCGCTATGGTTACGTCGCGCACTGCGATGCGCGTACGTGGGGTTAATCTTGTGGGCAGTTTGTGTTGAGCTGCGGAAGAAGGAAGTTGTGCCTTAATTTGTTTGGAAGTTCAGATTATTAAAGTTCTTGGAAACATTACTTGATCTGTAAGTGCATATTATTTCCTGTGTTGGTAACTTAATTTAGTTAAGTGATTGTAAGCTGATCTGAGAGTGTCTGTTGCACAATATATTTTTGTGAGAACGTCGAGTACAGAGAAAGAGCGGGTTCTGACTGAAGAAGTGACGCTACCCAGAGAGTGAGAGACCCGTTTTCGTTACAATATCAAGAAGTAAACTATCTTATGATATCAAGCCACTAGTACTCCTATTATATATAAGGATAAAAACTGTTCATTCTTATGATAATCTATACATCATAAGTTTTTTTTTATAAATAAGGTTATAAAAAAGAAATAGCACCAACAAATTGGTATCAAGTTAAGATTTAATATATTAATGTTGATTTTTAGTGTACCATCAAAAGGCTTGATTATAAGATTAAGATAAGATATTGACATTAAAATTCTTCTTTCTCCCTTAATACTTGGTCATAAAACACTTTAAAATTCATTTTCAGTACATTCTATTGGTTTCTCAACAACCCCCCACCATCTTCAACTGTAAGTTTCTTTAAGTATCATTTGTCTTCAAACATTTCAACTAACTTAGTGGGTGGCTTCTCAGCCCATTCTTTGTTACTTGATGATTTATGCCCTAATGACGATGACGACAACGCTGACGATGATGATGATGATGATGATGGTGGAATGGGTGGATCTAAACTGAGATGATTCAACATGTCCTGCATCGTTTCTACTACCTCAACCTCATCCTCTCTCTCACGTCCAGCATTGCCTTGTTCATCTTTTCTCCTCATATGCATAGTTCTCGATTTCGAACTGTCGGTTGATGAAGGCACAACTTGACCTAGTCTACCATCTGAGCAATCAGTGCTTGCTATGATCACTTTATCAACAGAGTCATTTTCAAGTGAGCAATGATTATGGTTCGATACTTCTCCTACATCAGAACCAGAGCAAGTTTTACGTATCCTACTGGAAGTTCCACTCTCCTTCGTGCCATTTTTCTCCACTACACCTCCATCAACAACATGGACACCGTCTTCATCATCATCACTGTCAACTTCAGCTGCATCATCCCTCTCCATGGCAACCATCTCTGCTGCCCTCACGATATGAGCTGTCACGACATCCGGACCTGGAGTGGCTCTCCGTATCAGGTCAGGGTAACCCACTTGATGAATCACCTGCGGTCGGTCCGAGTCCATGGACTGTTCTTGACATGGAGCGTCATGGTGACCCGGTGTCTGGTCCTCCCTGTGCTCTGTCCCGTTTCTCTTCATCTCGTCATCCTGTACTACCGATGCTGCTTCCTCGAGGTCATCAAGATCAAGACCAATGTCTCTCTTCTCAAGCTGTGCCTGGTAATTTCAATAAGGAAGACAAACATACCCAAGTCAAGTTTATATTATGTATTGGGAGATCTGTTCATCTTGACACAAATTTACACCAACTCAATTTAAGAGAGAATGTTACGTCTTTTGGATGGTGACGTTAAAGGTCAATCCCCAGACGTAAATAATCATATCTGATTGATACATGTCTGTAAAAACCCAATTACATACATACATACATAACTTGTTTTTCATAAAAATGCTAATTTTGCTAGATAAGTCATTTACTAGTGTTTTCAGACAGTAGGTCAGAACTTGATTATAATAACAGTAGGTTCTTGTATAGCGCTCATGTCTGTCACACGTGACACTCCTAGCGCACCCGATTATGCCCACTCATGCGGTGTATTTTAATCCCTATGTATTGATTTTTATTGATTTTTATTGATTTAGGCAAATTATATTGGTGCACAAAGAAAATAACAATGTTTGTAGAAGACTTTCAAATCTATCTGTGATAGTATGGCCAGGAGGGATTAGACCTACGTGCATGGTCACTGACAGGTGGTTATCTCATCAAATCAGTTCTCAATTAACATAAGAAAAGCTTAGGCATTGTTTGCTATATAGAGGGTGCAAATAGCTATAACTAGTGCAGTGGGGCTTTAAAGAATCATTTTCTCACCTCTCCAATCTGTTGCTCCAGAGCAGAAAGTCTTTCATTTGAAATTGATTGTAGCCACACACAATAGTCTGAGATGTACAGATCATTGAGAATGTAGCGAGGTTCATCGTTTGACAGAAGTTTGTGGATTTCAAAGAAGCACTTCAAGACCTGATTGCGACCTGCATAGAAGACATAGGAAATATACACCAAATATCAAATGAGCTTCAAGTTCGATTATTCTGTCTATTGTCAACTTTAAAGGTAATACAAAGTTTTGGGAAATTTTGAAAATTGGGTGGATAGTGAATCTTTACAATTTTGATATATTTGGATGCCCCTGTGGATGTTTTAAAAGCACTAAAAAAAATTAACCCCTAAAACACTTCTGTTTTCGAGAAAAATTGAATATAAAAATTTAGCGGTGCTCCCGGTAAATTTTGATAAATTTCAAATAGCGCCTATGGCCATACAATGAAAATCTCAGAATATGTAGTTGTGATATATAATTTCCAAACGGGAATAGCTAATCGGTCGATTTTAGTCAAGAAACATTGTTTCATAGCTAAATTAATATCTTGACCTTGAGAGGGAGCTATACAACATAAAGAGTTTATTATTTATAATTTCATAACTTTAGACTCGATTTCAACCGCGACAACGATCAATGAATATTGTAGGAACGCATATGCTTCCAATATGTTAATTTGAACCAAATTCATGACCCCATACCAAAACTTTGTAATACCTTTAATCAAAATTATTATTACTTTTAAAATTGATGAGCTTTTTTTATAAGCCTGTTTGTTTCATCAGCTACCAAATGATGTTACCACAAACTCTTCAATCATGGAAACAATCCCATTAAAACTTCTAATGAAGACCTCATTATTCCTTTAATCTTGAATTTTCTTGAAAGTACTGAAATATTACTTAATTTTGACCAATGCAGATAGAATTCCAACCATTTCAAGACATACATCCATAACTTCAATCATAAGCAGAAACACAGAATTGCATGTTTTAGATTTATATAAACACTGTATATAATTCTGACTACAAAAGTTTATTGATAAGATAAGTTTCCAAACGTTCATAGATTTTTGAGCTGACTTAGTGTACTATGCAGTACCATTAGAGGTAAAAATCAAAGAATTTAATAAGCCTTTACTTTCAGAATGCAACTTTTTGTAGTTGCTTGTGTGAACATTAAGATTCCTATCATATGGCATTACATCTTTCAGTGTAAACACTACCAAATACCGACGCCTATGACTAACCTAGTCTGAGTATCATCCTCACATCCTTAAGCAGCTTGCGACACAACGCCCAGCTTCGGTACAAGGGAAAGCACAGCGCCCTCCTGCAGCAAGCTATGGCCATCTCACGGGGGGTTTGGAACCAGTCAAGGCATGACAGAGTTGAGCTTAACTTGCACACAGTCCATGCTGACTCGACCTATGACCGGTATGACAAGATGGGGTCATAGTTTAGTGGTTGACTTTTTTGTTTGTCAGGTTTACAGTTTCGCACAGGCAATATGCAAATATAATAATAGTTCTCCAATATGCAGTATCAATGCTTCATTTAAGGACACATTTGTAGTCATATTCAATCTGTATAATGTACATGTTATGTCATAAATGATACTAAGGATATTTCAAATGATTATTTCTATGGATAGGTATAAAGATAATATCAAATAAATCAATATTAAACATACTTGCAAATCATTCCAATTTCTTGGGAGGGGACAACATGACCCAAGTCTTTGTGAAGGATTAAACCTCATTTGCTAATTTTGTTTGTTATAGTGAATTAAAATGCCCCTCATACAGTGAGAAAAGGGGAAACCCCTTCCACATACACCACTATGAGGCTGTTTCACTCCCTTGTAAGGTCTCCTAAAAACTGAATCCCACTTTGTTCCTTCAAGGTTTGCAGGGAATCAATTTCCATCTTCAAATATATTACTTATTTCAAGTTGCATATTATGTACTGAGAAAGAACTGTTCATCTCGACACAAATTTCCACTTACTCAATTTGAGAGAGAATGCTATATGAGAGCAATTAAATACTTACAGAATGTTCTCCTTCATTTGATCTGACATTGTAAGCATAAGCAAAGAGAATGTCAGCTACTCCAAGCAATGCGCCATCCACTTCTACATTACTCAAGGTGAATTCTTTACGAGGTAATTTCACCATCAACTCCTTCTCGTCTTCTGTGAAGCCAACTATAATCAGAAATGAAAAGATCATAGTATTTAGGAACTTGTAACTGGTGGACTTCCCTTCCTACTCAAAGAATGCTTGGTCTTAAAAGGGAAAGTCGACCGTGATATAAGTTGGTTAGATGAAAGCAGAAAAATGAGAGAAACAGGGCCATGCTTCATAAAACTTGTTATTAATAACAAATGCTAACTTTCTACGAAAAATTTGCTTATGGCCAATCAAATGCCATGATTTCAGTAGCTTTTAACAGTTATTGTAACTTGTTATTGATTATCAGTTTTTATGAAACAGGGTCCTGATCAGTGAAGGTTTGAGCAAAATGTTTTTTTTTTTTTTTTTAAAGTTATGAGAATTCTTGTTAATGCAGAAACACTTGATGGTAATTCATGATTTCTCTAAAATGCAAGTATCTGTGACTAAACTTCAATGATTGAATGTTGTAATGTTGGATGGCTTTTGGTTGAATATCTTTAGAAATGTGCATGAAAACGCTTATCGTAACACATGACTTTAGTAAGCACTAAAGAAATTATCATAGCTTGATAGGATCTAACAAACAGATACAATGTCAAGGGCTATTAAAACTAAATTTTCAATCCCCCTTTATGATTTTTTCATCATCTAAAATTTTGAAAATCAGAAAAACTCAAAAGAACTGTGTATTGATGCCTACTGGAATGCAGGAGGTGCGATAGCTCAGTTGGTAGAGCAGTGGTCTCATAATCCGGTGACCCGGGTTCGAAACCAAGTCGATGCGCTAGTGCCCTTTGGTAGGGCATAATTCCTCATTACCAGGTCCCTCGGAGAGGACGTAAAGCCATCGGCTGTCTGGTTGCTTACTTACAAGCATTTATGCTTTCTTAGCAGTCAGGTAAAATAACCACCACCACCACAAGGTTGAGTCCGCTATTTACCATTGTACGTGAAGTCTTGACCCGGGGCTGCTTCTCCGGCTAAGACCATCTTTTCTCTCATCTTCTTGTAGTTTTTAACCCATGAAGGTTTGAATTGAAGGAGGGGCTGGATTGCATCATCTTGATACAAGTCGGCTCTGGGGAGAGAAAATACGCAAAAATGAGATATAAAAATATTAAAACAATGCATATGGTTGTACAATCACCATGACGATCGAAAAGGTCACTCCTCATGCATTTGTTCATATTTCTAGAATTTGCAGTCATAGTAAAGTACCTAAAACCTAAGTTTGGTTATCTTTCATTTCAGATACTACATGAATGGTAAGACGTTTTCAAAAGACGTGCCATCTATGATGCACTATTTTCAGGTAACCGAATGTATCAAAATCTGTTTAACTTTGCGAGTGTTCAACTGAACCCTGCTGTAACTGATAAATCTTGTCCTTTCTAATATTTGAAGAAGAAAAAAAAGGAGGAAAATCAAAAAATTATATTACCTAATAACGTTGATTGTACTTACAGGTAATGACTGTCATCAAACTTCTCCTTCTCTGCCATCATCCTAGCTCTCTTTCTCTCTGGTAACGAGATGTTATCTGCCTCATCGATGTCTACCACTCCACAGATCTCATCCTGGACGGTGATCGAGGAAGAGAACAAAGGGAATATCTTCATCAATGTTACTCTTATGTTTAGCATACATGCTATAGGGTAGCTGTAACCATAATGCATCATAATGTTGTCTTTCTCGCGTTGAGATATATCATAATGTGTTATGTGCTATACAATAACAGATTTTTATTATTATTATTACGATATTACTTCTTTAAGAGATGATTGGTATTAAAAATCAAAGAGTAGGATAGACGAGAGAGACATACTGAAGCTTTTTGTCTTTGTTTCTCACAGCTTCTGTTCATATTGTCCCATTTTGTTTTTCTGTTCATTCTTGCAATTTACTCTGATGAGTGCAAGATAAGAAGTTTCAGTATATCTCACTTCAACACTATCTTCTAATATATATTTCTTGCTTTGGAGGGAAATAATTTGAATGAGTTTGGTGCTGGCTTGCAAATGAATGAAATAAAAACTAAGCCATCATGACAATTTACATATTTCAATTGATAACGAAATAATTTTATTGAGTTGCTCGTTTGTTCATGGTAATACGACTTTGAACTTTACAAAGAGTGTGAAAGGGTCTCAATCAATTCATTTATTTTCCATTAAAATTCAAAGTAAACAATACATAAAGCTTGAACAGCAAAATCGGAAGGACCACAAGATCAGCAAAGCTTTGTTAGAACTGTAAACCATACCCTCAATCTCTTGAAGACACCACTTCTCCTATTAGCGAAGCCATACGTCACATTTCCACCGAGTCTCCCCCCATCCTCCTCATCTCCACAAAATGGCTGCTGTTCAACCTGCCAATCAAAGTCCTCCTCTCCATCATCTCCATCACCTCTCTCTTCATCATTTCCTACAAAGCAAAAAGAAATAGAGAACACAAAGAAAATATGTTAATGTAAAATTAAAATTCATCAAAAATCACACTGGAAATACCATTTTAAAACAAATGACTTGCACAGAGGCACATGCAAAATAGGTATGCTAAAGTGAATGATAGTGGCAAACTCACTTCACCACTTCAAAAAGATAATAATAATAATAATTCCGCATTTATATAGCGCTTAACCCTTACTATACTGGGGGGGGGGCCTGGGAGGCCCCCCCCCCCTCGACATTCTTGGAGATTGCGCCGCAACCGCTTAGAATTTTGAATTGTCGTTTTTCCCTCAAGTCTTACGCTCATTTTGATACCATTTTCATCGAAATCGGATATACCTGTAGGGCGTTACATAACAATTAGTATGCGCATGTCATCAAAAAAAAAAAAAAAATTAAAAATCGCATCAAAATTTGCATAAATTATCATTATTAATTACATTAAAATAACTTTTTTGTGTTAGAAAAGAATTTTCATATGAACAATGAGTTTCAACATTCAAAAAGTGGAGTTTGACACGTTTTCTGTAAAATGCATAAAATTAGCGCATTTTGCATAATTAATTAGGCTAACAACAAAAATGTGCATATTCGGAAAAAACTAATTATACCATCTTGTTCCTTACGTAAATATCTACAAACATGCAAATTTTCGTGTTCATCGGACAATCGACGGCCGAGATCATAGCGGGGGGGGGGGGGGGCCTCCCAGGCCCCCCCCCCCCAGTCAGTGGGTGCTCAAAATAGCCCAGTACAGTAAGGGTTAATACATCTATAATGTCTCTAAGCGCTTTACAGATATACTATTACCCCGGTCATTGGATTCAAAACTTGCCCGCACACATTGTGTGCACAATCTCCACTCCCTGGGGAGCATTCCAGCCAGGCGTTACTTGACGCTCAAAACTGTTTGACCACCACTGACGGTCGCATCCTATCGGGTACCCATTTAAAGGGAAAGTCCACCCCAAAAATAAGTTTGTTTCGATAGAGGCAGAATAATAAGAAAATCAGGTGAGTGAAAGTTTGAGCAAATTCTGAATGAAAATAAGAAAGTTATGAATTATTGAAGTTGTGATCAATCAAATACAAATTGGCAACTCTGTGACGTATTATACGAGCTCTCCTTCATTTGCTTTGTGCATAATATTCCATAAAATCATGTTTTCTTCGTTATTGATGACGGAATATATATTTGTTCCTTGCAGGGGGAGTATAGAAACATATTTGCAATTATTATATTTAGGGTGCATGTATGGTTGAAATTTTTCTTGAGGGAAAATGAAGTACTAAGCAAATACTAAGCAAATGGAAGTTGAGCTCGCATTTTACGTCATAGAGTTGCCAATTTGTGTTTGATTGATCACAACTTAAAAAATCCTAACTTCTTTATTTTTAATCGGAATTTGCTCAAACTTTCACTGACTTGTTTCTCTCATTTTTCTACTCCTATTAACACTAACTTAATTTCAGGGTGGACTTTCCCTTTAACACCTGGGTGGAGAGTAGCAAGCGCAGGTTAATATCTTGCCAAAGGATATTAGTGCCGTGTCTGGATTCGAACCCTCAACCTTCACATCTCCAGTCAAGCGCCTTAAACCACTCGACCACGACACTCCTATGATATAACACACAATATTTCATTTTGTTTAGTCTTTAACATTTGATACAGAAGTTGAAGCATCTTTCGTACTGTAAATCACTGTAAAACTTCATAGAATAAACATTGTACATACCAATTACTTCAATGCATGGTTCTTTAGCTGAAGTTTTTCCAGATGGTGCTAACAGTTTAGTAAGAAGGTCCAAACCTTGGAACTCTTCTCCTTCAGACTCCTTAGGAATTCTGACAGTAAACATTCCTGTGAATATCAATTTAAAATTCAAACACATGACAATTTCCACTCTGCTGTGAAGATTAATTACTTTTGCTGTTCCACAAAATCAATATTTTGTTATTTGACGTCTAACGTTCATTTAAATGAGTTGGTTAATACTTGAAATGCAAATCAGACCTATAAATTAAAAAAATCAGCATAATTCTGTGTCATCTGTTACTATTTTGAAAGTTTAGGTGTTTCTAGGACAGATAAACATCTCATAAGCCCAAAATGATATTGGAATCATAAAATAACTTAATCCAATGAATAAAGACAAAGTGAATTTGAGGGGTTTGTAAACAAATATAATTTCAATTCATAACACAAGTTCTAAAAAATAGGCTGTGTTGATCACTTTTTGAAAACCTCTGATCAATTTCACACTGTGTCTGTAATGATGATCTATGGCTATCAAAGATTAAAAGATTATAGCAAACTAATTTCTAATTTTTTCCATTTCTAAATAGCAAACTAATTTCTAATTTTTTCCATTTCTAAATAGCAAACTAATTTCTAATTTTTTCCATTTCTAAAACAAAGTGACGGTAACTGCACAAACCTGTATCTACATCATATGAAGCTTTCTCTTTTCCATCTTCTATCAGACGTCCAGGAAGATTCAACCTACCATTCAAGAAACAAGAAAATATTAGTAAAAGGAGTAAAAGCTATATCTTCAATCTTGTCTCTAAATCATGCATCATTACGCAATTTCCATCACACTACAAACATTTCTAGCTACTATACTTGAAGTAATCAAGAACATGACATAATTTCTTTCCTGTAACATGATTGGATTATTTAGCATTTCTGATATATGACAGATCAGGAAGTTTAGAAATTTAAAGTCATGTAGGACTATAATCATTCTTCCTTTACCCCCCAAATGGAACTTTTTAATAAAAGCCTTACAAAGATAGTTGTCATCTAATTTGACTGTTGACAGATAGGCGTTGTACAGTTTATGAAACTGTGCCCTGGGGCCTGTGCTGTAATTTAGAGTTGAAGTATTCTCCTAAGCACTACAATAAGTTAACAAATCTGAGTAAAATCCAATTATATTCATATAGTTTTTGCTCTATATTTTATGACATATATAATGTTTATCCCTGAATGTTTGTTCAACAATCTCACCTCAGAAAATATGGCTTTGAATGGAACTTGAAATCAGCGCCATCAACAAATATTTCTGTCTCTGATACCTTTGCATAGCGTGCTTTGATGATAATAGTGAGGTACGATGGGTCCTGCTTCAGCTCGAATGCAGGAGTCAACATGATGATCCAAAAGCTCCAAAAAGTTCAAAGTCAATGGCAAATCTAGAATATAATTAATAACAAAACAAAAAATGCATTGTATTATACTTTGATGTATTGTAGTTTCAGTTTGTAGGTTTATGCATTTTCTTTTTGTTCTGTTTAATATGTAATTGTTTACCCAGTATTATTGTATTTTGTTTGTTAAAGCGCTTAAAGACTTCAGTGGTAAGCGATTTATAAGCATCGTTTTTATTATTATTATTATTGTTACTGTAAAAGTTCAGCCAAGAAAAAAATAAACCCTGCACAGTGACTGACAAGATAAATATTATCTGTCCATTTATTGGTCTACCGTATAGAAAAGTCTCTGAAGATGGGACAGTCTGTATTTACAGACGGTCCATGGCCATGAGAATGATATTTTTTGGGTAGATATTTTTCATTTAAAGCATAGCCTTGGCTTGATATTAGGCTACTTGATATGATGAATCATATTCACTTCAGAATGACAAACGCCTATAAACAAAAACAACAACATCATATCACATGATAATCTAATAATATATATTAATTAGGCTACTTGATATGAATCATATAATCTAATAAAGATATATGTTAAAATTCTTAAATAGAAATAAAATCAGGGTCATCTTTCTAAATGGATTATGAATTATGGTATCCTCTTAAATTCGCTCGTCAACTTTGAGTTTCCTAAATTTGAGATATTCTTTGTTTTCATTAGTTACAGTAACACACGTTTTCATTCAAATCACAAGCTTACCAGTTACCTTTTGTTGATGGACATAAACAAATTATGATTTAGGATAAATAGGAAGAACTTAGAAATTTAGTGGGTTGTTTCACTCCATGGCAGTTATATCTTTGTCAGTGACCTGCCAGAGTAGTCAGGAAGTGTACAACCCGTTTCACAAAACCATGATAAACTACAAATTTATGATTTTGATACTATCGGCTAAAATAAAAATTTGATGCTTCATCATGTTCCATCAGATTTCATCCTGAATTGAAAAAAAAAAGATTATGACTATAAGGCTTTAATATTAGTTCAACTCAAAGTCAAACCATTTAAAATAGTAAAAATCTCAGCGTGGTCGCACAAATGATACAATCATCAAATTTAAAATAATGATATTATTGTTTTCCCTAATCATTTTGAACATGCAATATATCTATACCCTTTTCTAATGAATGGCGAGCCCCTAGATCTAGGGGTCGATATATAAATTCTGACCACTACTTTTAAATGGTGTGGAACTGTGGATGTCTCCAAGTCCAATTCCAAGTGCCTTAAAAAAGGCTAATCGAATGAACATGTTGGCATTGACCAATATTTTCTTCATTTCTAAAGACTCGGAGGAGACGTCACTCACGTCAAGATATTTCAGTTCCCTTGTGTTTCATATTAAGACCATGACACAATGACATGGAAAGTTTACTCGCTTAAATTGTAAATAAAAAAATAAGAAAATTGCACCAAAATATATTCCACACTTCCAGCATCTTTTAACGCATGTGGGACTGCTCACATTTCCACACGCACACTATCAGCTATCGGCATTTCTCGATTATCATCAACATGTATTTACATATCACATTGTCAACTTCAAAGAAAATCGCATACATATCATATGATCGCGTCATCATTCACCTACTTCATTTAATTACCCAATTCGAGAGAGAAACATCAGAATCTTCCCATCTGCAGCAAGAAAGCAAGACACAATATTCAATAATTAGTCTAGATCCAGGCGCTCTTTAAAATTGGTCACGAAAGATAGCGCTCGATAATTAAATCGGAATAAATAATCAGTACCTTTACCATTAATTGGACAAGCACCCCCGGAAAATTACCACCCTGAAAACTACCCCAAGGACAATAACCCAGAGGAAAATTACCCCTATGACAATTTTTCCCCATGAAAAATTGCCCCCCCCCCCACATTAACCACCACCCCTGAAAATTACCCACCCCTCCCCCCCCCCACCACATGTTCATTGAAGGGAAATCTACCCTGATAATGAGTCAGTGGTTTTAATATTAATAAGAGCAGATTCTTTTCTCTTTTTTTTTGGGGGGGGGGTAATTTTTTTCCTCTTTTTCCCACGGTCTGCCCAGACAAAATATTTGATTTCTATTAAGAGGCAATGTATACCCGCGGGGAATATGGAATGGGTCAAGTTAAAGTTCAGTTTCTGCCCTTTCATATGACACCTCAATCAGGAAAAATGAGCAACGAATAACAAAGTTCTGTTTTTTAAAATGATGCTTGCATTTCCATAATTTGATTTTAAAAGTTCGCTTTTACTGGCTGCCTGCCGTAGGGCAATTCCACGGTAACGGAAGGACACTCAGACAAGATTTTTGAACTTCAGGTTCATACTAAAAGAACTGTTTTATTAGTATAAGATGTGAAACAGTACAGATATAATACCTATATAAGTGCCTTTAATTCTCCCCCAAAAAATTGTCATTATAGTTAAGTAGTTTAAGAATGTGCATATTAATTATCTCGGTAACGGAAGGACATAAAAATGGACATGGTTTTTCCAGTTAATTAGTTTTTATCCAAACTCTGTGAAGTTGATGAAGCTTTCCACTTGACTGAAACACATTTTGTTCCCCATAGTTTAATACATACTAATAAAACAGTTCTTTTAGTATGAACCTGAAGTTCAAAAATCTTGTCTGAGTGTCCTTCCGTTACCGTGGAATTGCCCCGTAGTAACAAGCAGAATTGACAAAAGACCTAACCCCGTTTCATTGACAATCAACCACCTGCAATCAACCATGCATGAAGTCTTTCGTCTATGTCTGATCGTCAACGAAACGGAGTAATTAAGTCTTTTGTCAGTTCCGTTTGTTACTACGGCAGGCAGCCAGTGAAAACGAGTTCGTTTATATCAAATTATGGAAATGCAAGCATCACTTTAAAAAAACGGAACTTTGTAGTTCCTTGCTCATTTTTTCATGATTGAGGTGTCATATACAGGGGCGGATCTAGCTTTTTGCTAAGGGGGGGGGTTGACCCAATGACGATGCGAAGCATCGTCCACGAGCCGCGTAGCGGCGAGGCGATTTCTCTCCAGTGTGCGCTTTTTTTTTTTGGCGGCGGCGGCGGCCCAAGGGGGGGGGGGGGGGTTTAACCCCCTAAGCCCCCCCCCCGTAGATCCGCGCCTGATATATAAAAGGGCAAAAACTCAACTTTTTAGAAATGTGATTTTCTCTTCGAAATTCCGATACCGCCCGCCAAATAACTTTTTGGTTTCCTTCCTTCAAATTGCTTTTTGGTTTCCTTCCTTCAAATTGCTTTTAATCACTAATGCGTGAAATATGCATCATAAATTATGAGTTGCATCAAATGAAAGAGGAGGATCGAAGCTTTAAAAATATGTGTCATTTATTAATTATAATTGTGATTAAATTATGATAAAACATCGATAATTCTCGGTTTCTTTTTTCTGGGTCGCACTGTACAACGACCAAGCGAAAAATATCATTTTGTGAGAGAGGAACTAAAAGAGTTTATATTCTACCTATGCCCCTTATATTCTATCTATAACGGTAATTGTATAGGCCATTTATGCGATGTCGTGCGATATAGAGTGGGAAACATTTGCATTTTGTAATTTCGAAACATTATTATAGAACACGCTTTGGGGCGATTTTATTATAAATTTCGGAGGGGGCGACCTCTAATTTTTTTTATATGCAATTAGAGCGTGCAACTATATAGCGGTGATTTCCATTCTTTAACATTAAAACTTTCTAGAGTGCTTCAGGACCTAAGGTGTCTGTTGAAATTGAAGCGCAGTAGTAATTATTTTCTCTCTTTTTTAGGGCGGGGGGGGGGGGGGGGGTGTAAATTTCCCATTGAAAAATCGCAGGGGTACGTATCCCTCCCACCCCCCATCAGCACAGCCTATAGGCCTATTTGGAAATGTATATTTGCTCGCTTGTTGGATGGCCTTTAACTTCCCCCTCAAAAGCATGGGAAATAAACATTTATCTTGTTACTTATTATCCTATTTGTTTTGTTATTATTCCATCAGGTTGTGGATTATCATGAGCTACCAAAGCCTACCAACACTGCCAACTAGGACTAAGTATCGATAAGTCAGGCCCGCCCCTTTTCTAGAGAATAGATCTTCCGAAGATTTATACCGGGGTCTCAACTTCAAGAGGCAAAGGCAATATAAAGGGCCTGCATCCGCGCGTGCGTGTCATCTCGATGTGCCATCCGGAAGTCTGCGTGTGCATATCGCAGTTTTGTGCATGTTGAACTTGCGGACACGTACGAGTGCGCAAAATCATCATCATCATCGGATCTCGCCGGAGGAGCAACAGACTGATTATTCACTTTTTCTAACCAGGAATCTGCTCTTAAAATACGAACTATTCTATTCCCTGTGTATACCGGACACCTGTATAGATATGGATGAGAGCTACGATGTTATTGTGCTTGGCACAGGTCTGAAGGTAATGCAAATTGTGATTTACAGCTAATCATCTCTTTTGTGTGTTGCATTGAATTTGTGCACAAAGCTTGTTGTAATATGCAGACACTTTGGAATGAATGGGATGGGCGTGTGTCTGTGTGGCAATTGATCGTGAAGCTTGGACTCTCCATTATTCAATGTCTGCAAGCTCGGACATGATTGCATGGAATCGTTTTTATTCATCGTGAAATTGAATGAAGAGAAAGAATATAAACGTTTTTGATTGTGAATGAATGAGATCTATGCATTTGCACCCATTTCTTAATCTTTCATAATGTTCATCTTGACTTTAACTCATGTTTCAGATTAGACAACAAACGCGACATCAGGCAGAATGTTTGTGATTTGACAGTTGCCTAGTTGAGGCCCTAGCCTTGGGACAGATGAATCATGATGATTTTCTCTTCCAAATCCGATTCTGTCCACATAATGCATATAAATATTTGTGTTAATAAGCTTCATTATTTTTTGTTTGTATGTTTTCATGATTTTCTTTGTTTGTGCAATTACATTTTCAGTTGAGAGATTGACAGGGGTTCTTGATAATTAGTTCCGACTCCCTTCTATTTTGCTTGTTATATTTTTTAAAGCAATTTGACCCCCTTGTTTACACTTGATTACTATTTTTCCCTTTGAATTACACCCCTTCCTTTCACAAATCCTGGAGCCACTCACTTGAAATCAATCTGTGATGAGCCAAAGATAAAAAATTGCTTGCAATTTTCATTGTTTTCATTTATAGTCTAATGTGGGGTTGCAAGACAGTTGAGTCTCAGTTGCAATCGATCGCATATATCAGTTGCAAATTTTGCAACTTGCAATCAATCACAACTTTCTTGCAACGCCCCATTAGACTGTTATGAAACATTTAGAAATAGGGAGTACAAACATTTTAGATACCGTAAATAACGTTGTATTAACCGCACTTTTTTTACCGCCGGTAAACATCAAAAGTCGGGGGTGCGGTTTATACACGTTACAGACATAATTCATGCTGCAAATTGTGTCACTGAGGCTAAAGTTCTTGGCTTAGTTAGATACCATCGTCCTGAAAATGACACTCGTTTTTAACGCTTTTCAAATCATACATCGGAAGTTCTGATATTAGAAAAAATATTTCTAATGTGAATGTTATACTATAATCTTGAATCTGATAAATTTTCATGTAAAAATATGAAATTTGGGGCCTGGAATTGTGCTCTGTCACTGCCAAGTCGATCATAATTGTGTTGGGATTGTTATTACATACGTGCAGTGCACAAACAATTTGCATTGCCCCACCTGTGATAATTCATGTAGTGAGATGAAGAAATACGTGACGAAGAAAAAAAAAAATATTTCAAGCGATATTTTGTATGTAAATACTTGTCACGAACTTACAAATATGCAATATTTTATATTTTGAACTATTATTATTGTAATATTTCTGGTTGATTGATGATTTTAACTTACGTGAAGATGGATGTTTGTTGATTCTAAATACATGTATATGTCTGGTGGTGGGAAATGGATGGATTTCGTGTGTAAGTACGTGTGTTGGTTACACGATACATAAGTGTAACAATTTTGGCCAAATTTTACAATATAAATAATGAAATAAATATATATTATAGTATTGTAATTTATTTATTCTGGAAAATTACAAGAATTTTTTTTTTAACCTCTTAAAAATAAACATTTATAATAACAACAGTAATGAAAGAGCCTGAATTGTAAATCCAATATGGCAGCTTCCATGAATCTTAACTTTACACAACAACATCGGACAAATATTGACAAAATAATCATTTAATGACAAATTGAAATCAAGATTCATGTACACTTGCAAATAAAACACGATTAAGGACAGGAATATGAATGTAAGTACAACTTTTCATTACGTTTTCATGTGAAATTAGTGTCTGACGAAAGCAGTGCTTTTCATCAGGAATGGTGTGTGAACATCCCCCCTGCTGGTCGGCCCAGCACCTGCCCATTCCTGACCACTATTCTTACTATCAAACTTTGGCAAAAGTGATTAATTTTTTTTTAACCGAAAACCGTCCTGTTTTAACTAGCGTTCAAACGGAATTGAAAATATCTGTAATGTTACAACACATATTCAGGGGGAGAAGAAAAAAGAAGAAAAACAAATATAGATCTAGATCTAAAATAAAAAAATAAAAAAATATATTTTTTTTTTTTTTTTTTTTGAGGGCGAAAAAGAGGGGTGCGGTTAATACACGAGGGCGGTTTATACAACGTTATTTACGGTAGTCCGTTTTTCCCACGCTCGTGGGTTAGACGTTCCATTTCCCTTCCAGTCTTCAGCATACACTGTGTGGCTGAGGTCAGATACTCTCATACATGTATCTTCTACTAGGTTACTAGTACTAGCATCTCCTTCCGGGGTTTGTTAAGATCATTATTTGCATGCTCAATTCTATTCTTCTTGTACAAGCTACATGAGTAGAACAAATTGACAATGTTTGAGTCATAAATTAATTTTACCGGTATTCTTACATGCAGTGATGAAAGTATTATGAAGTGATCAATACTTTGAAAATGATTGGCTAATGCGGAAGCAAATGAAATGTAAGAAGTTATTTGTAAAATTGGAAAAAAATCAGACATGGAGTATCAAAAGAATAATGATTTTTGTCCTTGTCCTACATGTACTGTAGTTGCTGTTTCATCTTGAAAAGTTTTTGTGCTTTAAAAATGATTTAATTTTTACATAAAGAATGGCAGACAAGCTTGAATTAAGCAGCCATGACCAAGGGCAAGGGGCAATCTATTTTTAAAAGTTGCCCCTTGCCCATGGAGATTTAAACAGAGCATTTTCCGAAGAACCAGGGGCAATTTTCTAAAAAAGTATAATGACAACTAATTACACAAGTTATTTAAGCTCAAACATACAATGATAGTTTAATAATGTGGAAACTATCAATTTTCACAAACCTTCCGCCACACTCTCGGCGGAACACAAACGGTCTGTGGTGGAAGCTAGCGGGCTGGCAGTTTGCTAGTGAGGCTACTGCGCTAGCGGTAGATCTGCTGCATGCAAAATTACTGGGAATCAAAAAGATCGCGGTGGGAAGTTGGGTGGCTAGATTTTTGCCAAAACAATGTTAGATTGGCTGCTGGCAAAATGAAAGCAACTACAATCGAGAACATCGTAGGTGTTCTTAACTTGTCAATGAGAGAATTCTAAATTCTATTTGACATGATATGGCAAATTAGACCAACAAACGAACCTTGATAGATCTATAATGACAAATGCCAGTTTATTTCTCCATTTTCTTGTTTTCTTGATCCTTTGCGCCATTTGGTCATTAAAGAGTCAATGCAATGAATCGGGAGCACTTGTGGCCGGGTGAAAAGGGCAATTAGATTGTGTGCAACAGCGCCATCTAGTGCCGCGTGAACGTGCCTACCATCGGGCGTCTAATTTTCACGGCAAAAAATTGCGCCTTGCCGTCTAGTTTTAGATGACTTACGAGCTCAATTGGTGACTTTAAGAGTGCAAGGCTTAATGGCAGAGTACTCATTGTGGACTTGTAGATTCACATTTTGATATTTTGATTTCATCAACTGATTTCTTAAAGTTTCATTGACTTGCTGGTCTGATTTTTCTGCTTTCACTAATCAACAAACATGTACGGTACTAATTCCACTCTAGCTAACTTTACTTGAGAGGTTAAATTCCCTGTAATACATTTGTGTGACTTTCATTCATGCTTGATGCTTTATTCGATGTACCTTTTAGATTCTAGTACAATGTACATGTAGTAGTACAGTCGTTTACAAAAAATGGCTCCCAAGCCTCTAACTTATTGCAACAGAAAATATTTCAACTCTTTTAGTATCATGAAAATGCACTTAATAACATGTATACATTTCTATGGAATCCAAGTGTAGAGAGTTTTGAAGAAAAAAAATCAAGGCTAATTATCGTTAGAGCTGATTGGTCGGGCTAACTTGAGTTTGTTGTGTTGTGTGCTAGCTAGCAGAGCAGCGTGGCTGTGGTACTTACACATGTACATTAACAGCTCTGAGCTATAGCTTACAAGGACATGCTCTGATGAAATTGTGAAAGCAAATAAATTGCATTACAAACTGTAGTACTACAATGTAACACTAGGTGGGAAATAAATAGATTGGGTTTACTAGCATAGAAGAAAGAGAGATACAGGGTTACGACAGAAGGCGATAAAGAGAAAACAGATGAAAAGATAGTTAGTGAGAGAGAGAGAGAGAGAGGGGGAGGAAAAAGGGCATCTGGGGCAGACTTAATTGTAAGAATTCATCAGAGGCTGTGTGGTGACCATGTAGGACTATTTTTCATAACATTTTGTTTCAAATGTTATAGTCATTTAAGAAAAATATATGTTGGTAACCATTACACTTAATTTATTACAAGTCTGACAGTAAGGGGGGGGGGGGGATATGGGCAAAGATCTGAATGGCGGATATCCTTTTACCAATCATGTAAATCAGTGGCAGAGGGAGTGATTATTTCTTCTGAATATTAATCTGTTTAATCTTGGTCCTGCTCCTCAAATATTGTTGACCAAAAAGAACTGTAATTTTCTAATCATAATGATGTTCATCACCATCACCTTCATCTTATGATCATCATTATTATCATAATCTTGATCATCATGATCATCAACATCTCCATCTACTCATCATCACTATCACTCACCTTCATATTATGATAATCATCGTCGTCGTTTTCATCATCATCATCATCATCATCATCATCATTAATGTCATCATCATTATCATCATCATCATCTTCATCATCACTTTCATCTTCACCACTTTCATGTTATGATTATCATACTATTTTACAATATCCTATCCTACATTGACACACATTTTCAGCACCACTATTTATACTTGAGTTGTTGAAATTAAATATGTGGATCATGACTTTCATACAGATATGAGATAAATCAGTTTGTATCTAGAAACAAAAATTATTTATAGACTTATATTTATCCAATAATTAATATGTAATTCTACTTTTATCAACAATTGACAAGATCATATCCTGAAAGGTTAAAATCATAAATGTTTGGCTATTTTTCTTTTCTCTTTCCAGGAAAGTGTGCTGAGTGGACTTATGTCCGTGAATGGCAAGAAAGTCCTTCATCTGGACCAGAACAAGTACTACGGTGGAGAAAGCGCATCTCTAACTCCTCTCAAAGATGTAAGTCAAATTTTTATTTTAACAGGAATTCAAATAAACGGTCTAAAGGTATCATAACTTGTGAAGCTAACTGGAGCTTGGCTTTAAAGTATATATGTGTTGTCCAGTTGAAGGGTTCCTCACCAACTACAGGTAATTAATTAAAGGTAGAATTTAGTAGAATCATTCTGAATTTGGACCCCTACCAGTGTCAATCCATGCCATATTTTGGTGGCAATTTACATGTACACATATAACTAATGAGTGACTTTTTAGGTAAATTAGAATTAAAGTTTCCCTGAAATAATTTAGGTACCGGTAATTAATACAGCAAGCTAAAAGGCAAACTCAAGGGCCAGTGTATACTGTATTATTAATTCCAATAATGATTTACATTTGCACCTACTCATATCCTTATTCCTTGTACTGTTGTACATGTACACAGAGCTGCCAACTAGTACGGATTTCCCGTAATTGGTACGGAAATTAACGACCATTACACGGAATGTTGTTTAAAATTACGGATTTTTTTTTTTTTTTTTTTTTTTTTTTTTTTTTTTTTTTTTTTTTTTACTTTTTTATTTTTTTACTTTTTTTTTTTTTTTTTTTTTTGTTATATTTTTTTTTTCCCCCCATTTTTCCTGGAAGACTGTGTTGTGATGATATGAAACTCATTATTTAACAACTTTGTGTGAGTAAAATCACCCAAAATTTCAGATAATCATGTGTCTGTGCAATGTTGGCGTGCCGTTTTTATTAGAGTCATAGCGCCGCATAGGAAATTACTGATTTATACCCAAAATTACTGATTTTGAGCCTTGTGATTACTGATTTTCTGTTCTGGAGGTTGGCAGCTCTGTGTACATGTACATGTAGTATACAGAACATGTTAAGAGGATTATGTGTGTGTGTGTGGGCCTTTACAATCAAACCTTGCTGCTAATAACACACTTCATTTAAGGCAGATTTGTTCAGCTAAATCCATGTATGAATATTCATAAACTATTATTCACTGCACTAAATCAAAATGGATATTATTCTCACATTCCTTCCCCAATTTATAGCGGAGCCAAATTAGAAGCAAAAGAAAACATCCATGAAGGAATATAACGAGGCTGTAAACAAACAGTATAAAAATAGTTCTATAGTGCTCTTTGTTTCATACATTTTGTAGATTTGTATACATGTATAAGCCTAATACGTTGGGTCGAGCAGTACAATTCAATCTAGGGTACATGTATGCAATATGACCATGGCCATATCTGTGTGTCTGAATAGAATACAAGTGTGAACTATTTGTCCATACAATGCAATGCCAAGAGTGTGACTAATACATGTACATTTATGGAATTAAAGGGAAAGATTACCCCCTAAAATTGTCAGTCTGTTCTTTTGTGTCCTAGCTCTTGATACATGTATTTTGGAAATCTCAAAGCTTTGAATTATTAATTGTATAGGATGTGTTCAAGGATTCTTCGATATACATGTATCTCATGAATAACTCATGAACTACATGTAGCTACTCCTGAGTTGTCAAATGTTAGCATGATTCTATACCCAATAATATAGTTCCTTTTGTTATACAATAGGATATGGTATTTTGATTATCAGCTGGGAAGCCTCTAATATCATAAATGTTACATTAGGAAGAAGCTGGCAATTTACAATATTGATTACCGGTATACAGATAATTTCATTTCATTTCAAACCTGCAAATATCTCTGGTACTGAATTTCTATCAAATATATGCAAATACTTTAGTTTCAAAATGAGAGAGTGGACATTTCCATGAACACTGTATACTACGCTCTGGATACAAATATTTAAAAAATATGTATTTAGGACATTTTAAATGCAACTGATAGGATATCTACTCCTGTCTCATTGTTGCCAATTTGTTTGATTTGTAAAATTTATTCCTTTTGTCACATTTTGGATTTCTACAGTATACAGCTAGTCATTGACTAAATGTTTATTCATGGCGGCTCTCGATCAGCGGGGGTCTCTATATGCACACATTATTTGTACAGCATGGAATTACTTATGACAGTCACAGACATACTTTTCATAGCATGGTGCAGACGGATTATCGCTGGAAATGAGATCATACTAAGCCAGGATACATGACATGTAACCATTCAACTGTACATACTCATGTACATGTACATGTACTTGTAGTTCATGACCTTGCTCGTCTTCTATGTGACTGCTAGTGCTAGTGTGAATTATTTATCCATACACATGTACATGGTCCATTGTCTGTGCATGTACAGTTGAAAGTGTATGATTGTACACGCACCATGTAATAGACAGGTGCTATTAAAGCATACAGATGACTCTGTAGTACTCCTACATGACAATCTGCAATGTATAATGTTAATGTACTTAAGATAACAACAACAAAAAATGAAAAAATTAATGGCTGATTTTGATTTTTATATGATTTATCTAACGGTGCTAGGTTTTAAAACAACAAAAGAGAATTTTTAATTCTTCTATTATTTTTGCTAGTTTATGAAAGTAAATGCCGAAAATGATTCTTCTGTATTTCTCTTCAAATTTGTATTTCTGATTGGACTATTTATGTTTTCCCTCTCTTCATTTCATCATTTTTTACCTTCTTTGATAATGCTAATTTATTCAAATGTCAAAATCACAAGTAATGCCTGTTATGAAAGTTTTGGTTTATTATCAAAGAAGAGTTAGAATGTATAGACATTCCATACTTAGTAATTATCTCATTTATTGTTAACTTGTCCGAATAGACACACTTCAACATGAAGTGAATATACACAACAGAGAAAGAGGCAGATTCAAGCCTTTTTCTTTTATCCTTTCCCTTCTCACTCTCATGTCTGAGTACTTTCTGACTCTCCTATCTGAGTACTTTCTCTCTCATTCTCTCTCACACACACACACACACACACACACACTCTCTCTCTCTCTCTCTCTCTTTCTCTTTCCATCTCTCTCTTTTTCTCTTTCCCTCTATCTCCCCTTCTGTCTACCCCCTCTCTCTCCCCCCTCTCTCTTTCCCTCTCTCCCTCTTTCCCTCTCTCCCTCTTTCCCCCTCTCTCTCTCCCTCTTTCTACCCACCTACCTTCCTACATGATTGTTTCACTGTTGTATGTTTGCTTTGTTTTGCAGGTGTATACATACTTCACAAAGGAGATGCCAGGTGGTGATGACAGCATGGGGAGAGGCAGAGACTGGAATGTTGATCTCATCCCAAAATTTCTCATGGCAACAGGTAAATCAAAGATATGAATCAGGATTCTAGAAGAAAAAGCAACCTTAAAACTCTTTTGTACTAATTAGATTTTTTTTTTAACTAACAAAAAATGAAGACAAATAATGTTTTAAAAAATATGTATATTTTTAGTAGATTTCTTTGATGTGGTGAAGAATTTCAAAATATTGCCAATGTTAAATTGCTGTAAATTTGTTTGTCTCGTTGAAAGTAGTGTATCAGTGTGCTTGGAGCCATTGATATGTTTCAGATCCACAATATTTGTGTTAAATTTTAAAAGAAAAAAAATAGAAATCCATAAGAAATCCTTGATGAAACATCAAACTACCGGTAAACAGTATGAGGTCAGAACATTTATTTTTCTCTCTCCCATGTAGGATGATTAGGATGAAAAAGTTATCCTACAATACATACATGTACTCTTGTAACACCAATGAAAATCAAATTTTCTGTATTGCATATAGAAAATGAAACTTGGTGTACAATAGCCCACTGTTGTTGCTTTATTATTAGGCCGTTTTAGATGCATCACAGAAAAGATGTTACAAACTTCTTGAAATGTATGAACTCTGAACATTTGCCATGATGTCATGTTACATTATCTAGTGTTTACTAATGGCATTTCATTTCTATAGGTAAGCTGGTGAACATACTGATCAATTCTGGAGTGACCCGTTACCTGGAATTCAAGTCTGTGGAAGGAAGCTATGTCTTCAAAGATGGCAAGGTCCACAAGGTTCCTGCTACAGAAACAGAAGCACTGACATCTTGTAAGTATATCAGAGAGAGAGAGAGAGAGGTAAAGAGAGGAAAAGAGAGACAGAGACAGAGAGACACAGATAGAGAGAGAGAGAGAGAGAGAGATAGAGATAGAGAGGGAGAGGAAGAGAGAAGAGGGCAGGTGGGGATGGATGGGGCAGGATACTAATTCATAATTGATATTAGTTTTTCTCTGCTTTGAAATATGTTCTGATTATCTACATTCTTGATGGAGCACTGTAGTGTAGTAGTTCATTCACTAGACTCTGGGTGGCAATGTTAAGGGTTCATATCCTTGCAAGGTAGATATGTCCCGAGACGAGGCATTCTTTTTATGTTTGTTTTCTCCCTTAACTCTTGTGTGAAATGGGTACCAGAGAGGCTTTATTTCTCTAAATGCATTATGCATAAGAAATTGCCTCATCTGCTTAGTTATCATTATTTCCAAGATACCTCTTATAATTAATGGTGATCACAGTTTGCTGCTCAAAAATATTGATATAGCTCCCTGTGCAACCTTAATAAAAACAAGAGACAAAAGGAGCAGCAAAAATGAGATTGCTATTAATAGTACAGGTAATTCAAATTTTATTCTATCTTAAAGATATCTTTGATAGTTATTTTAATATAGAAAATAGCATGTGTATGACTAGAAGTGTCGTAGTCGAGTGGTTTAAGCACTTGACTTAAAATTGAAAGGTCGTGGTTGTATCCCCGATACGGCTCTAATGTCATTTGGCAAGGCATTAATCTTCATTTGCCACACTCGACCCAGGTGAGGTAAATGGGTACCTGGCAGGAATTAATTCCTTGAAATTCTGGAGTGCTGTAATGGCAGATAGGCTAAAGCCGGGGTAATAATTAATGCGCCTCGGAATAGAATTTTTAGATAGACGGGGCTATAGAAATGCCTATTATTATTATTATGATCCATTCCTGCAGCTTTGTTGAGCTTGGGTGAGAAGAACAGCTTCCGAGGATTTCTGAAGTACATTGCTGAGTTCAACCCCGAAGACTTGAAGGATGAGGTAGACCCCGAGACGACCACTGCACAGGAACTCTATGATAAGTTTGGATTGTCCAAGTCTACCGTTGACTTCACTGGCCATGCCCTGGGTCTATACAGAGATGACAGGTGATGATCCCTTCTTAAAGCCCCACTGCACTACTCATAGCTACTAGCGCCCTCTATATAGCAAACAGTGCCTAATCAGTGACCATTGGTCCCCCATGGTCCCCTTTTTATTCCTCCGTTATGAAGTAGCCGGAGGCATTATGTTTTCGGGTTGTCCGTCCGTCCGTCTGTACGTCCCGTTCTCGTGATCGCGTTATCTGAAGAACCGATTGATGGATTCCTGCCAAACTTTGGTCATGTATGTATCTTAATTGCAAAGCCGATGAACTGATTAGATTTTGGGGGTCACAAGGTCAAAGGTCACAGGGCTCATTATGTATGCAAAAACAGCTCGTGATCGCGTTATCTCAAGAACCGATTGATAGATTCCTGCCAAACTTAGGTCATGTATGTTACTTGCAGAGCCGATGAACTGATCAGATTTTGGGGGTCATGAGGTCAAGGTCAAAGGTCATGCGGCTCATTATGTATGCAAAAATAGCTTGTGATCGCATTATCCGATTAGAACAGATTGATGGATTCCTGCCAAACTTAGATCATGTATGTATCTTGCAGAGCAAATGAACTGAGTAGATTCTTGGGTCATGAGGTCAAAGGTCGAAAGTCATGTGCTCATTATGTATGCAAAAATAGCTTGTGAACGCATTCTCTTTAGAACTGACATATGGATTACTATTTAACTCGGGACATCTTGCAGAGCCAATGAACTGAGTAGATTTTAGGGTCATGAGGTCAAAGATCAAAGGGTCATATATGTATATGAGAAATTGCTTGTAATCACGATATTCTGAGAACCTGTTAAAGGGATCGTTTAACAATGTTAAATCTGAGATACACGGCCCTACGTGTTATCAGTGTCTGTGATATGGTGTAATATTGAAGCCCTAAAAAAATTGCGCTTCAAAATGATCAAGAAGTGCCTCAAAAATGTAAAAATCTTTGAGTGACCGGTTTTACCATACTCGTTTTCCCCAATAGACTGTAGTGTTGTGAAAACCGTCAGGCGAACGGTTTTCAAAATTTGTAATTCCAATCATAAATATCTTGATAATCAGACAGGCGATCGGCTTGTAAAAGTCATGGGGTTCCTGACTGACCTAAAGGTTTATAATTATCATTGCATCATGAGCTAAATGCAGAATTTTGTTTCAGAATCTGAGACAAAGTTACCGGATCCCTTTAATGGATTACAATGAAACTTGAATTTGAAAAATTTCTTCTGTTTTGGTTTGTAAACTTGCTCTATGACGGAGGCATCATTTTCGACTGCGCGCAGTCGAAGTTCCATCTAGTTTCTTATGTTAATTGAGAGCTTATTTGATGAGATAATCACCAGTCAGTGACCATGCAGGGAGGTCTAATCCCTCCTAGCCAAATTAGTGCAGATTGACTTTAATTGCTTCTTTTGATACCAAACGTTTGTTTCAAGACCACTCCAGAGAAACAAGGAAATACACTTACAATAGACAGGTGGTCCTTCTATACAGGTATCATGTAAAATGATTTTCTGTAAGGAATGCTGTTCAATGCTGGATACAAGGGTATATCCCACTTGCTGAGAAGGTACGATGAGTGAAATATCCTCAAAAAAAGGAGAAGATTTCACAAATTCTATTTCATTTAGGCGCAAGGTCAAAACTACCGTGTATGGCTGTAATTTCATAATCTTTAAGAAATTTGCCAAAAAACATATGTTTTGCTAATTGCATCAAGTACTCTGGCTCTCTCTCTCTCTCTCTCTTTCGATGCCATAAATATATTTTTCTTTTGTTATTGCAGCTATCTAGCACAACCGTGCGGGAAGACTATCAGGAGGATCAAACTGTACTCTGAAAGCCTTGCTCGCTATGGCAAGTCACCGTATCTCTATCCAATGTATGGTCTAGGAGAGTTACCACAGGGATTTGCTAGGTAGGTCTTAATTCATTGGGTTCTTACATTACTTCCCTGCATTGATTCTCACGGTCCAGGTATAAAGACAAGGTTGACTTAATGTTAGAGGTGATAGACAATATATTTGTTAGGTGTGATATTCTTTTCAATTGTATGCGGAGGAAATAGAATTTCATGTGGAAAGAATTGCTCTTGAAATGCCCTCCTATCCCAAATTGACAAGAAACGGTTTGGATAAAATTTTGCTGCCCTCCATGTTTAATCCTATATACCCGTGTTATGTCTTTGTGCAGTGCTTTTCAATGGATGTGATTACAGCAAGATTGAGTAGATTTGTTATCATTTTGTTGATTCTGAAATCTAAAAATATGCTCAATTATTCTTATTAAATATGACATAATGAACCTTCCCAAATAACTCCCAGACAGTTTCTGCATTTTTCCCCCTTCATTTTTTTTTACTAACCTTTGTTGCTGCGGTATGAATTGTTTCTTCTCTCAGACTTTCTGCTATCTACGGAGGTACCTACATGCTGGACAAGCCCATCGACGAGATCACGATGGAGGACGGAAAGGTCACAGGGGTCAAATCCGGCGGCGAGGTCGCCAAGTGCAGCATGGTGATTGGCGATCCTAAATACTTCCCTGACCGGGTCAAGAAGGTTGGACAGGTCGTTCGTGCCATCTGCTTGCTGAATCACTCTGTACCTAACACCTCTGATGCGGCTTCTTGCCAGATTATCATCCCTCAGAGCCAGGTCAATCGCAAATCTGGTGAGTCCTTTCATCTTTAATAGTTCAGTTTATTGTGATGGAAGATGATCACTGCCCAGCAGCACAGGAACTTTGACCCATTGGCTACTTTACTTATCTTATTTCCAAAGTCTGAACCCTTTAGGAACTAAACCGCCTGAAACCGACCCTCCTTTTACTCACTGAACTGCCCAAAACCGCCCGTCCATTTTGAAAGTGCTGTAGTATCCGTTCTATGGGATCTACCGTGATTATGTTATACGTGCATAATCCTTACGATGTCTGCAGAAGGATTCTGCATAGAAAAACAGCACATGTGTCATATTGAGAGCAATATTGCAACATCCTCCAGTGAGTAATAGACCATTTTTACAAAATCTCTAGTTGCTAATGGATTAAGTTGTAATGTCACAAATAAATGGGATCACAACTGACACTCAAGAATGGACTTTGTTTGCAAAAGTTTCTTTCCCCAAAATGGCTGTCATTTGCAATATACAACAGTTTCATGTTGTAATTTTTTATTTTTTTTACAGTAAAACAACATAATGGGTTCTGGGCAATTTTCATAATCTATATATAATAAATCACACTTTGTCCACCAGATATCTATGTCCTGATCGTATCCCATGCCCACCATGTTGCTACCAAGGGACATTACATCGCTCTAGTTGCTACCACGGTAGAGACAGGCGAACCTGAAGATGAGTTGAAACCTGGTCTAGATCTGCTTGGCCCCATCGTTGAGAAGTTTGTGTCTGTCTCGGACATGTATGAACCAAATGACGATGGCAAGGAGAACCAGGTAAACACTTCCCTCCCAAGGAAGATTTACAGATAATAGTTACAAAATGCCTACAAAATGCATGACAGCTTGTAATAAATTCTTACATGCTTTCGTTAAAGATATTTTTGAGATATGCCCTTACTCGGGTCTGTATTTTCAATACAAATAATTTGTGTGCATCAGAAATCAATTCAAAACACAAGTTTTAGAACACCTGTTGGAAACCCATAGTCTTGAATTATTAGGGTATGACAAATAAGTGGGAATGTAGGTGCGATACTCCATGGTTCATGTCTTATTGTGTTTTTAATTCAACATAGATAGATTTTACTAAAAATGCCTTGAACAATCTCTGTGAATACATAACCAACTGGCCATGCGCAGCTAAGCTTTGCGCCTTGAGCACTATGTTCATGAGGAGTTGACCTATTATTAATACTCTATATTATTCATTGAGGTGCAAATGAACTTTACTGCAGAATGTCCTTGGACCATCTGAAAGGTTTTTGGTCTGCTCATTTTCAAATATCAATTCAAACAAATTGGACATTGTATGTTAGTCTCCCTGTGAGAGTGTTGTGGTGGTTATTTTACCTGACTGCTAAGAATGCGTAAATGCATTTTAGTAAGCAACCAGAGGACCGACAGCTTTAGGTCCTCTCTGAGAGACCTGGTAATGAGGATTAATGCCTTACCAAAGGGCACTAGCGCATCGCCTTGAGTTTCAAACCGGGTCGTCAGATTACGAGACCACGGCTCTACCAACTGAGCTAATCGTGCCTCCTGTGAGTGATTATTCAATGTGTATTCTTGTCAAACTGTTGTCCTGATTTTATTTCATTACACCATGCAGCTCTTCATCTCGAGCTCTTACGATGCGACCACACACTTTGAGACAGTCCTTGACGATATCCAAGATATATACCTGAGAGCTACCGGAGAAGCGATAGACTTCTCAAAAGTCCAGCACGATCTAGAAGCCAACAAAGATTCCCAATAAGCTCTCTCTCTCACGGTCTTTAGTTCCAAGGCACATAACTAGTCCACTTTCTCCTGTGTGAGTTCTGTAGTGAGAGAGCTAAGAGGCTGTATGTGCAGGAGAAGCCGTATAAAGCAATTTTATCATTTTAAGTCTGTTTTATCGCTGCTCATGATCTATTGAACTCCAGTATAGTTGCATATCACTACTTAAAAGTGCAACCATATGATGTGTACTTAAAGTCATCTTGTAAATGTAATTTGAATTGATCAAATGGTATCACATAGATTGTGTTAAAGCATATGAATATATAGGGTGGTTTATTTTTGTTTTTCAATAATTGGATGTACAGGTGGTGTAAGGGGTAGATGCTTAACTCAAAATGACTTTTTCTTCTCCAAAATTAGTGAGGTGCGGATAAATGTTTACATTCCACATATTTTATTTGTAAATTCTGAAGTTCAACTTCAAAGGATTTTTTTCTTCTTCTTATTCCAGCTGTAATTGTGAACCAATCATGCTTCCTATTAACAGTGATAACTTGTACAGACGTAATGGATGATGATGTATACTACTTAATGAGTTATGCCTTTCATGTTCATAATGTGTGTATTGCAACTGAAGTAGAGCTAGGCTAATCAAACTTGAGTCGAGCATTTTAAATGCACTTTCCATATATGTACATGTCTGTGAATTAGAGCAAAAGACATAATTATTTTATATTGCTATTTTTGTTTTGTTGTTGCATAAAACATACCTAGTGTCACTGCTTTTAGAGATGATTACTATATTAATGAAGAGTATCTATCACATTTAGTAGATTAGATTATCAACTCTGAAATCATCAACTCTTTTGAAAATATGTACTTAAAGAAAGCAGATGGAAAGGTTACGGAATAGAACAGAATATTGCAGCACATACATCTCTTAGATGTAATAAATATGTTATATGTACAAAGGAACATGCTTTGCCGACAGGAATTTGAGGATTTTGAGGAAAAGAATCTGTATTCTTTACTCTTTTACGTGCAAAAACAATATCACTGAAAAAGTAGGCAGTTCCATTGTAATACAAGTAGCTGATCTATATCCATTTTAGCGAGAGAAGCTTGATAAGATTCATATAAAACAAGGTCTCTAATCTTTATTTGAAGGAAAAATTTGGTTCATGAATAATGAAGGCTAAAAACTACATGTCTTGTACATAACAAAGAAGGTTACCATATTTATTAGTTAGCTCATGCCATTGTTGTTCAAAGAAAAGAAAAAAGGATTTAAATACATCCGCAATGACTACTACTTTAGAAATTTATTGCATTTAAATCTGAAACAATATACATACCTGTTGGAATAATGTATTGTAATCGGTCCAGTGTGATTGTGCTTTTAGAGTAGAGTATGTGGAATATCTTGTTCTTTACTTGCTAGATAATTTTCTCAAAATCATGTGCAACTGAAAACCCATACTGTGTCCTTCCTATAAAGCTTGAAATATAAATACTTTAGTGTGTGAATGCATGGAAAGGATAGCTGATGAAGAATGAAAATATGTTTTGTTTCGAATTGAAGTTGAAGAAATTATTTACAAAGTAAGTATGATTCTGGTTGCTTCAGAATTTATATGACATCGCTTTCAATGTTCCGTACACCACAAGCATGTTCAAATGAAAGTAATTGATTCTTCATGACTGTAGTCACGTCAATGTCCACAAAGCTATGATATTGGGGTTGAGTAAGATTGATATTTACATGAGTTGAAATAATGTCAAGTATGTTTCATTCTCAAATTTAAACATGATATTGATTTTTGGTCTTCAATTTTCATTGTGAAGTTATTTTGAATGGCTGATTATCGGAGTAAATAGATTTAGTACAGTAGGTAGGACTTTGTCACAAATTAACCAAATCTTGCTGAAAATCACAAATGATGGAGAAAAAAAAAACAGACAGGCATAAGAGTCTAAGAGGACAAATACAAACATGTGGCATTTTGGATTTGGACCAAAGGAGACTATTTCTAATCATATTTAATGTATTTAATATATGAGCACATTTCATTTCTAGAGCAATTCTCTTCATGAGACATTGTTTCTGTGATATTAAATCACATGAGAATTAGAAGAATGGGCAAGCTCCCATATTGTTTTTCTTCTCGATAAGAACTCAAATTTATCTTTGAACCAAATGGATATGGGGTTGAACTTCTTTTATCCATACACCCATGGTGTGAGGAATTCTTAGTAATTGCAATAGAGCTGACAATCTTTTTTTTTCTTGCCCACTTTTATGAAATATTAACTGATTACAGAAATAAAGTACCGTAAACATTTTCCATAAGCAACATTCAAAGAGTTTTGAAAGCTTTGAAATGTGCAGATATCACATTGCACTGGAATAAATAAGGTGTGAATACATTGTATAATGAATTAAGTAGCATGTATGTTTGCAATATAATGGCTGATGTGGCATTCTAGAAAAAATGTCTAATTTAATGTATCACCTGGTGGGGATAAGTATAGTACTATTGAGTTTCATACCAAATCTGCGCTGGAACACCCAGTGATGCTCATATGCTCACAGGCCATGTGCTTCTTTAGTTGCAATATTTTTTTGTATACAAGAAAGGTTATTGTTTTATTTTCCATGAAATATTTGTGTAGTTGATTATTCTAAACTTTTCAATGTTTATATTTTTTATTTATCATCCATAAAACTTGCCTTTATTTGATATGAGAAGTGTGTTTGAAAACAATCCATACTGAAAAACCTTAGTGCATTCGAGCCTACTTACCGTTTGTTTGTTGAATGATATGAATGAAAGCTCATTTGCTGGAAAGTCAGCATGTCATGTTTTATCATAAACAGATTTTATCTTGTTACACATTCTTACTTAGTATATTCTTATCTCTGATTGCAATACAAGCCATTGTGTTTACAAAGAGGTTTTCTTTATTTTGTAGTAGCTATAGTGAATCATGTATTTAAATTGTAATGTTCCTCTGTCATAATTAGTAGAATGAGGGAAATGGTGATGGTTGGCAAAGTGCAAAATAGACTTTAAAATATACACAAATTACATTATTTGTTTGCGTAATGGTCCATACATCTACAAGTAAGGTTGTCTTTGTTGATAGTGTTGATATGACACAAAGGCACTTCCATGTTCATTCCATGTCGGGTTCAATTCAAAAGACGCAGTTTCAAATTATTCAAGAATTTGGAGACCACTTGACATATCAGAAATTCATATTTCATTTGATTCCATCACAATTCTTGAATCGGTCACCATGTATCTGTAGTTTAGGATTAGTGGAATAAATACAATATCTTACCTTGCCTTTTGTTGTGCAGTTAATATAATTGGGGGACAACAAATATAGATGTGTATGTTAATTAGCAATGAATAGATATATGCCATAGTACTGCCTGATATATGAAACCTTAAACTTGGTAGCCGTATCTACATTTGTAATTCCGAGCAAGTTGTAGAATTTGCATTGCCATGGCTGTCATTAAACATGTTTTGAAGGCCCTAGGTGTATTGCAGTTTATTTGCTTCAGAATGAAATAAATGTATGGTCATCTGCACGCAATAACCGTCTTTTTGTTTTCTGTGTTAGTTTGTGTTGGTGGATCCAGGAGGCATGGATGAGGGGGCATATGCCCTTTCAGCAAAACCCAGTCTGACATATATACTTTGAGAAGACATACTCCATACAACACAAGAAATTGCTTTCTAAAATGCCCCAAGCATACATTTTTGCCACAGAATCCTTGATATTTCACTAGCTACATGTAAAGAAAAGCATCAATCACTCAATTTTACCACCTTGACCACTATTTCAAAATTATTTTAACAGATTATTTATGGATTATTAGCAACGATTTCATATAATTTCTGACCTCTACAGGGAGTCTAGAGATGATACTGCAAACATTAATACTTTTCCCATCTGATGCTATATGTACCCAAGATATATATACAAAGATGTTTAAAAGTATGGATTGGCTTTATTGTTTCCCCTTTATTTTTGAGATTGCATGGTGATATCTGACTCTCTATAAAAAATATATATTACCATACACTGTTTTCTTATTTTTTAAATCCAAGCCTTAATTCTTCAAACTTCCTTTTGATACCACAATTGAAATTAAACGAAAGCAAACAAACTCAGAGAAGCAAACTGATGAAACTTTCAATTTAATCTGACTAAATATAAAAAAAGTTATGATTTTTTGAATTTGTAATTACTATACATTTGGACACTTCAAATTTCCTGAGCTCTAGGTCTAATGTCAATGCAGTGTCGGACTACTTTCCCATCTCTTCTTCCAACATATAAAATGACTCAAATTTAAATTTTTCAAAAATTCATGGCGATCAGGAGGGTCTATTTTTATTAGAGGACCTATAATAATATGCTATCTATAATATATGTTTGCAACGTATCTTGTCATCTGTCCATTTGTATCCCTCATTCCGTCTATCATATAGTCCATTTTATTATTTCACATACCATCACCACTTTCCTTCTAAAATTATACTTGAGCCGAGACTAGCAAAACAAAATTCTCCAGCGAACCCACACAAGATATGGGATCTCCTCAAAAGTCCTCAAATCTTTCAAGATGAGTGGTGGTTTAGCTCCTAGTAAAAGCACCGTTTACGTCTCAAATTTATCATTTACTCTGACCAACAATGATCTCCAACAAGTAAGTGAATTAGACCTCTGGATCTATGTCTTTTCTCCAGTTCAAGCAGGTTAAAATTGTGTGTAATCTGCTAGATCTACGTACTGTAGTCCCATGTATATGATCCCCTGTCTGTAGAGCCCAGAGATCTTTAAAAAAAAGTTATTACTGTAGATCTAGTCTAGATCTCGATCTACTAGTCTGTAGATAATGCATTATCATTGACCACTATACTAGTGTTGCTGGTGCGGCCTGTGGATCTAGGTTGTGCGTGTGGTTGTAATTCTGCGACAAAAGTGTAAGAATCGTCGCTGATCGAGAATTGAAGATTAAGTTACAACTTAACAGTTACAACTTACAATACTGATTACAAGTTGGTTTCAATAAAATAAAGCAGAAAATGAGAAAGATGAGAGAAACATTATTACTACGGAATGGCGAATCTGAAACTGAAAGTTTGACCAATATACGATTAAAAATAGGAAAGATTTGAATTTTTGAAGTTGTCTGCGGTGAAACACAAATTGGCAACACTGACAAATCTTGCAAGCTCCGCTCCAATTTGCTCTGTACAGAAAAAAAAAAAAAAAAATCATTTTCTTAGTAATTGATGGCACTCCAGCAAAGCATAGAGAGTCAATGCTAATGGCGTATTGACCTCTAGCACTGCATGCTTGCTGTGAGGCTGGTATTATTGTACCTAGGTCTATACACAAATATACACACCACACATTATTGGATAGACTGTACACAGTCATGTTGATGCAGCTGTAAGCAAAGTTTGACACTAGACTTACAATTTGAATTTTTAAATTATTCTTTTTAACATCAGTAAGTTAAAAAAAAATGTATTTTACTGCTATTTAGGTGTCATCAATTGTCACTAAAGTACCGATTTTGAGTGAAATCAGTTGAGTTTCGTACAGTGGTGTTTGAAATGTTAAGAATCAAAAGCACAGCTTTTACTACACAGCCAGGATAGTGATGCTCCTATGTGTGATTGATGGTGGAATAGATCTAGATGTGTTTCATATAATAGTTTCATACAGGGCTTTTATAAAAACATACTTGCAATAATTATATTTATCCATTTTCGGGTGAATATAGGATTGAAGTTGAACATTTTCTGAAGGGAAAATATTAATTGTTGAAGATTTTTAATACAGGGCAAAATTCGGAGGGGAGCCGCTCGCAGCAGTCGCAGGATATGTCACAGAGTTGCAAATTCGAATTTGATTGATTGCTACTTTAAAATTTCATAACTTTGTTATTTTTAATTGGTATTATCAACTCTGCATCTGTACAGCTAAGAACATTGCCCTCTACAGTTTCAGGGCTAAATTAAAACGTGATATTGATACACTTTGATAAAAGAAAACCTGTAATTTCATCTGTGTCTTTTCATGTTCCAGATCTTTGGGAGATTTGGAAAGGTTGCCAGGTAAAGTATGAAATAAAAATGCATTATACAATTATGAAAGAACAGTAATGAATAAGAAATTGGATAGAAATGGTCCTGGTGATTTTTGTTTAACTCGGTTCTCGGACAGTGCTAGCTCTTTAATAATTAGGTGCATACATATATTGTAGAATTATGAAATGTAATTACCAATATAATCATATCTATAAGAAAAAGGAGAACAAAATATATTAGAAAATAAGTAGAAGGTACTGTAAATTTGTTAGATTCCTACTTCAGCTCATTCATTTCCTACTTGAGTATAATTTCACTTTTGATTTTATTATTTAATTTCTTTTTCTTGAAATAATGAGTATTTAATGAGCTCTAAATCAATTTCTTCACTCCTCTGTGATTCTTCATCATTCTTGTATAAGGCAAAGTTTACTGTCAATGTCAATTGAATCTTATTTGTTGCATTTGTTTTTACAGAGTTACTATAGTAAAAGATAAAGAGACCAGGAAGAGCAAAGGACTTGCATTCGTTCTCTTTGTAGAGAGAGATTCTGCATACAAGTCCATCAAGTCTCTGAATGGGAGAGAGGTAAGAAGAAAATGGAGAAGGAATAGTTACTTTCTGTATTTTAGCCATTTGGTGGAAAAAAAGAGAGAGAAAAGTGTGAAAATATGGTTCCAAATGAATAAATAATTTACAGGAGGCTCTATAGAATAAAATGTCTTGTTACGACATGCAAATGCTGAAATATTAGATCTCGTCTCTAAAAGAAAATCAAAGAAGAGATCATAAAGTTCATCAACTATAAGATGATGAACACAATGTATTTTCAAAGTTCAGAAAGGTTAAAGATGATTCCTCAGAGTAGCTACTAGCTATAAGTTTTTTTTTTCAGTTAAGATGGAAAGATTCTAAACATGTAAAAATATACTGAATTATTTTTCTTTTCCATCTTAGTCATAATGTGAATGTTAAAAGATTCTAGAAAATATGAGATGTTCCTTTATCGAGAAACCAAATCGAGATCAGGAAATTCATTATTTAGTAAATAAAATTCTGAAAGACAATGACAAATCCACAAAGTATGTTTTTGAGCAGGAAAATAAGAAGATATGTTCAAGATTTTATTTAAGTCTATGTAGTATGTATGCACTCAATTTGAAAATAATACAGTCAACCTTTTTCTTTGTTTTCTTTGCAGTTGTTTGGTCGTAAATGGAAAGTATCTATTGCAGATGATAATGGCAGAGCTGCAGATTTCATTCGCAGAAGGAACTATCCAGATAAATCAAGATGCTACGAGTGTGGGGTAAGACTGCTAGCATTAATTTTAACTGTGAGACGTTTGTGTGATTGATGTGATCTGAGAGTGAATTATATATCATTTTTTTTCAAACAACAGTTCTTTTGAAGACCTAACAGTGACAAATATGCCATGCTGGATTCGACTCTGTAACAGCACATATGTTACAACTTTGTAACAGTTTTCTTGAACCAAAGGAATTGATAAATTTAGTGAGACATTTGCTTACAATATTTTCAAAGAAGATAACTTGTCTCATTTTATTTTCTTCATAACATTCTGATTATTTTTTTGGACCAAGTAAATTGATAATAAATATAATTTTATGGAAAGAAAATGTTTCTGAGGAAGACATTTATAGACACTTGGTTGTAATCTTTATTAAGAACGTGACCATCTCAGTTTTTATTTGCTTGGATGTTTTTAGGAGTTTGGTCATCTCAGCTACAGTTGTCCAAAGAATACATTAGGAGATCGAGAGCCGCCTCCTAAGAAAGAGAAGAAGAAGAAAAAGGATCAAGAAGAATCTTCAAACCTGAAGAGAAAGTACTATGATGATGATGATGATGAAGGAGACTATGAGGATAGGTAACTTTACACAATTTTTTTTTCTTCAAAAGAAGATGCTGCTTACAAGTATCGGCTTGCATGGTGATGTAGATATACAGTAGGCTTACGGTTGCACCATGTGAGAGAGGGGAGGATTGGGGAGTCCTGAAAAGGACTGTTTGTAATCTTTCTTGAGCTTATAGTTCTAAAGAGAACTATAGCGCTGGTAGGAGAGGAGGGAAGTAGGAGGGGCCTAACGTTTTGAATAGGTTGACTATCCGTCGTCAAGATATCCTGACATACACAAGAAAGATTACCAACAGTACTTTTCAGGACTCCCCAACCCTCCTCCTCTCACATGGTGCAACCATATAAGCCTACTGTATAAAGAAATGTTAGTAGTATAAGATATTTCATGGCTTTAATTGGCAAATAATAGAACAAAAAGGACTCCAACTTGTCAATTGTCATGTACTTCTTGTGGTGTAGTGACACTATTCATTAGAAATAAAAACATCATATTTTCATATTTCTGACTCCATGATATGTAAGGGTCTTTTCAGGACAATTATATGACTAACTGGAAAGATTGATAGAGGAAACTAATTTTATCAGGAATATAGCTTACATATTGCCACTTTGTGATAAATTTTGTATTTCAAGTTTCAGAGTATAGATTTTAAGACATTTGATTGTAGCATGAAGTAATATTCTTCATTCTATTCAATTTAATCCAAGTTGGTTTAATATTAAAAAATACAAGGTGTAGTTCAAGGACTAATTGCATGAAGTTTACAATGCGGAAATGGTCACAAAATATGGTAATGGAGTAAAACAAGAAAATATTTAATAGGTTGTAAAAGTACAGAATCATTACAAATTAAAAAAATCATACTTTCATAGATGTATAAAGCTTTGAAACAAAGCATTGATCATTAACAAAATATAAGTAGAAAAGTTCTTCAACTACTAAGTTGAAAGTTATAGATCATCAATCTGGCGTGCATTTAGAATTCTTTTTATTTATCTATATTAAACATGGTAAGTAAAGCTAAATATTATAGACAAGTGAAATGGACTACTGTGTTCTAGCTTGGGATGTTTCACATCCTCTCCGGGACGCTTCAACAGGCTGACTGGTCTTTGGCGGCAGTTGGTTGTTGATCCGTGATGGGGTTGAGGAAATTTAGGAAACGTTGCAAGCTATAAATACATTGTAGCTCCAGTTGACTCATCTATAGTACTTAACTTTACTTATCTACTACCTGGAGGGCTGAGAATTTTCACAGACATTAAACGGTACTTTCTTGACCTTGACCTAAGCCTTCCGCACCATCCGGGAGATGTGTGATGGCTTCTGCTTCATGACCTAAAGCCAGATCTTCCTATCTTGTGACGTTCTAGTCGCTTCTGTGAGGGATCCCAGACATCTAGTAGCACAATCAACCTTTACACAATCTAGCCATTTCTTGGCTGGTCTGCCCCGGGGTCTATCACCATGAATATCAGAAGTTAGGAGTATCTTTCATGTTTTAGATATAGTGTTGTTTCTATAATTATTGTTCCTTCATATTTCTTTCAATTTAGTGATGATGACCAAGAGGGGGAAGATCCCAAATTAGAGAGCTTACATGCTGCAATTAGCAGTCAGGTGAGTTATGCAAGTTGATCATCCTAATCAAGATTCTTGCACATTCAGTATGCACATGATATGGATCAGCAGATTCTCATGAACAAAATTATGGATAAAACCAACTACAAAGCCTACAATACATGTGTGTAGGTCACCATTTAATGTAGAATGTATTGATGAAAGGAAACCAAAAACTTGAGTACTAGTTGCTTTGGATGAGAAGAGAAAAGTAAGAGAGAGTAAGCTTGGAAAAGAATGACATGAAATGATAAATTTGTGATTTGTTTAAATTAAAGTTTCATTAAATTTTGGAGTCTTAGATCGTTAAATGAGTCATGAAATGTGATGTCAAACTTTAGTTAAGTTCCAACTTATTTTGAACAAATTGCGATTTTAATCCGTCATTGTACGGTATGTGCTTATCTGTCTTTCAGAGGGAAAAAACCGAGGAGGAAGATTATCGGCACATAGTAGCCTCTGGTAGTTATGACCTCGCTTCGAGCAGCTCGCAGCCTATGGTAAAAAGACCTAAAGTGAAGAAGAATGCATATTTCAGTGATGAGGATGAAATCAGTGACTGAGACGATGAGTCTGAATGGTAAAGCCTGAAGCTGCAAGGTTCTCATGGTGTTATGGAGCAACGTCTGGAGATGTCCTGCTGTTCCCGCACTGGAAGGCTAATCAGGAGGAACGTCCTGAATCCTGATGACGTTTGGAATGGCTTCTGATCGTGCAAGATTAGAGCAGAGATGCTGATTTAAGACACGTCATCGTGGGTTCTTTAACAGGAATTTGACACCATTTTGTGTTAACCTGTTATTAACAGGTGTAATCAGTCACCAAGAATGAACTTTGCTTTTACCAACAAGTCTTGTGTAATGCATAAGCCCTCCACTTTTTAACGGCCCGTAAGGAAATCTCCCTCACACATATGCTCTCCTAGTCTAGAAGGCAAGACCTTGGCCCTGTTGCATAAAACTTACCATTGATGGTATCTTTGCCATCAATGGCAACTATCATGGTAACTGGGCTCAACAGCCAATCAAAATCAAGGTTTCTATGGTAGTTCCATTGATAGCAAAGTTACCATCAATGGTAAGTTTTGTGCAACGGGGTCCAGTAAGTTTCTTGTGGGACAGTGAATTTTGCTGTGTGCCATACTTATGTACACATTAATTTTATGTATTCTGGGGGTATAGAGCGAATCTTGATGCAGTGCCCATGAAGACTGCCGACCGTATGCCTTTAACGCTATATATTTCTTGCCTGAGCCTGAATTGAAGAGTATGGCATTTGCTCACTCATCTTAAGTATCAGGCTTGGTTTTTAGGTGAGCAAGAGAGAATATTCCAGGTTACAAGATTCAAAATAAAATGATACATGGATTATGGAAAATTACAGTTAAAAACTAAATTACTCATACCTATTGTAAATTAGATGTTTTTTTTTGTATTTTTTTTGTAACTCAACAATGAAGGTAGATAGGTTTAATGAGGTCCTTTGTTGAATACTGTAAGCTTTAAAATGTCACATTTTCAAGAAACAGATTGGGACAAGTCAATTTTCAAATACTTAAAGACCCTATCTTATAAAAATACAACTTGATATAAATGGAAAAACTCAATGAATGTAGAATATGAAAATTAAACGAAAACTTACCGTTTGAAGTTTAATTAGTATTTTATTAGTAATAGGAGGATGATATTACGTGTATGAGAGAGCCCGTTACTGCGCATGCGTCAATCTTAGTAGCATAGAAGGTGACTCTGGATGGAAGTTTTTCGAGAACTAACTTAACGTTTGAAGCACACGGGAGGGTGAGGAGGGACGTAATATCATCCTCCTATTACTGATAAAATACTAATTAAACTTCAAATGGTAAGTTCTCGTTTAATTTTCATATTTTACTACGTAATATCGTATGAAATTACGTGTATGAGATTTTGAAGCACCACAGTCGTCTTCTAGGAATGCAACAGAGCTGCCCGTAACAAAATTAGAGACACCCAACTGGGTTAGACATGAACATAGAACTGCTCCACAAATAGAGGAGACAGTTATATCAATAAAGCATACCATATATCTTAAGAAGCAGCAGAACAATCCTGTCCTGTTACTGGCTTAGGACAGCCTGAGAAAAGGTCCTTCCACCATCCATCGGTTTGTTGTAGAATTTTTTTTTTACTGAATGTCTTTTCATTCGACCAGCCCGTCTGATTTAGAATAGCTGCTTCTGGTAAGTCACTGTTGTTTGCCGCTGATGTTGATGCAGCTCTAGTAGAGTGGGCTTTGTTCTTGGCTGTGTCTATGCCTGCTGAACCCATAACATTTTTTAACCAACGGGATATTGTCTGAGTTCTTTGGTCTTGGTGTGAGTTGGCAGATTATCCCAGATCACTGGGTTGACTTTTGGTGCATCAAGAAATCTGCAATTAATTGGCAGAGGGTATCTTGCAGCTGTGTCTACGGTACTTTCTGTTCTAGCTGGTGGCTAATATATAATGTTTATTTATTCAAAAATCACATTGCAGCCCAAAAGCTGAAATGCACAATTTTTTTACAAATCTTTGACATAAAATCAAATTATAATGAACATTGTAAAAAGCATTACACAAAATTAGTAACGCAATATATTCATCATATATTCTTTTACATTTTACCCCGAAATAGCTCGGATTATCAGATGGTATAAAGGCACATAGAAGGTATATTGTCGACTCTGCTATTCCATCGTCGACAGGTTCACCGATATCGGTAGAGAGGGAAAACTTTGCTGCGATAGGCGTGGAAATCACAGTCCGGTAAAACTGCTCTACCATCAATCTGACCCGACTCTAACTCTTGGTCTGAATCACAATAATCTGGGAGGTCTGGTTGACCCTAAATCCTGTTGGGATCCACAGGTGTGACATCAACACGTGGTTGAGATGTAGGTAAAGTTCCTTGCCCGTGGCGATCACCAGCTCTAACGTCAGTTTCAGTTTGTTGACAATTTTCCACCCGTGGTGGTAGAGCTTGTAGGACTTGGGACATCATGTCCTCAAGTTTATTCATACGATTTCTATTTGACAGATTTGCTAACAGTGTTAGCCTTTGGCTTTGCAGGTTTATCGCTCAACTCCCCCATAGTGGTAGCAGACTGTGTCGCTGGCTTACCCCCGCCCGTGGCGGCCTGGGAAGTGGTTGCCGATGCGGTGGCACCACCTGTAGTGGTTATACCACCGCGCGAATTTGATGTTAATTTTTTCATGAAAAAAGCCTTTTTATCCACCGATGGAGTGTTTGATAGAAGCTACAAGGGATAATTCTTCGAACTATCGTTTAAAAAACGCTACTACAAAGACGAGTTCGAAGATGTTTGAGGATAAAAAATGCAGAAAACGGGACTCAGTGAGATGCCAATTGCAAGCTGTAACGTAATTGACGCATGCGCAGTAAGGGGCTCTCTCATACACGTAATTTCATATGATATTACGTAGTAAAATTCAAATATAAAAATATTATTTACCCTTTCATTATTGCACAAAAGCAAATTAAAAGCTCATTTCCCGCACCCCTCCAAATTACTGGTCAACAGGGGTCAAATTTGCTGAAATTACAGTGAGGACATAACGTGTGGACCAGACTGGTTCACCTAAATAGCTGAGGTAATGAGCCATGCGTAATTAATGCAAATTCATTGTGAATATGTGTACTCCACATAAGATGATGTTATCAAGTCGATAGTTTTTTAGGTTGACAACTTCCGATTTTCAAAGCTTTAGATTTTGAGTTTTCAGAGAGCTGTTACTCCTTTGACAGACACTAAACTGGCATATAATTGAAAGCTCAAACGATAACTTACTTGTCTGAAGTTGAATTGTATGAGGCAGTAGAGGGAAGCTAGAGATATCATTCCCAAAGAGGAATTTGTTCTCAGGTGCTTTGCACAAATGAGAGTAGGCCAGGGTCATATCTGGCTTGATGAGTTCTTTATGCAGGGAGTTCATCTCATAGTTAGCATTGGGGAGCAATGCTAAAGCGTCCTGCTGTGTCTCTGTGAGGTTAGCAGATGAAAGCGAATGCGTATACGCGGTTATAAGCCCCTCGTAAGTAACTTTTGAACTCTTGTCAGTTTCAGGTCACAACTTTGAGTGAACGGTGACGACTTTTCCCATATGACCGGGTTTTAGTGCAGATGAGTGAGACATACATTTAGAGTCGAGTGGTTCACAATTGTATTACCTCCTGATTTATAATTCATTCTGTAAATTTGTTATTCAAATGGTATGAATAACATCTTGACACTGAAACTTTCTTCTTTCTGATGCCAGGAAGATTGGTGCTTGGCGCATCAGTATACTTCTTAGAATTAATATACAAGTCATATCCAACAGGGTCTTTGTTACTATGTACCTGTGGGCTGACATGATAGGGAGCCTCAGTTCATCCTGGATTCGCTGATTCATGTTTACTGCAAGAACAGCTGCCATGAGTTCCAGGTGTGGTATTGAAGTTACCTTCAGTGGGCCGAGCCTTCTGGTATGTTATGATGCCGTTACAGTTTCCCTGTGGACTTTCATCGGGGTTGGCGCCCTCATTGTCGGCCCCAGTTGCGTTACCTGTACCAGTTGTCGGTTCTACAAGTTTCCGTCTTTTCTCCTCCTGTATTTCGTTGCCATCGTCGTACATTTGGTAAATTACACCTTGCTGGTCTTCAGGGTGTAATGTGATGTACACGAACTAATTTCCACAAGAATAGTCTTCTACAGGCTGGATTTACGGATCTCAACAAAGAACAACTTGTTCTATGTTTCTTCCCATCAATATGTTGCTTAGTCATTTCCACATTCACTGCTTGGCCATGAAGTAATCTCATATCAGCTTCATTTGCCTCCTGAGTTCTGGCAATGTCCAACACTGTGTTAAATGTCGGCTTTTAAAACAATTATTTTCCCCTTCAAAACACCGACCGTCGCCCAAAAAAACTTAAAACCAGGAACGTCGCTCAAGTCTCACTGGTTTCTAGCTGGTGCAGTGCATGGTTTGTACACGTATGCGAGGCCAGGATCTACTTGTTTACGCTAGCAGGAGTCCAATAATCTAATGGATTTCCATTACAGGTAGATAAATCAGGATTAGGCATGTTAAGAGCCAGATCTACAGCTTGAAATACATCAGAAACATTTGGTCCTGCCCTTTTGGCAGCAGGATGACTTACATAAGTATTTACACTTTCTATGCATGCAGGAACATTTGGATTTAATTCTTTACTCAATGGGTACTTATGATATCATTATTTACATCTATACCTTTTTGTTTTCTTCATAGGTTTTTATTCTCATCTCTCATGAAGAAAATTGTACATATAATTACAAATAATCTTAACTTGGGCCTAAATAAATTTGCAAGTAAACTTAAACATTTCCATACAAGGTTATAAATAAATTTTCATGTAAAATATATTTGCAAATGAAGTGGCACATTTACAGAGGAACAATATTCACATTAAAAAAATTATAGTTTCACATTTTAAAGAAATCACAAATAAATTTCCACGACCAGCTTGCATATATATTTCCAATGGTTTCTCTTCTTTGCCACAATAATTTTTCAAAATTTGCTACAGAGAGAAGAAAGGGTTATGATAAAAGAAGAAAAAGATTTGATAGAAGAAGAAAAGGATTAAAACAAAGAGAAAAAGAGACAGAGAACACCTACTGCCTCCCACCCCAGTCGACTATCCTCCAAAGGTGGTGGTATTTCCGGGAATGGAAATGGTAGCTCATAATGACCTTCTTTCATCCTTGCGTTCTCATCCCACAGTTTGAGAACTTTCTTGTCCATTACAGACATGCCTTTCAGGTCAGACAGAAGGGAACCAGTATAGTATTAATGACTGCTTTGAGACGCCTCGGGCAATAGCACAATTCTAACCTTCCCTTGAGCGTATAAAAACAACTATTTCTCGAATATTAAAGCAGTCATTAATACTTTTATATGCCAAAAAAAAAGAGTCAACTTATGACACCTCCTTGGCCTTTCTCTAGTTTATCTGCACGGTTGTTTTTGATGAGTGTATCTTTGAGAGTAGACTTAAAAATTAAAAATAAAAAATAAAAAAACTTTTTTTGAAGATGGGATTCGATCTCTCGCGTACCAACGATGATCAAACTCAAATCACCGCCTTAGACCGCTCGGCCATCACGCACTGATACATTACCTAGCAGTTTTCTCTGATATATAGATTAAAATGGATTGAAAACGGCTTCGCGTGCTGGATGCTTCGCGGCAGCTCCATTAAACGGGCCCTTCTTTTACTTTTGCAATGCATTGGCACAAACTTAGATCAAGATCTATTTTATTTTCGTCTTCATGTCAACAATGCAGAGCTACCAAGTGTCACGCATTAGGCGTGACGTCACGCATTTGGAGGGTCTGAAAACGGCTCTCACGCATGGCGTGCGCGCTAGATTTTAAAAAACCGCCATACCTATACGTGTGTTAAAATGAAAATGTCACGCATTGCCGATCTTTTACCTTGGCGTCTCTGACAATGCAAGATAAAATTGTCGGTAAGATCGATCGAGATTCAATTGTATTGAAATTACCGACCAATTCATCGCACATGTACGGTATCCGCAATCGCTCAAACCATTTTTTAACAGCTCAACCTATGGGTATTTCACCAAGACTGAACTATTTTCCCGGTAACCATGGTTACTGGGATTTTAGAACTATTTTTTAGAACTATTACATGGGTTTGGAATTTTACCAGGAATTTTACAGGAATAATTAAAGTTTATAAATGCAATTTCGACCAATCAGATGGCTGGATTTCTTAAGTGAGGTATATAATTGACTCTATAGCCCAAAACTGCTTTACCTGTTCTTCTAGTGTTGAGTTCTCAGAGACGAAGTTCGTGGAGACATGGCCCTGGAAACCACCTGCATCAAGCGGGCCATTCAAAGTCCATCCCAACATGGTGCAAACTGCATATACTTCCCCTGGGTTTCCCTTTCTCACTTCCAGAGGGATTAGTGCTTGCGAAGCATCCTGCCCTATAAGCATATCAACTTGGACATCATCTATGGTTGGAATGTTCAGATCAGATAGATGCTGGTACTTCCTGATATCTTCCAGCTTGGCCAGATGTTCAGGACTGACAGCAGTGCTCGCCCCCTGTTCATGGACTTTTGCCCTCTGAGCTCTGCCATCTGCCTTCCTTCCGCTAGTGCCCTGTCTCTCTCATCGCACTGCCCAGTCACGAAGGGGTACAAAAGTCTCCGGGATCTCACGAGAGCGGCGGTGTAATTCCCGCCGAAGATCTACATCACCAACCCCTTCAATAAATTGGGACATAAGGGTCTCCTGCTTGTTTCTCTTCCCTATCCCCTTCCATGTTTGTAGCAAACGAAGAAGTTCATGGGAATACTCTATTAAAGTTTCCCCCCCTTTCTGAATGCGGCTAAGGAACTTGCGCTTTTGGGACGCCTGACTCCCCACATCCCCCAAAACACCCCTCAGGACTTGGAATGCGTCCTCTGCCGTTTCAATATCCTCCCGGCTGACAAGTTCCATTTGGGCTGCCCCATGGGTGTATTTGATCACTGTTTGCAGCTTCTCCCTGGGTGTTTGGTGGGCCTGGTCTGCCAATAAACTCTGGACGTCTGATACCCATTCATCAATCCCATCGTCCCCCCCCCCCCCCCCCAAATCTCCTTATCTGACGATCTGCGGATACATACAATACCAGTGGCACCTTCTTAGTACTGTAGGAACCACAATCCTATTTCCTCTCATTACAATGTTATCTACTACTGACAACTCTTCCCAAAGCATAAAGGATGACTTCAATTGTTCAGATATGGTCCTTTGGTTTGCAGACCAACCTTTCTCCATGAACCTCTCTCCATGAACCTCTCAACTTCAACCAATACTTTGTCATTTCTAGTTGCTTCTTGCAACTCCTCAAATATGAGGAAACGCCTAAAAGGGCCTTCGCTGATCACTTGTTTACCGCTATTGTCATAATTGCTGTTTTAGTACAATTAAATGTTTAATGTATACTATAACAAATTAAGACATTTATGAAATACTAGATTGCGATCGTGAATCATGGCATGGTTACATAATTATTAAACAAGTCTTGAAATTCATAATAAAAATGATTGTTTGTCCATTACAGACTCATCATAAATAATGTTACTAAGGCGGATAGTGTATCTAATGACCAATTAACATCAAATATACCTTTTTGTGTGAAACTAAATCATGAATAGTTCATATTTGGCCGATAGTCTTCAACTTCAGACTTATAATCCTTTTTGTTTTGATGCTGCTACAGTTGGTGTGATGCAGATGGTTCCCTAAAAATTTGCCATTCAGTTAAATTATGATTCATCCACTTGGAATATCATCGTAAATTTTCCTTGTTTTCTACAATAGTGATCACTATTTCAATGATCCACTCATCGAGTTCCGTTTCCTCGAAATCGCAAGTGTTTGCCTTATCTCAACATCTAGTAAAGAATTCATCGATACTCTCATCTTTTTTCTGCCGGTATCGCATCAGCTCTAAGCGATGTATTAGAAAATTGATGTTAACCTTCAACTGTGTTTCTAGCAGTTTCCACAGTTCTTGCGGTTTGTCTTGGTCGGTCTCTGAGATAGGCCCTGATGCATTGATTCGGCGCAAACCTTCATTGCCATTTTGATAGCCTTTTTCTTGTTATCAGTTACATCTTGGTCTGCTAACACAAGCTCCATTCTTTGCTTGAATAGTTTGAACTCTTCGGGTAGGTCTGTAGCCTCTCAGTTCATCTCTAGATACTTGGTACTCATTGTGTATGTTCACGTGTACGTATTGCTGGCTACGACAGATTATTTGTACGAGTGTAGATCTTTGTGTGAACAGTTCCTAACCGGCTGGTGTTGATAATAGTTCGTACACATATACCTGTGTACGCTCCCACACCTGTGTGAATGTCATTAGGTGTCTCATGCAAGGAAAATGTTGATCACTCTCACTCAAAGTCTGGCAGTGACAGTTCTCACACACCAGATATTTATTAATATTATCTGAAAAACAGGTTTAATTTTCACACTTCTGATGTGGTTTAACTTTGTTTCTTTTAGTATCGTAAAAATTATTGCTGGGGACTAGCAGTTTATGCTTCCATCATTAGAATTTGAGGGTCTGCTCTATGGAATGAGTTAATTCTACAGAGGGAATATTCTTGAAGTGTACTCCAATGTGGAAGAAACATTTTCTTTATTATTATGGATTGTTATTGTTTAAATTAGTATTTTACTGTTGAAATATTTATATTTAATGACATTTCCTATGATACCAAGCCAGGTTATACTTTCAGTAGGAAGTTGTGCCATCTAATTCCAGAATACAAGATGATTACCTTTTAATCTGATCTCTCAAGGTTTAATTTCACTGCTGTTTCTAACTTTAATTCATTTTGGAGTTCTCATTCATACCTGCCCATTTTATATTCAGTGTTGGCCCTCTTTTTATGTTGAAACCCTTGCTTTTATCTCGAAATGTGCAAGGGGTATAATTTTGTCATCACCATTTTTCTGATATGTCAAGGCTTAATCTGTCTAGCTTGTTCACTGACAACATGTATGTATGACAATAGACCTTTTCGTAGTTAACACATGGGTCAAATGACCCCAAATATCCACAGATCTTTTACCGATGGAGAAGTCTGACTTTGTGTATTTTAGAAAAATCAATGCCAAAGTCATGTATGTGCTTCATGAAAAGCTTTTGTTTGCCCTCTTGTATCATAGAATGTACCATAGGTGCACACATGAATAATGATTACATAATATGAGCACGTCTCGGTGGGTTTTACAATTTTATCAGAAATGACCTTTATCTGCCCATGCGCAGATAGTATTTACAAAATGGCTTATTGGCCTAGATTTAAGTAAGGGCCAGAAACTGTAATGGTATGGTACGATGATTTGATGGTGATACAGTGTTAGGTACTTTACAAGCTGTAGGTAGTGCTTTTGTTATGAAATAATTCCATTTTAATTGAATGTGATTATTAAATGGATCTGCCGATGTGTCAATATTCAATAAATGATGAACACATTTACATTTCTTGTGTTTCTGGTGATTATTTTTTACAAATCATGTCTTTTTAATTTATACACATTTATGTCTCTCCCATGGTCTATTTATCGTTTTCCTGCCCCTCTCCTCTCTCTCTTTGTCTGTCCCTCTCACTCTCTCTCCTGTCTGTCTCTCTCTCTCTCTCTCTCTCTCTCTCTCTCTCTCTCTCTCCCTGTCTGTCTGACTCTCTCTTTGTCTGTCCCATTTCTTTTGCCCCTCTCCATAAATAGCATGCATTTCTTCTGCTTAGATTTCCTCTCAATCAACAATTAAAATAAATAAAGTACTACTGAAGTATGTCCATGCAATTGTATTACATAACCTTTCCCACTTTTATTTCACTTTTACAACAAAGCAGCAAATATCCAAAGTTGACATATTGGACAGTTTATAATGTTACTCTCAAATATCAAATGCATCATTATATTTTGCTTGTAATTTAATAACACTTTCTCAAAATTGAAGAAAAACAAATTGAAAATGGGTCTGATGTCACAACCTGAAAATTTATTTTGACCCAGGCTGCTTGAGGCACCTACAAAGTACTCCTGAGTATGTATTTATCAGGACTTTAGCAAAACATTCCAGGAACTACATTCTGCCTGGACTAGGATTGAACTACGAGCCCTATTTAGTCTTGAGACATCTCCACTAGACCAACTTGACCAAGACATCATTCTATCTAGCAGCTCAGCTTAGTCATTATAAACTATTCCTCATATCATGGTACCAGTGACAGTGTGAGTCCAGCTACTGAGAGTGCATCAGTCTCACTCTGAAAATGATATGCTAATTTATATGACCTTGGATTAGGAAAAGGACGTGGGAGGTGGTCTTATCTTTTTGGTCTTAACTTTTTTCTTGTCCTTTTCCCATTTCCTCCATTTTATCTTCTTTCCCTTTTCCTCCCATTCTTTTCATTTGAATGAGAGCACCTGGGCCCCTGTGCCTGATGTTACTATGCCACTGCATGTTACAGTTGGGTACATTCATGGAATCACTATGGCTACTTGTCATAAGCTGGTCCCTTGTGTCTCCCAGGGCGGCAGCAACTCATACTTGGGCACATTACCGGAACCGATCCTCCTAGTGTTGCTGCATGTCCCTCATATATCCTGATACAGCAGCTCATACTGGTGCACATTTCTGGAATCGATGGGGCTAGTCACTATGAGCTTGCCTCTCATAGCGCCACGGCATATGACTTCCACCAGGTTAATGAAGTCCTGTTTCGTCTTAAAGCTGCCAATGAACTTGGTATGATCAGGAGTTCTGGATAGTGTGAAAAGAATGAAACATACCATGCAACATTAATGATAATTTGCACACACTGAATATAAAGTACAGACAATTTGAAGCACTTCAGAAATGCATTAATAATAATAATTTTCTTTTTCATACTACAAGTCTAGGTTACAATTAGTGTAGTTGAAACCAGGTTCTTTCCTATAACTTTATTTGAAAGGATTGTACATGTAGTTAGAATACAACCGTCGCTTGGTCTGCAGTGTACACAAATTACTGTAATTAACTTACAAATAAAGTTCAACATTTTGAAAGAAGATAATACTCAGCATATTTTCTACTTCATATTATTCAATGTTATTGAACAAAGAATATAGTATTAAACTATCTGGATACATCTACACTAATGGTCTTCCTTAAAAAGAAACAATTACAAATTAAAATTATCTACATGAAACCAGACCTGCATGAAACATACTCCAAACACTTGTTTCCAAATCACCAAGATATATTTTGACAATAACCACGATGAGACACTTACAAAGAAAAAAGAATTGTACATAAAAACATTTTTGTTCAACTTTGCAAGATACTTATTTAACTTACATCAGCAATTTTAAAGCATCAATCAAACATAATTATAAAGAGGACTTAAAAAATGGTAGTATATTATCATACACATATGTAGTCCCTTACCCATAATCCACCTTCATGTGTTGTCCATTAAAGAAGAACAATGTAGCTGGAATGAGAGTGATATCAAAGTATTGTGTGTAGACTGGTATACTGTCAGCATCAATGCAGTATATGTCCGCCATCTTTCCCAAGTCTTCGCTTGTCTTTGACAACTGACAAGAAATGGAAAAAGAGCACATATAAATTGCATGTATATTATCAAGGGCATGTAGTGAGATCAGAGTTTTCTACCTTTTAGAAATATAATTTTTCTTAACATCAACCAGGGACGTAATAGAGAAGGACTGGAATCAAGCCGCTCTCCTTTTACCCCATGCTCCAAGCCGCCGAAAAGTTATGCGCTAATCTGCAACTGTTGACCAGGTGGTGAGATAAAAGAGCGCATGGAATTTCAGGATTTAGAATTCCTACATCAGAAAATGGTATCACAGCAACTGTTCGCTGTCCCTTCCAATGATTTCTCATCCATTGTTGAATGTGTAAAGAGTAGAACTAGCGAACACAAACTTGTGTAATTTCATCCTGTTTTAAACTTGAAAAATACAAAAAACACGCGAAAACACGCATTAGCAAACTTAATGTTATTGAAGATTGTAAATCATGGATCAAATAACGGGACATTAAAGCATGCACAAATTAGCGCATCATCCTAAAATATTGAGTTTTTGACAGGATGTAATTTTTCTTTTACCAACTCTGGCACGCAAATTAAAGGAAGGACGGAGTTCTAAATTAGAAAATTTGTTTGATGCACTATTCCCAATCAAATCCCCATATAAAGTTTTTGATTTACACCGAAATTTTGCCGGTGATTTAATATTTTGTAATAAATGTAAAACTGGTGCCTGGCTTCCGAAAGTCCCCGCAGTGGAAGCGCGGTCCGGAGCATGGAACTTCAAAGCCAAGTGCAATGTTACACATCCCATTGTTACGCTTTAGAACTCAAGAATGTGTTTGAATAAATTACAAGAGTTTCGCCTCCTTTTCATTCACCTCCCTGCATCAACAGACCTTTTAAATATATCTGTGGCTTGGTTGCTTCATTATTTCTTTATCATAAAAAGATGGCTTCTAAAGTTTTAGGGGAGATCAATGACATCATATTAATTTTAAAGTCAATATAATTAGGATGCCCATTGAGCTTTTAAACAAATGTCCTACTTGCTTTACAAATGGATATCACACAGCCATAAACTCATTCACGACAAAGCAATACTATTTTTTGTAGATTCAATAGTTTTGTCAATTTGTTTTAAACCTATGGATTATTCTCAAACCCATTTAAAGAGAGACTCATAAAATTGAGAAAATGTCTGAAATTCTTACAATTTCATCGAGTTGCATACACACAAGATCATCTGAGCGTCCGAACCGAAGCACGAGTACTTTGTCTTCTGTTTGCTTGATGGCATCATCTACCTCTTTCTTTGTTGATAATTTTGGTAGCAAATAACTCATGACAGAAGATCTTTGTGTTTCTTCTCATAAATATCAGTCTAATGTTATGTCCAAGCTGTACCAGTTAACTTGGCGGGTCTGGTGTGTTGTATCTGTGTATGTAGTGCTTCTTCAAAACAAATTTCTACAGAGTTTCTACTAATGTTCAGCTAAAAATCAGTGCTCTTCTGTTGGCGAAGCTGGATGCTCTGTAGTCTGTAACTCCTGCTTGAAGAGGTTAGCAGAGGTAGCGTTGACTAGTTCATTAGGCAGAGTCTTCCATAACCAGCCAAATCAATGTTGTACTGGGCCTCCTATATAAAAAATTATACAAAAATATTTAGAAAAAATAAATGCTCATGCAGAAAATCAACTCAGGAATGCCAGTTTTCAGGCAATAGCCTGAATTTAGGCCCAGGCGAGTTATTTTTAGACCATAGTTTAGGTTTTTTGTGTACAAAATAGCTCATTCTACGTGATTTTCAGGTTTACACTAAATTCTAACTGGCATGGCATCCCTGTCAACTGTATAGTCTATTTATATGGTTCAAGATCTGTTGTTTGAAAATACTAGTAGATGGTAAATTAAATGAAAGGTTTATACTGATCCCTGCAGATACAGACATAACAATCAGATTTAGAGCTCTAGTTTGTCTAGCAGGATAAACATGCAGTATAGCTCTCCGTCTTCAACGTACCCAAAACTGGCTCTCAGTCTGACAGTGAATTGAACAGCCAAGGTGACCCCGTTTTAATGTACACCCAGTTGTGCATGTGTCTTTTGCCTTTGTTTTGGATGGCATCTCATCTGTTCCGAAATCAGACATGAATATAGAATCTAGATCTAGATCTCAATTATTAATCAATCAATTACACAAAAAAATAATGAAAATATACATCTGCAGACTACACTCACACACAACTGGTCTGACCGGACTCACTGGTTTTAGCAAATGCAGGAGCAATGTTTATTTTTTATTTAGTATGGAACATTTCACATGCACACCCTCATTTTGCATAGAATCCTGTGTACTGAGCCGTGTGTCATTTTCACAACAGGGGCAGTGTCCTATAAATATAAACTCCTATCAATTTGTTTAAATTAATATTAAAAATTGAATGAAAACTCAATTGAGTTGAGAACTCCCCGGCGCTACTTTGACCCACCAACTCCCATGTAAACGTACCTTCGATTATACACAATTATTATGTACTTTTGTGTTCGTTTGTTGAAGTTGAGCGCTTGTCCACCATTAATTCATCCACTAGCCACTCCACTCTGCACATCAAATAAGCATGTGACAATACATCCTATATAAAAGTATACAGAAGTCATGTGACTTTATCAGGTGACCATCAGATCGGAAATGTATACAACGACAATAAACAATCACAACTTAACTGCAACACTGCACTAAACAGCCACAGAGTGACAGACAGTTTTCAAAAAGTACCGACTAGGCCTAACAAAAGATAGGCATTTTAATAAATGTACGATCGACTTAAGTTATAGAATCGAGCTGCTCTTGGCTGTGAAAAGAAGGAGAGGTGTTTAGCTGAACGGAACGTGAGTTATTTTCCTTCGATTTTATCGTGTCGAATCACTTTCTTGCGGATAGGTTGAGCTGAGGCTCTAGACTAGTCTAGCTAGGCTAGCGCCCCCCCCGGTCGATCGGGGCGCTTTAGGCTGAGCTGAGCTGAGTTAGCTGCGCTAATTGACAGTGCCGATCAGAGCAGAGCAGAGTAGAGGGCGAGGCTTCAGAGTGCAGAGCTGATGATGGCTCATATCATCTGCTCATGGCAAAAAAACTTTGTCGACGACCAACAGAGATCGTTCGCTCTTTCCTTTTCCTGTTAGACTATCATCAAGTTTGGACCCATCATAGACAGAAATAACCGTCTGATTTGGGTCATTTCTTTAATAAAAGTGACATTTGTTGACATTCCCCAATAATCGGAGGTCTAGTGGAGCCAGGCCAGACGTAGTCTCAGTGGAACAACCGACGATTAGAGAGACTGAAGTTTTTGGTCTATAGACCCATCATAGACCCTATGTATTTTCAAATAGTTGTTTCATTTTATTGAATTGTTTTCTAATTCTCAATTTAACTGCTGTATTGGAAGCGACTCTTTTCACTTGATCAAGTACGTACATGTAGGCCTATATTTAAAGAAAGGCACTTGTTCAGAAACCTATCCAAAATTTGACCCGTAACACCGGCGTGGAGATACCCTAGTCTACTAAAACATACCCAAAATGAAGTAAATATTCATTAAATGTCCCAATAAAGATCATGAGTTAAAATTCGCTATGTTTATTACCTGTTTCGTGTCAATTTTCTTGTTATTTTTTTTAGTATTTTTCGGAAAAACTTTGATATTAGTATACACTTTTTCCCAGGTTTCACGGCAAACTGCTGCACAATACTGTGCATACCGACGCGATGGTGGGTTGCGGGCGGGCGCACGCACGCCTGTGTGAAATTATCTTTAGCACTCGAGCTGATGCGCTGCTAAGGATGGGGTGGGTAATCCACCAGTGATAATCCTAAGTGCTTGGTATTGTATAGAATCAGTTTATTTTCTTCAAAAGTGTCCTTGATGTTGAACCATATATATGCTTCGCATCTATAATCTATTAGAGGCCTGAAAAGGCCTTTATATATCATCAGCAATACTCATGAGTTTCATGAATCGCATCCCCATTGCGTACCGGCTATACAGCATAATAAATTCAGGCGTTTTTTGCATTTTTCAACAATACTAAAGATTCCTAGGAATTTGTTTGAATTATGATGGGGAATAATACAATCAGTAATCTTTAGTTTGACTTCTTTTATTTCCCGTCTACCAATTACCGTATTTGCCGGCGATAAGGCCGCAGCGCCGTATAGGCCGCACCCCCGATTTTGACTTTTTGTCGAAGTCAGGATTTGATCTCTAATTGCGTACAAATGTTGATTTTACTAAAATCACCGCCTTGGACCGCTCGGCCATCCCGCACTGCTGCTAGCTTATGTAGTTTTTTGTGATGTATACATTGCGCCTTTCTCTTGTGTATAATGTGCATGGCTCGGATCAAGGGTACCCTTTACTGACTTCAACTTCATTTGGAGATAATATGAAATCGGTTTCCCTACAATGTTTACAAACATTATTAATGTGATGCTAATAGTGTGAGGAATCTTACCAAACCATTAATTATGGCTTGTCATGGTTTTGTTTTGCACTAGCACGCATAATGTCATGAAAAATGCCCATATTTGGGCATTAAAACGTTACACAGGAAGCATGTGTATTTTTCATCCCAAATTAACAGTATTGTATCATATATTTTTGTCATGATTTTTAAATGAAATGAAAGAATGCCATCTCTAGTTGATTTCCAGTGTGTTTCATTCACTGATCCTCGGTGTTGAATATTTTTAATTGCCGTTTGAACATTAATGAATCGTACATAACCTTGGTGTCCGCCTGTTGACCAAAATTTTGTGGAAAAAAATAAAATGAAAGAATAAGCCTCATAATGATAAAAATGTAATATATTGATGAAATAGTTACACAACAATAGAACAGAATCAAAAATTTGTACTCCCATGATTAAAATATCATTTTGAAAACAATAATGTAACCTAGCAAATTTTGGTGTCCTGTCCTGTTATGTACATGCACATGAAGCTCACAGTTTGATTAAAAAAGAAAAAAATGTTATTGTACTTGAAATGAAAAGTGCCTTCGGGGGCGAAATAAAAAATATATACTTCGCCGGTAATTCGTCCAAACGCGCCGCAATGCGGGCAAAGTTCCTTCACGATCGGCCATTTTGTTCTGTGTTATGTACAATCACTGTCACAAGCTCGAAAGCAGTATCATTGAATTCGATCAACTTTTGGCGATAGAAACTTGTCAGTGTTATCTGTGTAAGGTTTGCAATGGATTCTGAGATTTGGACATGAGGATGAAGTTACAGTGGTTGAGATTGGGAAAACGTGATGCATTGTACATAACTTGGTGTCCGTGTTTGTACATAACTTGGTGTCCGTATTTCTGTTTTAACAATATAACTTATTATATTTGCACTATATATGTAACTTAATGGTGGTTTTTTTATATAATTTACTTAAAATTTGTTATAATAATTCCATTTACAAACAAAATATCCAATAGTTTACTTACAGTGGTTGAGATTGGGAAAGATGGGCAGCATTGTACATAACTTGGTGTCCATATTTGTACATGTACATAACTTGGTGTCCATAATTCTGTTTTAACAATATAACTTATTATATTTGCACTATATGTAACTTAATGGTGGCAACTTGTTTTAGTTACTTTAAATTTGTTATAATAATTCCATTTACAAACAAAAAATCCAATAGCTTACAAATTATGATTCATTTTTTAGTGATACCAGGCATAAGGTGGACACCGAGTTATGTACAGGTATAGTTTGTGATGAGTAGCATTTAATGCAAATAAATAGAAGTTGGGCGGTTAAGTGAAAAAAAGGAAAATATGTGCATGTGTGTTGCATAGCTCTCTATAACATAAAACATTAGCAAGAGGATATATATGCACAGATAAGAATGTGAGAAGAAAGTTTGTGTGTTACAAACTCATATGCGTTGTACATAACTCGGTGTCCACTTTGGTTTTTGCACTATTTTGAGAGCTTTTCCTCAACATCTTGATTTATCAGTTGTATTTTACTTACTTTATGATACACCTTAAAATACAAATCAGTTTGTTTAAAAAAAGTGAGATCTACACAGAAATAACTGCATGAAGTGGACACCGAGTTATGTACAATGAATTTGTGACAATGTGAACTTCGGTGGCTGATTGATAGCATGTAGAAAATTCTGTATGCTCCAATACTTTTGGTGTGTGTTTTGCGATGTTCAAGGTCTATAGTTATGATATTACCAAGGTATGGCAATGAGTTTCAAATTTTACCTGCAATGTAACACTTGGGTACCCTTGATCAGAGCTATGCACGTATTGAAATGGATTCAAAACAGTGACTTTGTGTGCTGGATGCTTCGCGGCAGCTCCGTTAAACGGGCCCTTCTTTTACTTTTGCAATGCATTGGCAAGAACTTAGATCAAGATCTATCGGCAGATGTTGTTTTTGGAAGTTTATTTTCGTCTTCATGTCAACAATGCAAGATAAAGTTGTCGGTAAGATGTGTGGAAATGTATAGTTATTGTACCGTTCGTAGATCTAGTCCCATATGTGCAAATTCGTGCTGGTTTTGACTTACTTTAAAAAAAAAATTTACTCTTTCGTCGCATAGGCCGCACCCCGACTTTTTGATATTTTCTCTTCCAAAAGTACTGCAGCCTTTACGCCGGCAAATACGGTAATAGGACCTTTGTTGACCTCTAAGAGGACACATTTACACTCCCCATCTTTTACACCAGTTCTCTATCTCTTCCAACACTGATTCAACTTTATTTAGTGCAGATTTTAATTTTCGGCTAGAATACAAGATACAAATATCATCCGCTTAAAATCAAACGTTTTGTTAAAAAAATCAAGATCATTCAACATAAATGTAAATAGCAGTGGACTGATTACACTTCCCTGAGAGATTCCTTGTAGTACCGGTACTGCCTTTCTGTATGACATTTTCCCGTCTACTCTAACTTGAGCAGTTAATTCTCAGGCTGAAAAACGCTTCGACCCATTCAAAAATGTTTCCTCTCAAACCTGCTTAGTACAGTTTTGGCTTTTTGTAAGTCTAAGAAGACTACTTTCAAGTTTCAAGTTTATTTGTTTCACATTTCACAAAAAAGAATTCTCATAATTTACAAAATTAGAACATAATATGAAATATACTAAAAGTGTCACATTATATAATCAATTCTTTGAAAAGACATCAAAATTAATTGTATTGAATAGTAAGTTGTACAGGGTGAAATTTGAGGAAGCTATTGAAAAGCTCAGCTTGTAGATTATAGGTTCTCAAAAATGAAATTAACATTTGATTGAAGTGGTTGCAATGGTGAAGGACGTAACAATAATAATAGGTGGGCAAGAAGGCCTTAACAGAAGATGATATACAAAGTGAAACAAGCAAAAATAGAAAATACAGCAAACAAATTAATTTGTTACTAAGATTGCATAACTCTTTATTTAATAAGGCCTTATGAATATCGACCTCTAATCTAATGATTTGGTCCATTGTGCTCCTCTCTTTTTGGAAACCCAATTGTAATGGGGTAATAATAATATTTTTCAGAAAATCATGTCAAACAGATTTTAACCATCCTCTCCATATTTAAAGCTTACAGAATACTGGAGATAGTGAGATAGGTCTGTATGATGAAGGGTTTGATGGATCTCTTTCAGCTTTTAAAACTAGAATTAGAAAGGCATATAACGATTGTCCGGGCAGGATGGAACTGTCCTAGATCTCATTAAACGAATCAACAAGATAATAGAAAGCGATTACCGGGCAACTGTCTAATCAGTCTGAATGCTAAATCCTTCATCTCAGTTATACTTTTTAAATATTCATTTAATTCTTTAATTACACTTTAACTTTAATTACACTTTCACTTGAATTACACTCTAATTTTATTACACTTTCACTTGAATTACACTTTAATTTTAATTACACTTTAACTTTAATTACACTTACACTTTCACAGTGTGACACATTGATCTTTAATACATGTAGTTTCAGGAAGTTCCATCTATAGTGCTGTCATCTGAGACAACTTGTGATATTGATACTTTCAGTATCAGCCATGACAGTTAAAATGAGAGCTAGCCTTCAATCAAACAACATATAATTGTATTACTGATTCATAATGATGGGGTAAAATGGACGGAACCGTAATTATTGTTTTTATCCTGTAGAAAATATTGAATTTATCATGTAGATATATATTGAGTTGATCATGTAGACAGAAACAATGCAGTATTGAGGTCATTTATTTAACAATCTATAAAGTGATACAAAAAAACAAAACATGAATTTCAAGACCTGAGGGTTTATTTTGATGTTAGATGGTTCCCCTAGATTGTGTAAATTAATTCTTTGTTTGTCTTGTATTTTCATTATGCAGAATTTCGTTAAAGTCAATGTTTGTATCACACTAGTTGTTTCAAACTTTGGTTTCACGAATTGCTCATTCTTTAAATATTGTTTGTATTTTTCAGATATAAAATGAGGAGCTGCACTGATATCTAAAAATGGGGAAAACATCAACTTTCAGATGTCATCTTGACTTGCATCATATTTGCTACTTGTTACTTGGCACATTACTATTGTTAAACCATGCATCAAAGAGTTCAGCTACCATTCAGGTAATCACACATTATCAGATTTCTTGGAAATATGTCGCAGGCTGCTGGGAATTTCCAATTTTCTATTTAATCCTTTCTAATTGTTCTATTTCAGTGATGAATATAATTTAAACTTCTTTAATGACTCTTAAATTCATGGAATTAAAAAAATGAATTCCCAGTTATCTTGTTCACTTCTACCCCATTTTAAAATCAAATCTTCTATTACTATTTCTTTTAAGGCCCTTTGGTATATTTTATGGCATTTTTTGGTATATTTTATTTTTAGGTAATTATTATAATTGCATTATCATGTGTGCTTTCTTCAAGCTGTGATATCTCCTTTGTAAATAATTGTTGTCATGGCAAAAATAAATACTGACAACCACTAAAGTATACATGTCTCAGTGAAGAAATTCTCTTTGCTTTTACTACATACCGGTACCAATTTTCCTCATCTCTCTTTAATATTTCTATTAGGAAAAGTATACATGTTTCAGTGTAGAAACTCTCTCTGCTGTTACTACATACTAATTTTCGTCAACCCTCTTTAACATTTTTATTAGGAATTTTACTCCATGGAAGATCAAGAAGCTTATGTGAAGTACTACAAGCTATTTCCTGGACCTCTCCAGAATTTCACAAATGATGTGCTGTTAACGGTAGCAAAATGTGCAGAGCTTACAGTAAAGGAGTACAATAACCAGTCTCAAGTAAGTTTCTCATCACACAATTCAAATTAAATTAAATATAGTTTCAGTTGCAGTTTCAGTTAAAAATGGCCTTTATTAAAAACAATATTTCACAGTCATTAGCTGAAGAGGACTAGTTTCCACCTCATGACAAATTATGAAAATGATACTATCGATAATGGAGGACTAGAAAGAAAACTGCTATTAAAATCATGATGAGTACAGATTTAAATTTGTTGTCATTTATTTTTGATTATCCTCTGGAACGAAATTACACTACAAGAGAGAGCAATTAAGAGATTTATGATATTTTTATTTACATGTATTTCAAACATATTTATTCTGGAAAACAAGATCAGTTTCCATTCACTGTTTTACATTGTGATCCTGCTTTAAAAAACATAACTATTGAATATAGCTTGCTATTTGGAATTCTCATTTTATATCTGCATTACAGGTAGCATACCAGCTAAGGCACATCACAAAGGCACGGATAGAAGAACAAGACAATCTGGTCAAATTACAGGTCATAGTAGAATCTGACAGTCACAGATATCATGAGATGTACTTTGAGGCAAAATCCATATTAACAACCAAGTATATCACTTCATCAATGATGAAAGCAGGTAATAGCATGCAATTCTTTTGTTCAGGACCCATTGCACAAAACTTACCATTGATGGTAACTTTGCCATCAATGGTAACTACCATGGAAACCTTGATTTTGATTGGCTGTTGAGCCCTGTTACCATGTTAGTTGCCATTGATAGCAACGTTGCTATCAATGGTAGGTTTTATGCAAGGGGGCCCAGGTGAATGCTTTGATATCAATGAAAGCGACATATTCAACCGACATTTGATAACTTTTTAAATTTCAGTTTTCAGCTTTTTAGAGAGCAACCTTTTTTAAATTTGTTTCCTAATAATGTTTACTTTTCATAATCATTTTGTGAGTTAATTATTCCATCCATTGCTTATCTCTTGAATACTTGAAACCATTATAAACAAAACTGTGTACCACAAGTTAGATAAATTATTGTGATACACATACATTAAATTGAGTTAAATCCAATTCAACACATGTCCAAAATTTGTATGGGCTATAGATTTTATAGGCTTTGTATCTTTCTATTCTAGTAATCTTCAAAGTGTTATGCAGTCTATCACAAAGATGAACTAAAGATTGCAAGCAGTGTCAGGAATTATTATGAATATTTTTTTTATATTTTCATAATCTTAAAGGACAATGTAAACATGCATGTTTTCAGTACAATGCAATCTTTACCTACAGCTATAACTTGAATATTCATAAAAAATTGTGAGTTACTTATCATCTCTTTTTTTCCAGCTGTTATTCCAAAGAAAGGGACTCATCATTGTGATAAACTGAGTTCAAAAGCAGGATGCACAGAGGTAGGATAACCATTGACTCGATTGTCTTCCATTTTATTCTTTGTGATTATGATTTGTGGGGGGGGGGATGTTTTGACGGCATAAATAATTCATGAAAAATACTTTTGTGATTACCCGGTACATAGAGATACCAAAATGAAATGTTTTAAGTCGGTGGTCAAATTGAGTGATTATTATTTTTGTGAGTGTGCGAAATAGCTGGGTAATAGTAATATGTCATATGCCTGATTTCCATTTACTTTATTAAAGCTAAATAGGAATTACCTGAAGTTACCAAATGTTGCTCTCTGATACTTGAACAAAAGTTTCTCTTGATGACTGAAAGATTGCCAGATGTTTGCCCTATATAGCAACAACTAATGTACATACCTGCCAACCACTCCGATTTAGGCGGAGTTACTCCGCTTTTTTCATACCCACTCCGAATTCCGATTGCATGCCTCAAAACTCCGATTTTTTTTTTTTTTTTTTAAATTTTAAATTTTTTTTTTTTTTTTTTTTTTTATAATTTTTTTTTTTTTTTTTTTTTTTAAACAATGCTTGTGCGATGACTGCGATCGTGGAAGCTTGTTATATTCTTCTTCTTCGTTGATTTCTCCATTTTTGAAGGACAAAATGGGTAAGACTCGTGCTGTTCATAATCAGAAGTATAAGAAAGAATACAAAAATTGTTTATGTGTGGGGCGAAAAGGTTGAAGGAAAAGGCCCATTTGCACCATTAAAATGGAGAGAAAAAAAAATAGACCCTAAAGTCCTGTGTACCCCCCCCCCCCCCCTGCCCCCCCCCAATCTACGGGCTACTACCCCAATCCTCCGGTGGTTCGCGACCTCGTAGTCCATCCAGACAAATTTACTCCTAATTTCTCTTGTCTCAGGTTGGCAGGTATGAATGTATGACAAGTACTTTCCATCCATTAGAGATTGCATTATGCATAGGAGGTGAATCAGATGGTTTGGTATTCAGGGTGTGGGAGAGAAGCATGCATAAATTTATATAGTATTAATGACTGCTTTGAGATATACCGAAAAGGGTCAAAGAATACATGTGCGACTTACCAATCATGGTAATCAAGTTTGTTTACGCTGTCGAGACCTAGTCTAGGGTGCGTCTGCCTGCGGGGCCGGGGGACTTCGATCCACGTCCATAGACTTAGCACGCAAACGTGTGTGTACACTATGAATGAGAGGGGACTTCGATTCGCACACACCTATCCGCGCTCTCGCTCAAACCAGTTTTTAACACGTAAACCAATGGGTACCTCAGCAAGACTGAACTATTTTCCCGGTAACTGGAATTTTGCCGGGATTTTACCGATTTACTCTAGAACTATTACATGGGTTTGGCATTTTTCATTTATTTACGGGAATGGCTAAAACCACGACTGCAATTTCGACCAATCAGATGGCTGGATTTCTTAAGTGAGGTATATAATATACAATAGTTAACAGGTCCAATAGATCATATTTACTTATTAAAATCATTTTAACCCTTAGTATTGTTGTATGGTAACGTTTATTAATTGACCTTTTTATATTCATTTCAGTGTACACTATTTAAACGCTGTGTCAAAGGTCACGTTCCATCTCATCCATGGCTGGACTTTGCTCTCAAAACTCAGCAAGAAATCCAGGTAAGATAATAGAACAAGTTAAATATGCAATTTTATCGCCTTACAGGAAATAAACAGTTTTGGTATGGGGTCATGAATTTGGTTCAAATGAAAATATTTGAATCATACCGGTATGCAATTTTACAATATTCAGTGATCGTTGTCGTGGTTAAAATTGAGTCTAAAGTGATGAATTTGTAAATAATAAACTCTTTATGCTGTTTAGCTCCCTCTCAAGACTGATATTACTTTAGCTTTAAAGCAATGTTTCTTGTTTACAATCAACCAATTTGCTATTCCCGTTTGTAAATTATATATCAGAAATGCATATTCTGAGATTTTCATGGTCCCAGCTTCCTTGGAATGGCCTTAGGCGCTATTTGAAATATTGGTAATTTACCGGGAGCACTGGTAAAGTTTTGATTACCGGTATTCAATTTCTCGAAAGCAGAAGAGTTTTAGGGGCTACATTTTCTAGTGCTTATCAAACATTACACAGGGGCATCCAAATATATCAAAATTCTAAAGAATTACTATCCATCCAACTTTCAAATTTTCCAAAACTTTGTATTACCTTTAAACTGAATGATATATCATGCTCAATTTTTTGACAACAAATATTTTGAAAGAATAATTATATTCAACCGAAATCTACAGTAATAATGTCCAGAAAGAAAGTTAGATTTTGTACATTTTTGGAAAAACGCAATACAGTCATGGATTTTGGAAATAAAATGATTACACTACTACCTCATTGACTGGAAATGCTGGATCTTGCAAATTGTGAATAAATAAATAATAAATTGAAAAAGAAATGGTTTCACTTTAGAAAATATTCTGAGAGTGTTGGAAATGTGCTAACATAAACATGATCATGTATTTTATGTTTGGTATTTTTTTTTAATTGTATATTTAAAGTACTAATTTTGTCATAAATGTTTGTTTTTATCTCCCGCAAAAATTTTCGGCCGTGATGATTATTATCTGTGTCAAGCCATTATGTTTGGAAATGATTATTTAATTACTTGTATATGATATATGGATGTTCTGTATATGATGAAATTTGTTTTGAAAATAAAGAACCCTGTGGAAGGGGAAAAAATAAAAAATTGTGAAATAGTTGTACTGAAATGAACATTCATAAACTAGTTATGTTCTTTGTCTTGTCTGTGATAGATTGATCTGGAGTTTCCAGAAGTTCAGTTGCTTGCGGTAAGAATTTAATATTTTGGTTGGCTTCAAACTTTCTCATTATGGGGTGCGTGGGAAGGCCTTGGAGTGGTTCAGGAGTTACTTATCCAATAGACGACAATATGTATTCTTGAATGATCATGCTTCCAATATGCAAAACGTAAATTGTGGAGTACCGCAGGGAAGTTTGTTAGGCCCTTTATTGTTTATTATTTATATTAATGACTTTTGTAAATCATCCGATGTCCTTTCATTTATACTTTTTGCAGACGATTCTAATTTATTTTATTCCCATAGAAATCCAAATTCCCTAGTCAATGTTGTAAATTCTGAACTTGAAAAAGTCACCCAATGGATAAAAGCAAACAAACTATCCCTTAACCTCCAAAAAAGCAAATATATGTTATTTAGTAATTCTATTGACACACTGCCCAAGAATATAATTTTTGACGATACCCCCTTGGAAGTTGTTTCATTCATTACATTTTTAGGCATAACTGTTGATAACAAACTTTCGTGGAAATACCATATAGATAATACATGTAAGATCATTTCACGGAATATTGGCATAATAAATAAACTTAAATTTAATTTTCCGACATCATCCCTACTCATGCTTTATTCATCTTTAATTTTACCATACCTGAATTATGGAATACTTACTTGGGGCAACACGCAGCAAACTCTATTAAATAGACTGTTATTATTACAAAAGAAGTCTCTCCGTATTATTTACCATTCTGCTCCACTCTCACACACAGACCCGTTATTCGTTAATGGCAGACTATTAAAAACAAATGACCTGTATCTACTTCACTTAGGACAATTTATGTATAAGTATTCAAAAAAGACCCTTCCACATATATTTGATGCCATGTTCCCCCTAAATCGGTCATTTCATGATTACCCAACTAGACGGTCAAACGAGTTTCACCTACCACTCTTTAGAACTTTATTAGCAAAGAAGTCTTTTATGTATGATGGTCCTAGATTTTGGAATTCTCTAAGTGAAAGTATTAAAAATAGTCCATCCCTAAATTCTTTCAAGAAAAATCTAAAAACATTTTTGCTCAAATCTTATAGTAATATACAAGAATAATCTGATAACAGTTGGTAATCATCTTCATTTTTCATTTAGGTCTTCATCATCTGCTCGATTAATTTAATATTTATTTGGTCTTATGATCTTACCTTCCCAAAATTAACATTATAACTTACTTTTTCCAGTCATGATTTGTGTTGCTTCTTCTTCTTCTTCTTCCTTCCCCCTTTTCCCCTTTCCTTCTTATCTGTTTTACTTCTCCTTGTTCGTTTCGTGTTTGTAAATTGTATGTTGTTTTGAAATATTTTCTTGTGTTTTCTAAGTCTTCGTAGGCAAAATTTGAAACATTTATATTTTTGTTTTTTTCTGGGGGATCCACAACCTACAAGCACTGCTTTTTAGTGGATCCCCCCATTTCCTCAGAAATTAAGAAATTCTTGTAATAATTTTATTATGTGCAAAGTTTATTTGTATAGTTTCTTGAAAAAATGAATTATGTATGAAATCAAATGTAATATCTTTGTTTACCTTTCTGTTGGAAATGAAATAAATATGAATATGAATATGAATATGAATATTGCAATCATGTTCTAACTGTCAACTTGCTATAGGAATATATGTGGAACGTGCGTTTATTTCTCACAGTCCAATAGATAAACTAATTTACCAAATATATCAATTAGTAGGCGGTTTCCCGGCAAAAATGTTATCATCATGTATTAGTCAAAACATATTCTTTCACATGATTGGTAATAAAGAGCTTCCATTTCATTTTTTGAAATTGGGGCGTTTCCAATACTAGTCTTTACCTTTAAAGAAAAATGTTAAGGATGAATTACTGATTGGGAAGGGGCAACCAGTAATGTTTGATACAAGGTTTGTTTTACTGTCAACATTTTATTTTCAAACATTTTTCTCAAGAATATTTTTTCCAAGAATTCTATCCAATATGGATTGATGAGAAACATTCTTTGTAACATATTCATTTTCATCTGCAGAATTTAGCATCACTTACTCATATGTATAAAGTAACATCACTTTGTTTTCATCTTCATGTTATTTCAATTCTTGTTTTTTCTCCAGGCTCACAATGCTTACAATGACAGAGCAGACCATTATGGAGGTAAGGAACCACTTTCAGTTTTGTTCTTAGATGGGTACCCCCCAGATATTTTTGTTTGATAGTTTATAAAAATAAACCAATATATTATTCTTAGAAAAATATGATGTAATGAAGTTTGTGTCCAATGTTTTAGGTGTCAGGTGAATAATCAAATGACAAAACTTCAACATTCCAAACGTTAAAACACATGTTTTAAACTATTCATTTTACACATTTGAAGATAGAATTTATCTCGAAGGCAATATGGGTCTGAAAAGTAAAGAATACACTTCAAACTATGGCTTGCCTGCCGTGGCAGATTACCCATCCCTTCAAGGATTTTACAATATGTAAAGAAACGCGTATAATCAATTTATAAAAGTGGGAAAAGCCTAAAATATAAACATGGAATATTTTCAAAAGATTTTCTAATATAAAGAAATGATAACTTCCTGTTTTGAAGTGAATGTGAAGAAAGATCATAGCTAGAGGATTTATTGTACTTTCTTGCTAGCCATAGTCTACCCAATAAATGACATATGATGGCGCTGCCCATCGACTAAATAGTTATGAAAGAGATACGACCGTGTTGAAGGTGTCATAACTCCTTAGTCAGGAAGTTTTCCTTGATGTTAGCAAAGAGGGCTTCGTGAAACACGTAGCGGACAAGTTGCTCACTAAAGCTGATTAAGTCAAGAAGTTAGACTTATGACGGTTTCTAGGAATGGGCACCTGGCCACTAAGACATATTTGACTGTACCACCATCACCTTCACATTCTCTCATTTGTTGATTGTGTGATTTTCATCATCTCAGTTGTGGTTAGTTGGCCTGAGCTAAGTTTGGACAAAATCCTTTATATATACTCATCATAGTTTGAAGAATTTCACAAGATATCATTGTGTCATTTACACGATGAAATTATTGATGATAATTTAGCTCTTTGTAATCTTTAGGAGCTGGTTTGCTTAGAGTGCATGTCTTGGTGTTTATAATTCAAAGGGTTTTTAAGAATCTGTCTCTGTAGGAAGTTCATTGGATCAAGTATTCATAATTGCCAATATGAAAATCAGAGAATAATTTTATGGCTCAATGGAGAAATGATTTCCATATGAAGAATGAAATCATTGTGAGGTTTCAGTTTTAAACAGCAACAAACAACAATACGGTTGTTTTGAAGTACAATATAATGTTTAAACAGCTAGTGTAAATCATGAGTTTAGTTTGACTAACCTGTTCAATCATTTCAGTTTTTGATGACTGTCCGTGGCCCCCACCATATGATGCTGAATGTATAGGCTCGTTTCACTAGGAGTTTATTTTGACTAACCTGTTTAATCATTTCAGTTTTTGATGACTGCCCATGGCCCCCACCGTATGATGCTGCATGTCTAGGCTTGGCTAACCAGGAATTTAGTTTGACTGATATGCTCAACATGGGTATCAGATCTCTGGAGATTGATCCATGGTGGTGTTTTGGAAAGGTAAGGTTTATCAAAGCCTCATAGGCTTAAAGCCCCACTGCACTAGTTTGGCCAGGAGGGATAAGACCTCCCTGCATGGTCACTTACAGGTGGTTATCTCATCAAATCAGCTCTCAATTAACATATGAAAAAAGGGATCATGGGGGACCAATGGTCACCCATTAGGCATTGTTTGCTACATAGAGGGCGTAAGTAGCTATAAGTAGTGTAGTGGGGCTTTAAGAGTTGTTGATTCATTAACTTTACTGCATTTTTGGACTTCGGAGGGGAACAAATGAGTGCAACTACTGCCAAATTTGCACAAGCAAACATGTACACCCCCCCCCCCCCCTTCCCAATAAAATCTAAACTTGGTTTATTTCTGATTGGATACCAGTGATTAACAAATGTTGCTGAAATGACATGATTTTCCGGGGGTATTTTCTTATTTTTTGTAAATAATACTTTTTTATGATGCAGATTTTTTTCTGCCCCAATTTTTTTTTTTTTTCATTTGCCACTGCAAACACTAATGTACTATAAATGGAACAAACCAGGGCAGGAGCATTTTATCCAAAGGAAATCCTGCCTATCCTACCCTGTAACCATGGGAATGGCTGCATTTCTACCTCTAAAAAGTTGTTTTTTCGATGTTTGATTTTTTTTTCTCCGAGGGGGGGGGGGGGGGGGCTCTACTCTTTTGGCCTTTCCTCATGGATCCTCCTATGAGTAGTAATCACATTTTTACTGCTTTTTTATGAATTATAGACTGTTTATATACATAGGAAGACAAAATATCCCTGTAGTTTATCATTTCATTGAATATAATATCTGTAACAAAAGTATATACAAACTTCTGCATTCATGGTGAACAAAATTTAAATAAATGTTTACTCTTTCTATTTTTCAACGAACAGATGAGAATGAGTCATGCTTCAGTACATGCCATTGGTTGCGGGCCCATTGATAGGCTCTTTGAATATGGTATGAAAGAGATCGGAGAATGGGTTCACAAACCAGAGAATGCGGGGATCATCATAAGAATATACTTTGAGGTAAGTCCGAACTTTTTATTTTCATTTCATTGCATTGTGAGAAGAGATTCAAATATGTGATTTTGCTTGCCTTTAAAAAAAATGTGAATTAAGTGGTGGCGATGAAATTTGATCGTTTCACACTGTGACTGAACAAGTCTGAATTAGCTTCGTTTGAATACCCACATCACAATCGGGAGTCTGAATATATGCTGATATTGTACCGTTTACCGTAATTATATCTGCACCTTTTTTTGTGACATGAAGAGAAATTGAAAGGTGCTATTTCTTGACTTGACCTTTCAATTTGCTGGAGGTATTATTTTAAATGCAATATTTATATGTATTTCCTTTTATTTTGCAAGTACGCTAAAGTTACGCTACAATTTACATTTCAACAAACTATTTATCCTTTAGATATCACTTCATTTAAAGATTTTGTTTGAATAATTGATTTTAAGGATGGCTCTGATCACACCAAAGGCCATGATGATCTGATAAATGGACCAATCAAAAAGTACTTTGGAGACAGAGTATTTACACCAACTGATCTGAAACAGTTGGGAAGATGGCCGACATTACGAGAAATGAGAAATGTAAGTTAAGTCCTTTGCACATCTTTATCCTAAACAAAGAATCTATCATGCATCATCCATACACTTACTGGTGTCCTTTGATTATCAGTCATAGACTACAATTTAGTTCAGTTGAATGTATTTGAATAAATTTGAATTGCATTGGATTGAGTACCCTGTTCATATTGCAATTTTTTAATAAATATGTCTGCCACCAGATATATGTATGAACATGAATTGGTATTGATATTTTAACATTTACAACAAAGACATCAAACATGATTGAGCGCTTTTGCATGGTGCTATTCTGACATGCTGCTAATGTTCTCTTGCACTATTTTTCTTTCTCTGCTTCTCTCTGTGCCACTCCCCCTTTCTCTCACTCTCTCTCTCTTTCTCCTTCTCTCACTCTCTCAATGAACAAACCCTGATCTATCTATCATTGTTATTTTGATTCTCTTTTTTTATTCAAACAGTTAAATAAGACTGTCCTTGTCACCTCGGCCAATACATACACCCACGGCAGTGTCTTTATCCAGGAGGGGTACTGGAACGAATACATAAGAAATGAGGTAGGTAGTTGAAAGTTTAACGCATTCTTTACTTAATAAAATACTAAGTGTGAGCTAACTTCAGCAGGACTTAAATACTTAGCCTCAGTCCCTCCTGTTCCTTGTGGAGGGTTAATTGGGTAGCAACAGTTGTTTTTCTCATGGTTTGGTCCTTAGCTAAAAATTTTCCCTCATCCCAATTAACTCAATCTTATTTCTCACCTCGGGTCGGAATCATGTTTAATTTTTTTTTTTTATAAATTAGTATGAGTTTGTGTGATAATTGTGTTCGTCGCTTATTCTGTGGGATTGAACAATTCTATGTAATTTCTGCACTTAAAGATGCAACTTCTTGGGATGATAATGACAATATTTATCCTGTGATTTTATTTTAATCGTCTGTCATCCAGTTCACACCATTCCCAGCATGCGGCCAAGCATCAAGCTCCAGTGTACTGAGATACTATTGTGACAGTACAAACTATGGGTAGGTATCCAACAAGCTCTTTAAATCCCCATCAAAGTCATGATGTGATAAACTGCGAAAGATAATGCCATAGCAAGACTTTGTATACTGTATCATAATCATGAAGTGCCAGGTCTGTTATATGCAGACATGCAGATTTCTGTCTATTATCTGCTATTCCTGTGCATATTGTGGTTTAAGAACAAAATCAGATGCTTGGAACAATCGCATAATTCCTTATCTGTGTTGTAAGGTACACAATAGTTAATAGCTCTTCTCTTATCTCATTTGATTGTGTGACGCTTTGAATGATTCATTTTGTTAGTTGCTTTCTGCAGGTTTAATATCAGGGTCTGACATACTGAGAACAGAAACAACATTGTGTCAAATGCATCTCTGAATGGTTACATTTTTCATACTTAAGCTGCCATTATGAGCATCATTGCAAATAGAAATATGATAGGATTAAATAGTGATAAAAATTAAAGTTGTTTTCATTTGAATTTTATCTCTTTCATTTGATTTCCATTTTCCACAGACCCTTTTGGAATGGACCGAAGCAAACCGGTGTTATCCTAGACTTTTCAGAGTTCATGAAATGCGGGTGAGTGAACATGGCATTTAAAATATCTTGTTTCATAGAGTCACAGAAATATGTTCATTGAAGAAGTAAGAAAGTATCATCTTCTGTGGGCTTGGAGGATATTGATGCTGGGTCACAATTTCACAACTTCATGCTTTTGAAAGACTAACTGTATCTCATTTGTACTTGTGTTAGAGATGTACAATATGCTTGTATGTAGTGCTCAATTATTAAAATTAAAAAAAAAAATTTACTTGAATTGCATGTGAAAATAATGTTACATGTGTATATCCAAATTCTAAAGTCTACTTGCTGTAGGCATATTCATTTACAATATAGAGAGAGAGAGAGAGGGGGAGGGAGAGAGAGAGAGAGAGAGAGAGAGGGGGGGGGGAGGGAGAGAGAGAGAGGGGGGGAGGGAGAGAGAGAGGGGGGGGGTATGTAGAGTTAGAAACAGACTATTTATCTTTAAAATTTAGATGGATATGGTACAGATAACCATAGAAAATGAAAAAATGGAATATTGTTCAAACCTCTTAATAATCATCTTAACTTTTTTCTTATGACTTCTCTCCTCTATAGTATTCAGTATCCTGCAGCCGACCAAATCAATCCAACGTTAATGGAGACTGCTGTCTGGACTTGGGCTAAAGGTCAACCAAGTCAACCTCTGACCATTCAGTCTTGTGTCTTTCTCAAGTAAGTACAGGGTATCGTAATTCTGATTTTATAATGAGTTGTGAATACGTGAGAGACATTTTGCAAGTACAAGTACAAGTTTAGGGGAAAAGACATTTGTAAATGTACAAATTATTGGTTTCTTTTACATGTTAACCAATAAGGCTATGGTTTTGATGATTTGTTTATGATAATAAATAATACTAAACATGGGTTTTCTGTTGTACGCAGAAAACCTAAATTCTGTATTCTTTCATCATAATTCGACTTCAAATGCATTTGTTTTGAAAATCCTTGCAGAAATGTGTAAATGACATCATCTTTCACATTTTGTAACAAATATTTAACTGTATTATGATGAGAGCATATTTGACTATAGACTTGATTTAAATGATACAAGGGATTCTGCCGATTGGATTTTCAGTGGCAGAGGATTCTATAGAGATGTCCATACCTTTTATTGAAGTGAAAGTGCATTTTTTTGGATAGTTTGTGTAGTTGATGAAAGGTATTTCTTTCTTGTCTTTCAGTAGTACCAGTCACCGATGGTATCTGGCGCCCTCATGTGACACATTGCTTCCACATGCCTGCATCAGTTCATCCAATTCCACTGTCTGGGTGCTTGGTAGCAAGGCAAGCTACGGTGATATGAATGCTTGCCCAAAGGGCTTCCATTTCAGTCTTCCAGTTAATGGGTTCCACCAACAAAAGGTTTGTTTTCTACTTTCCTCATTTTTTCTGTTTTATCTTTACTTTTTTCTGTTTTTTAAAACTTCCTCTACACTTTACTGACTATTAGGCTGTATATGTTTCCCTCACCTTCCATATTCAATAAATATTATTGTTGTATTCTACAACATGCAGGGATTTTTAAAACTTCATCCTGGGTCTAAACTGGACATAATTCATTACTCTCTCTATCTCTCCCCTTCTTCTTACTCTCTTTCTCTGTCTCTAATTCTCTCTCAAACCTCTTTCTTCCCCCACATTTTTCTCTCTTTCTCTTTCTCTCTTTCTCTCTCCCTCTCCCTTCTCTCTCTCTCTCTCTCTCCGGAGGGAGTAAGTGCACGACAAGACTGGTTTGAGAAAGGATCATTTGCGATGGAGAGCTTCTCCTATGGCCTATATCACGCAGTTCATTCGCTAATAAAGTTGGCGACATTGGAATCGCAGTCTTATTAATTACAAATAACGGCTGATATTTTGCACAAGATATAGCAGTTTTTGTTCCTTTCTATATATAAAAACAATATTTACATTCTTCCATGGATTTTCAATTCGCTAGTGCTCTTTTCGCTGTTTTTTTAGAGGTATCCCTTGGACTCCTTACTAGTATGCAGCGTCTTCCCATTTAGAGGTGTTATCAAGAATAATAAAAATCTAGTGATATATTCCACCTCAGAAAATAATATTTTCCTTTTTATTTGGGTTATAAACTTCAAATAAAAAGCGGATTTAGTTACTTTGAACTATTTTCCGACACTTCCCAACAAAATTTCACTCAGGATTTGCTGAAATATATTTTTAAAAAAAGATTTCTGCTTACAACTGCGAGTAATTATATGCCCCCGTTTATAAGTGAGCGCCAACATCTTTTCTAATTTTCTAAATTTAGGGATAAAATATCGAAAGTCCAGGTACAGAAACAGCAAGAATAAGCTTTGATGAAAGCCATTCCAGAAAATTTTAACCAGTACCTTCGTAAAAAGTATATAAAAGGACGTATAAATATTTCTAGGATTTTGATAATTTCGGTGTAAAATAAAAATATATAAGTGCGCGTCATATTACAAAGCCAGCTGTATTCATCTCATCACACTCATTCGTAAAAGGAAGTTTCTGTTTGAAACTTAAACATTTACAGAATCGTTTTCAATCGTTTCTCTCTTTGAAAAGGATTTTAAATGAATTTAATACAACATTTTAAAAAGGGGGTATTTACAGGCGAAAACGTAAAGCGCCCTCTAATGCTCATTACAGTACACTGTAACCCTAACCCTAGCCCTAACCCTAACCCATACTCATTATTTTCAATATCATATGCTTTCATAATTTAATGTTATTATAAAATAAATTATTCAGCCTCTATTTAGGCTAACCGAGGGTTTTCGAAATTAGTTGCAGTCTCATCTCTTTGATTCATGATTATCATTAATATGTTAATAATCTTTCATTGATATGTTCCTCTAATTTTTCTGCTTTATTAGAACGAACTTGATGTCATGGTGGAAGTTCCATTTAAGTGCTATATAAAAGTGGAATATTATTATTCTTTTTTCTTTTCATTATCATCATCATCATTTTATCTTCTTCTCCTTCTCATCAGCACCATCATAAGTTATCATTATCATCATCACTCTTCTAATCATGATCATCCTAAATTTTGTCTTATCATTGTCGTCACCATCATTCTTCTATCAATTTTATTTATTTATTTATTTCTAATCTTTTGAAATCAATGTTAATCATTCCCTCTTCTCCTTCTTGTTAGTGTTGCTGCTGTTCTTTTCTCTATTTCAGTCTCATCTCTTCGATATAATCATTCTTTTTTCTTCCCAACATCATCATCTTCACTCTTCTTTATCATTAGGTATCATCCTAACCCTATTTTCCTCTCATCGTCATCATAATCACTCTTATTAGTTGCATCATTATCATCTTAATTCTTGCCCTATGTTTCTGTTTTTCTTCTTGTTTTGTCTTATCATCATCATTCTTTTACCTTCCTCCTCCTCCACCTTGTTGTTCTTCGGCCTTTCCTTCTTCTACCAGCTTTGTAATTATTAGTTTTGTCATCATTGGTGCATTATCATTATTCAAAAGGAAATATCACATTTGTGTTTATTATTTAACATTAACAAAGATTTTTGCGGTTTAGAGCAAAAAATAACGCAATCACTGAATGAATTCGTCAGTACATTTGTATATGCCTTTATTACAGCTATGGAACAAATGATAGTCTGTGATACATGGAAAAGCAAGTAAACATACAATTGAAACTAGACAGTTTAAAGTAACCCCCACTCTGCATTCTTCTTCATGAAAGTGGTGCCTTCAATAGAAAGTGAAAGCCTTATCAAAAAGTCTAAATATTTCAGAAGTCACCAAGATGCATAAATGTAGACTGCTCTTGATCTGGCTTTGTGTAACCTCAACCAGACGGACTAGTTAACGATCATAAGAGAAGAGTAAAAAAATGAATCGACGAGGAATAGATCAAGATGGTTCATGAAAACATATGTGTTCACAGTTGTACACATAATTACAAAGAGGCTGATTAGTAAACCTGACGTAAAACTTATGTAACACTGTATACAAAAACTTCCATTCTACTCTGTCAAATGCTTTTTCAAAATCTATGCATAATGCAATGCCTGGGATATTATTACATTTACAATAGGTCAATTGTGTCAATAAACAGACGTATATTCTCTCCAATATAACGACCCTTCAGAAAACCACACTGATCTTCATAAATAAGTGAATCTAAAACCTTCTTTATCCTGAAAGAAATAACCTTAGCTAAAATTTTGTAATCATTATTCAACAGCGAAATGGGACGCCAGTTTTTCTAAAGGAGTAAATTTCTGTCTTTTTGGGGTATCAGAGTAATAATTCCTCTCCGGCCGCATTGAAGTGCAAAGATTATTAATTGCATAACATTTATTAAAAACGGCACACATTATAGTTTTAATATTAGCCCAAAATGTCTCATAAAATTCAATTAGGAGACAGTCTGAACCGGGTGTTTGTCTTTTGCAAAAGTACATGAAGTGAATCATAAACCACTCTTTCGAGAACCTTCATTACAATGAGAATAATCGATATCGGGCGATAATTATTTATATATTGCTTGTCACCACTTTTGTGGATTGATTTGACTAATAGCGGTCTTCCAATCATTTGGTATCTGGCCTGTCTGAAAAATAAAACATCTGAGTTAATTGCTATGACACAATCCGTGCAACTTCTTTAAGTAATTAAGAGTCCAATCCATCAATACCTATTGCCTTTTTAATATCCAGCATTTTAAGAATCTCAAGTACACACTGTGAATCAATTTCTGCAAAAGCAAAAATATGGTTACAAGAAACTTGATGCACATTACCATTATCAGACATTTTGGGAGCACCCAATGGTATAACACAAAACCTTGCAAATGAATGATTAAGTTTGTTTGCTATTTTGAGAGGTTTATGAACATACTCATCATTTACTCCAAGTTTGTCAACAGAAAATTGGGCATTACTGCCACTAAGACCTTTGGGGTTCTTACATTGGCCCCCAAGATTACTCTGGCCATTTTCTTGTGTTGCTTAATGATTACATCTCGGACATTTTGTGAACAATATTCAAATAAAGGCTGAATTAATGCATTGGCAAGAAGCTTCAGTCCTTCCAAAGGTAGGTATCTTTTTGAATGACCAAGTAATGCTATCCTTGACCCTATCTTTTTATACTTGTTTTTGTCACATGTTCTTTCCAGCTCAATGTTGGATCTAGCCAGACTCCTAGGTATTTATAGATATAAACCTGAGAGATTTGGTGTTGCTCGAGTTGAATGCAAATAGATTTTTCAAGTTTAGCCAATTTCATTTGTGAACCAAATAACATAAATTCAGTTTTTTTGTGGTTCAATGCCAGATTGTTTTCTTTTACCCACTCATAAACTAGTTTTAAATCAAAGTTCAAGGCCGATTCAATGTCCTCACTTTTTTTACTACTAAAAAACAGTACAGCATCGTCTGCATATAACATCACTTGGCATTTGGATACTACCTTAGGAAGATCATTCACCATGACAGTAAACAACGGCGGGCCTAAATTGGCGCCTTGTGGTACGCCTTACAAAGTCGTACCCCAATCTGATTCAAATTTTCCAAGTACAACTTTTTGTTTCCGATCACTCAAGTATTCCATGAACCAATTAATTTCTTGACCCAGTATACCGTACTTACAAAGCTTTTCTAACAGTATTTTACGATCTACAGAGTCGAAAGCCTTGCGCAGGTCTATGAAGACCGCGCCTGTCATGTGACCCTTATCCATTTGTCTATAAATAAAATCAGAAAAATAGGTTAAAACAGTATGGGTACTATGACCTTTACGAAAGCCTGATTGATTCGGAGAGAGAACATTATTTTCTGTTAGATATGCTTGCAATTGTATGTACTGCCCGTTCCATGATCTTCATAACAACATGTATTATGGAAATGCGCCTATAATTATTCAAGTCGGATCTCTCCCCACCCTTAAACAAAGGAATAACCTTAGCTTCTTTCCATTCAGGTGGTAGCTTACCCGATTGCAATGACAAGTTGAAGAATGTAGCGCTTGTAAATGACCGGGATAGCTATTTATAGCAGTAGACAACTTATTCTATCAAGGCCAGGTGATTTATTGGTTTGCAATCTTTTCAACTCATTGAGGACAAAATCATCACTTATTTCATCAAACATAAATCTGGTAGGTATAGTGATTGAAAATATCTACCAGCATCACCATGACCACTCTGGGAGTCATTATTACTTACACCAATAGAGACAAAATAATTGTTTAACTCGTTCACAATAACTGATTTATCAGTTTCAACAACTCCACTGATCTTCAAACCCTGTATATCGTTTACAGACTTATCATTTGCATTAAATGATTTTAGGAGTTTCCAAAGTTTCTGGGGGTTTGTTCTATTTTCTCGAACACCAGTTTCATAATACTTCTTTTTCAAGGTAGTTCGAAAATTATTAAGGTGATTTCGAACCCCTCTATAATATTTCCAGTCCAATAACCGATTACTTTTGTCAGCTTTTCGTTTTAGCCTATCCCGTAATCTAGTGAGAGATACATATTCATTTGTAACCCACTTTGTCTTAGCCCCGTTACAAGTGGAGCGTGTTTATCACAAACTTCACTGAATCTCCATTTCCACATAGACCATGCATCTGAAATGTCGGCATTTCCGATAGAACAAATTGACCAATCTATGTCATGTAAGTCCCGCAAGAACACATTCTCATCAAAATTTTTGAATGATCTATATGTTACCATCCTGGGTTGTACAATGAGTCTATACAGTTCACGAACAATGTACATGTATACAAGATTGTGATCACTCAGTCCAAGAGAGAGGACATCACTTTGCTTGACATTCTTAGGAAAATTTATTAAAACTATATCAATCAACGTACTCGAAGTTTCAGTGATTCTCGTAGAAGATTTTATTATTTGCTTCATACCATTTTGCCGACAGATACCATTTATGAACTTTGATTCACGTGTAGAGTTCATATTAAAATTAAAGTCTCCAAGTACGATAACTTCATGATTCAATTCACAAACTTTCGTTATTGATTCTTCAATTTTACTTTGATATTGAACATTTGAGCTGGGTGCATGGTCGGTAAAAAGTTCCAACCATGATGGATTTAGTGTTGTGTAGTTTAATTTCAATCCAAAGAGATTCCAATTCATTTCTTCCAAATCATTTCTACGGTTATACATTATGTTATCCAAAATAAATACACCTACTCCTCCTCCTCTTCTATTTCTGTCTTTTCGTTCATATTTATAACCATCTATACAGACTTCAGAATCAAGTACAGTGTTATCTAAATGAGTCTCAGATATTGTAAATAAATCTACAGTTCCATGTTTGAGAAAATCTCTAAGAGAGTCTATTTTACCTAACAAACTACATACATTGAGGTGTGCTATATTGAGTCCCCTTAGTTTTTTTAGAAAAATAATGAAGCACATGTTCACTACCCGAACTAATATCAGTTAATTCAAATGTTTCTTGTTTAGTTTTGTTCCCCCGGCGTGTCTTTTTTCACCTTTGCTATATATTCCCAAGTTCATTATTGTCTTCCAAGTTTCAGTAGGCAGGTGTTGATATCGCAAAACATGTTGGGGCGGGTTGAGTTCATGAAGAGCAGTGGGGGTATAATGAATGCGACTGATCGAAGGGTGCAAAGTGCCAGGTTGCTCAACTGAATCCCGTACGCGGTCGTCATGGTGATAGGTGACGGACGAACTACGCGGTCCCGGATTAGGGTGTATGTCTCCTGCTCTAAGAAGCAGCTGAAATGTTGCTTCTGAGTTTGGATAATAAGAAATTCTCCTTGATCCATATTTACAAGTACGTCGATCTGACAACTTCCAACTATAATTTAACTGGCATGTTGGTGTTTGTAGCTTGAATGCCTGAGTTGATCCCAATAAAAGAAGTAAAACCAGAACAAAAGGAATTCTCAAGGTGGATCCCATAATAGAAGCCATAGCCTATTTTCCAAGACAATAGGCTGGTTAACAACTGTACAAAAATCCAACGAATAGAATCCAACTCCAAAAGGAATTTGAATTACACAATCGTACATGTTGCAAGCATAGTTAAACACAGTGCACAAAACATAGGTTGCAAAATGGTATCCATTTTTAGAAGGTCTTTTATCTGTCTTGACGCTCACTCGGCTCATCTATCAGTATTCTGGTAGAGAGCTTTGTCGTCTAATCTCAATCCAGCCTCCTCATGTCTTGGCGTTGGTAGCGCAATCGTAGGTAGGCAGATTCTACCAGAGCTCTGCAAGTAAAAATAAATGTGAAACCACATGGAGAATACTTTATTTTTATGAAAACATGAACTTTATTTTATGAAATAGATCACACATTAACCGTAAAAGACTGGGGGGGGGGGGGGGCATCATGGCCCCCTCGACAATTATCGCTGCGAAATGCGAACCGCCACATTTTACTCAACGCCACTTCCAGACTTTTTTCTTTTATGTCTTGCAAATCTTTTGACAACAAGTTTTTGAAAATCGGTCATACCGTTACCGAGTCACGTGACGTTTTGTGACCTCATCTCAGCCTGAAAGTGCAAAATGAATAAAACATTTTTGATACAAGTCAAAGCAGTGTAAATATTGGACTTTTCAAACTGAGTACCTCAAGGTTTTATTTGAATTACTTATACAAAGCAAATGCCAAGCGTTGTCTTGCCTCATCTCCTCAAAGATACAAAACATTATATGTTCAGTGGCTTCTAATGAAGTTTATTAGCCTTAATTTGTCTTCAAAAGATGCAACTGTGACATATTAATTTGGTGATTCTACATGTACCACAAATCCATAGACAGTTATTGTGAGTGATTTTTATAGAAAGTTCATTGACCTTTTGACCTTTGAACTTGGTCAGATCCAACTCACTTTCGAACTTGACCTGCTGCTTCAAGAGATGTACCTGTGACATGAATTTGGTGATTCTACCTCAAATGCATAGAAAGTTATATTGATTACAGTATGATTGTGACGACGCCAACGACGATGACGCCGGAAATAGTGACGCCTGCAGTCTCGCTCCACAAGTTAGTCAAAAATCACCTCATCCATTGAATGGTTATGACATAGATAGAAAAATACAAAGACACGAGTAGATCAAAAATTCATGAATGCAGAAAGAAGATTGCCGTATTAATTACCTTTGCCTAATCCAAGGTGCCGAACCTTATCATAGAACTGTTTGCTGTCGATCCTTTGCCTCAGCTGTGGGCTGGTCATATCATATGCCCTGTTGGTCTAAATGATGAAAGTGACAAGAGAATGCAATTTCAAGTTTTGGTTTCGGTTTTTAGTCCAGGCTAGCCACATTACTATGAATAATGCTCTTCAAAATGGTCTTTTATTTTAATTCATAATCCCAACTACGCCAAGTAATTTGTTATCTTTAAAGCCAAGTTGAAAGTGACAATAACAGACAAATACTTTCCAAAGACATTTTCCTCCTATTGTTTCCTACTTTGCTTTTGTTCATATTTTAATAATTTCTGTATTTTTGTTAATACTGTGATTGAGAAAAATACTGAATCGAATTATCTAACCCTATTAGTCAATTAGAGACTTTCCAATGGTTACTTAGCTATCCAGAAATCTATATGTGCACAATGTGGATGTCTAATCAATAACAGTAAAATCTGAACAATTTTCATATGAAATTATCACCCTCTGTTATTACATTACCAGAATGGTTTTAAAACTTAATCTACAGAAAATATGATACATTACTCACAACCACACGAAGTTTTGCCTTTTTCTTTCTACTACAAATGTAGCTTATGCTCTCTCGGACTTTAGTGGTCAGTTCAAACTCGTCTTCTGGCTTGAAAATGAATTTTCTCTTTACCTGAATAAAAGTACAATAAAAGAAGTAATCAATAGGTTATTCCAAACCAGACTAAATACATTCAGATGTTCGACTAAGTTCAAAGAAGTGCTTCCCTGTTTTGTGGTTTATGATTACCAACGTAAGTCCAGTGACATCGGAATGTTAAATTAAAACAACTGGATTGGGAAAGTCCACCTGGTAACCAAGAGACAACTTATTGCCAGATTAAGACATTTCTACTAAGTTGATCCACAAGGGAGAATCTCCAGTAACATTAACCATGCAAGCCATATCCCAAAAACGCAAATCACTCAAGTCAGCATTTCACATCTGATGCAGACAGCAGACAATGTAATTGAATCCAGAATTGACAGGAACTTGTACTCTTTCCTACCAAGGACCATACACGTCTGGAACAATCTACCCCTTGCCTCTTTTACTTTGCTGCCTTCCCTGGATAGTTTTAAGGCTGTTCCTAGTAATTGACTAATCAAGTTTCATCTGCACCGGACCAAAGCGTCATGAAGCATTTATAGTTTTGTAGCTATGTAGTTTGTGATGAAGAAGATGATGATGAGATGTATGATCATGACAAGAGTAGACTTCATTTTCCTTTCGATATATACAACAATCAAAATGTTTATAAAAGTTTATCTGGAAGGTTTACATATATACACACATCACATGATTAAATTGGGAAAGTAGATGAATTGGGCTGAAATGTTATAACATATAACCCCCCAAAAAATTCCTGTTTAATCGTTACAGGAATTACAATTACTGCCACACATATCTCTGCTTACACAATGTAATGTTATTTTTGGAGATGATGTACAGGCCTTCATTACACCAACAAAGTAGAGGGTCCGCCTCACAACCGGGAGGTCGTGGGTTCGAACCCCAGCCGCATCATTCCAAAAAACACTAAAAGACGGGAGTTGCTGCTACCTTGTTTGGCGTTCAACAATAAGGGATAGAGCAACGTCGATCTGGCGCTGCTCAGTGGCTGCCGGGCTCACGATCAATTGGGCAAAACAAATTTCTATTTTCGGTTTAACTTAATACAATTTGGAGTGGACTTTAAAAGATTAATATTAATACTGGAATAATTTGTAAAGCCAGATTTTCCTGATGACTTTCCACCTATATGCAGTACAGTCACAGAGAAAGAACTTGTGAACATCTGCAAAGCATAGATTCATTATGGGCAAAACAAAGTATTGAAAACATGAACAATTTATCTTTTTGCAGCAAATTGTTCTCAGTGTGCCACATATTTTCAGACACTACCAAGTAAAAAATAGTAGTGATTTAACGAATGCATACATTTAATGTATGGCTGAAAAGCTACACTTACTGCTGTCTTTGGTTGGACTTTGAATGCCTTGTTTGTCTCTGGTCTTGAGGATGGCTCTCCCATTTAACGAATGCATAAATTTAATGTATGGCTAAAAAGCTACACTTACTGCTGTCTTGGGTTTAACTTTAAATGCCTTGTTTGTCTCTCTTTCTGGTCTTGAGGATGGCTCTCCGCCATCTCTTGGACATGTCTGCATGAAGAATCAAGAAGTAATGGAAGGTTGAATGAAAGTTTAACCCTATATACATGCAGCCCGAGGAGAGGCTAAATGTTATTTTGCAGAGATGATGTATGCCCAATAGCTCCATTACACCAATACTGGACAAATTTGTACAGCCAGATATTCCTGATGACTTTCCACTTACGGTATGCAGTAAAATCACAGAAAAAGAACTTGTGAAAATCTGCAAAGCATAGATTCATTATGGGCAAAACAAAGTATTGAAAACATGAACAATTTATCTTTTTGCAGCAAATTGTTCTCATATGAAATAGATAAAGAGTGAGGGGAGGGGTTGTTTGCAAATCCTTGCAACTCACAAGGTGAATGCAAATGCTTGAAATCAGCTTGGATGGTCACTGTTGATGATAGCTTGTGCCATTAAAGGTTGCAAGGATATGGTCATCTTTTTGCTCGATGACGTATCCACTAGACCGCGACACCTCTACTTTCCTATCATGTAAAGTTGTAAACTGTTTTATTGTGATACCATCCTGACACACTTGATGTATCTTATGTTTCTATTATGTATATAATGTAGGAATGTATAATGTAGAAATTATGTTTAATAATATGTTTTAATCATCATTGTGCGAAGAAGATGTAGAAGAATACCCCATCAGTGTCTCACCTCATCTTAGATAAGATTGGCGAGTTATTCTGGGACTCCAAAAACAAGGGCAGAATGAAAGAGAACCGTGTGAAGCGTCTCATTTCAACAGTGGTACAGTGTGAAGGTGCATCACAAATCAGTGACAGAGGGAAATCAACGTGATGGCGAGACTGTGAGAGAGATGCTCCGGGATACAATGTTTTTCAATCCATATGCACCTGAGAATAAAGAGCTGATGACCATTATCGGAAGTCTTGAGATTAGAAGAAATAGCAGCAAGAACAAACCTTCGTCACAAGATCCCGCACGACGGCATACTACCAAGACATCTATCTGCAATTGTCAGAGGAGAACTTGAGCCTTACTCAAAGTTCTTTCCAACAATGTACCAAGTGAGTTCAGCTCACATCATGATTGATTATGATGACGAGGAGGGTTTAGAGTATATATACTCTGTTTCTGATAAATATTCTGATGATGATGAGGAGGATTTCGAGTCTAGCTTGGACTCTGATGAATATTCTGATGATTGCTAATGATGCATGATGACGAGGGTTTCGAGTAGTCTGAGCGATCAGAGAACTTTAGTTCAGAATTAGAAGCAGATTCTTGAGGTGTTAGTATGAAACAGCATTAGGTCCAGTTATATAGGGCAGCTATATGAATGTTCTCTACTGCGCTTAATACATGTATACAAAGTATAATAGTATTACACTGGCTGTAGCTGAGCATCCATGATAAGGTGCTGAAGCATTCAAGGAATTTCTTCCTATCTGGTACCCATTTACTTCACCAGGGTGGAGAGTGGCAAATGTAATTAAATGTCTTGCCAAAAGACATTAGTGCTGCAGTGGGACTTGAACCATGGAACATTTAGTCCACAGTTCGATGACGTATCCACTAGACCGCGACACCTCTACTTTCCTATCATGTAAAGTTGTAAACTGTTTTATTGTGATACCATCCTGACACACTTGATGTATCTTATGTTTCTATTATGTATGTTATTTATGTAGGAATGTATAATGTAGAAATTATGTTTAATAATATGTTTTAATCATCATTGTGCGAAGAAGATGTAGAAGAATACCCCATCAGTGTCTCACCTCATCTTAGATAAGATTGGCGAGTTATTCTGGGACTCCAAAAACAAGGGCAGAATGAAAGAGAACCGTGTGAAGCGTCTCATTTCAACAGTGGTACAGTGTGAAGGTGCATCACAAATCAGTGACAGAGGGAAATCAACGTGATGGCGAGACTGTGAGAGAGATGCTCCGGGATACAATGTTTTTCAATCCATATGCACCTGAGAATAAAGAGCTGATGACCATTATCGGAAGTCTTGAGATTAGAAGAAATAGCAGCAAGAACAAACCTTCGTCACAAGATCCCGCACGAGGGCATACTACCAAGACATCTATCTGCAATTGTCAGAGGAGAACTTGAGCCTTACTCAAAGTTCTTTCCAACAATGTACCAAGTGAGTTCAGCTCACATCATGATTGATTATGATGACGAGGAGGGTTTAGAGTATATATACTCTGTTTCTGATAAATATTCTGATGATGATGAGGAGGATTTCGAGTCTAGCTTGGACTCTGATGAATATTCTGATGATTGCTAATGATGCATGATGACGAGGGTTTCGAGTAGTCTGAGCGATCAGAGAACTTTAGTTCAGAATTAGAAGCAGATTCTTGAGGTGTTAGTATGAAACAGCATTAGGTCCAGTTATATAGGGCAGCTATATGAATGTTCTCTACTGCGCTTAATACATGTATACAAAGTATAATAGTATTACACTGGCTGTAGCTGAGCATCCATGATAAGGTGCTGAAGCATTCAAGGAATTTTTTCCTATCTGGTACCCATTTACTTCACCAGGGTGGAGAGTGGCAAATGTAATTAAATGTCTTGCCAAAAGACATTAGTGCTGCAGTGGGACTCGAACCATGGAACATTTAGTCCACAGTTCGATGACGTATCCACTAGACTGCGACACCTCTACTTTCCTATCATGTAAAGTTGTAAACTGTTTTATTGTGATACCATCCTGACACACTTGATGTATCTTATGTTTCTATTATGTATGTTATTTATGTAGGAATGTATAATGTAGAAATTATGTTTAATAATATGTTTTAATCATCATAATAAAAATAATAATAACAACAAAAACATGTCTTGTTTACCCAGGGTAGCCTAATCAGTATTCATACTGTTCTCCCTGAGGGCCCTTCAAATCACTTCGGCTTTAGCGGAGCTACTATTGAGAGGCGCTCAAGCATTCAAGGAATGATATGTGAATTCTGTAATTACAAATGTACATGTAGTTTTAAATGGCTTGCATGAGTTAGATAGGAAATCCCACAAGAATATAGCTATGTAAATAAAGAAAGACAAATCATGTAGGACTTGAGATTATGCTTTACAATTTGAAAGCATCTTTACTGTGGAAGTTATTATAGGTCTATTGCATGATAAAAGGGAATCATTTTACGTGGTAGGATTTGTTTGTGGTAGGGTGTTGCCCTCCAAGGCCCCATTTCATAAAACTTGTCATCATCAGTGACAAATGACAGTTTTTGTTATAAGCTACTGAATTCCTTGTTTATACATGGCTCTGCTCCGCAGTATAACATCGGCTTGATTAAGCATTACTTTCCTTCTAGACAGCTACGTTCTCAAAACTCTGGCTTACTTAATTGTTACTCCTAGGGTTAAAACAAAGTGGGGGGAGCGAACCTTTGCTCATGCTGGGCCATCTTTATGGAATACTCTCCCTCAATGGATTAAGAATAGCAGTTCTGCTGAAGTGTTAAAAAACAATCTTAAGAAATATCTGTTTAATTTAGCTTATAATTGATTACCATAACCTTTCATGTCTGCACCTTTCCTATTGCACTTTGTATAAATGTATCATGTACGTATTTCATCTTTTGCACAAGCTGCGCCTTGAGCATTTGACTGTCAAGTGGATTTGGTGCCTTATAAATCTTATGTATTATTATTATTATCATCATCAGCAGATTTGTCACTGGTTTTTGTCATTTGTCATTGAAAAAAGGCTTTGTGAAACGGTCCCATGTCTCTGCCATGGTTTGGACCTAATAAGACTATTGGTGCCAATTCTAATGCAGTACTCTTTTGACCACTTTGTAACAGTACTTTCTGTGCATTCTACTAGAATTTCTTGAAATGAGAGGGCTCCATTTATTTTGGTAGTCAATCAAGATTTTGTTTAGAATTTTTTTTCTAAATTATTAGGTAGTCTGTCATCTTTGACATATCACCTCTTAATTTCATCGGATATGTTTCATGTTAACATTTGCTTTGTAATATTTAAATGTGCAAGCTTGTGTTGTGTTGCATATTTTTTATTATTTAGATAATAAAACCACAAATCTGTAAACTTGTAGTGATTTGTTATGACTTTCTCGGAAACAGAGGTTTTTACATGTTTACAGTCATGCAGATGCGACCTGGGGAATCAAGGACACATTGACTTTAATCATAGCGCAATGATGGATTCAGGATATTCTCCAATGGGGGTGGGGGGGGGGGGGGGCTCAATGAGTGCTACCATTAAAAAAACACTTAAGTAAAATAAATTTAATGTATGCCTAAAAAGCTACACTTACTGCTGTCTTGGGTTGAACTGTGAATGCCTTGTTTGTCTCTCTTTCTGGTCTTGAGGATGGCTCTCCGCCATCTCTTGGACATGTCTGCATGAAGAATCAAGAAGTAATGGAAGGTTGAATGAAAGTTTAACCCTTTATACATGCAGCCCGAGGAGAGGCTAAATTAGCATCCCCCTTAACATTTTTTAACGCAAAAATATCTCTCACTAAATTTTCAGGACTTTTGTCCTATGCATCTTTTGAGACCAAATTTGGGACACCCAGGCATGGGGTTCTAAAGCTATGCATAATTTTGTTCTTGCTCGTCGGATCCAAAATTGCTCAAAAACCTAATTTGAATGTATCATTTCAACATAACGGGAGAGCATATAGTACAAGATAAAACAAAGAAATGTAGATTGATGGAAGGAAGAAAAAGAAATACATAAAGGAAGGGGAGAGGATAGATCAAAGGAAAAACAAATAAATACAATACCGGTAAACTCTATAACCTCTGTTCTTTCCTAATGTATTTCTTTGTTTTTCCTATATTTCTTCTTCTCTTTCCTTATGTACTTCATTGTTTTCCCCCTTAGATTAGATCAGGCTCAGCTCGTTCCCGCACATGATGTGTAGTGCATATCTTAGCTGTCTATGAATGGAGTGCATGCTGCTGGGGATCGTAAGTGTGCGGTGACGACTGAAGAATCTTCCACGCTCTTCTACACAACGGTGTCAAATGGAAACGCCCTCAGGCTATGCAGTTTTTAAATAGCCTTAGCTACATGTATATAGGGTTAAAATTGACATTTGTTTTGGTAATTCATGACGATATCAAAAAGCCCTCTGAAATCAAATTAAGTCATACTGACTTCAGTCAGTTCCCCTCAAGATCCATAATCTCATGGTTAACCCTCCTCCTAACCCTATGGTTAACCCTTTCCAGATGCTCAGAAGGCTTCATTTTTCAACTGATTACAAAACATATTCAATTGTTATTTATATCAAATACCTATGCAAAGCATTCCATTGGAATAACTCAATACCTCAGAAGTGAGAAGTAATTTTATGTATTTTTGCAATAAACTGCCATACATACATTTTGTACATTGCCATCTACATCTTCCTCGGTTGATTTGTCCTCATGGAACTGATCTTCCTCTGTCATGTCAGTTCTTGGCTCCTCCTCCTCATTTAGTACCTTCATGAACATAAGAGTGAGAAAGCAAATCTTCAGCTAATATTTCCTAATACATTGGCTCTTTCTTACAGAATTTTCTCCCACTATGCAATTAAAACTAATTATTGTCAAAACAGTTTTTCTATCTGTGACTTGCTAAAACTTTTTATCTTGAAATTTCAAGGCAGTTGTGTAACTTTAGAAATAACAAAATAGTATTATTACATGATTTACAGAATTGAAATCCATGAGCAACAATTATTCATGCAATATACTGTTCTTGATACTCATCACTTCATTGAGATGCCACCTGAATAAGAAATCACAAATTTAATATACCACATGGGTGCTGTATTTGGGTCATTGACATTACATTTGCTACTGTGTGTGAAGAAGTCAGGAGAAAAAAAACGAAAATGGCTACAAGAACATTATATATAATTCTGCTTAAATGTGTGGTTTTATTCTCTTGTATTTACTGTGTAAATGGATATATGAACCTGTTCATTAGCCCAGCTGAAGTAAAAAGATTAGTAGGTGTTTCAGCAGAGCTCTATTATATCCGAGAAGGGAAGATTAACCAAGTAGCTACCAATTACCCTTTAGCAGTACCAACAGGGATTAATAAACTCTATTATACATGGTACAGTGAGAGACAAGTTTATTATTCCATGTCTATGAAGTCCAAGAATCCAAGGATATTGTATCATCCAAGTTTGAATATCACAAAGGATGGGAAAGTTCCAGTCAAAGAAACAGTGTTTGAGATGCAGCTTGAATGTACAGGCCATGAAGGAGGTGAAGCCATCATTGAGCTTCAAGTCAACCTTACGCTATACTCAGCCAGCAATATCACCACACTTAATACCATTAGAACCAAATTGTGCCAAGGAATGCCAGGAGTTCCTATTCAATCCAGGGATCCAGTACAGAGAGAAAACCACAGGCCTAGGACTAATAACTCACATTTAGTCACCGAGTCTAAGGTGAAAGCAGTGACAACCACCAGTGTGTTCTACATAGCAGTGGGGGTAGTCTGTGGAATCATCCTTCTCTTTGTTTTTGTCGCCAGCTTCAGGAGAAATGCAGGGAACAGAACATGCCCTTGTACCTTGCTTTCATCGATCTCTCCAAGGCATTCGATCTGGTCAGCAGAGAGGGCCTATTCAAGATCCTTCCAAAGAAAGGATGCCCCCCGAAGCTGCAGAGCCTCATCGAGTCCTTCCATACAGACACGAAGGGGACAGTGCAATGTAACGGCAGAGCCATTTGACATACGCAGCGGCGTCAAACAAGGCTGCGTCCTTGCTCCAACTCTTTTGGGGATCTTCTTTGCCTTACTCCTGAAGCATGCCTATATACGGCTCAGCAACAGAGGGGATCTACCTACACACTAGATCGGACGGCAGCCTGTTCAACCTTCCCCGTCTCAAAGCCAAAACAAAAGTATGGGAGGTTCTGATCAGAGACATGCTATTTGCGGATGACGCTGCTGTCGCAACCCATACGGAGCAGGAGCTCCAGACCCTAATGGGTTTCTCCAATGCCTGCAAGGACTTTGGGCTGACTATCAGTCTGAAGAAGACGAACATCCTGGGACAGGGTGTAGAAGCGCCGTCATCAATCACTATTGATGACTACGAGCTGGAAGCTGTGCACCAGTTCACGTACCTTGGGTCCACCGTTTGCAGAGCTCAACAAGAGAATAGGAAAGGCAGCAACAACACTCGCTCGTCTCACCACACGGGTGTGGGGTTACACCAAACTCTCTGTCAAGACAAAGATGGCAGTGTACAATGCCTGCGTCCTCAGCACACTGCTGTACGGGAGTGAGACATGGACGACCTACGCCAAGCAAGAGAAGAGACTGAATGCCTTCCATTTGAGATGTATCCGCCGCATACTCGGCATCTCATGGAAGGACAAAGTGCCGAACACCAAAGTCCTATCTCGTGCCGGCCTTCCAAGCATGTTTACGCTCCTCAGACAACGCAGACTCCGCTGGCTAGGCCATGTCCATTGTATGGAGGATGGCTGAATCCCCAAGGATATCCTATATGGTCAACTGGCAAGAGAGACACTGGCCGCCCTCAACTGCGCTTCAGAGATGTTGTCAAGAGGGACCTGAAGGCTCTGAAGGTCAACACAGAACATTGGGAGGAACTCGCCACCGACCGCTCGAGCTGGAGAAGTACCCTGACAGTGCGGCTGCAGGCAGGGGAAGACCAACTGAGGAGTGCAGCGGAAGAGAAGCGGACTCGCAGAAAAGAATGCTGCTACTCACACATGGACAGAGACAGTCCACAAGTGCGACTTGTGTGACAAAGACTGCCACTCACGCATTGGTCTGTTCAGCCACAGACAATGCTGTTCCAGCAGGACAGACAGTTAGGATTCACACCCATGGTCTATACAGACTGAAGGAGGCCTAAGAGAATATACCACATGGGCGTGGTGACCTTTTTATAATACAGTCTAGTATAATGCAGTATTAATTCAAATAAATGTTCCTGCTATTTTCTTGAATGGTAAAACAAATATATCCATTATACTTTTGATACTTAATTACAGCTCTGTTTTGGAAGAACTAAATAGTGCTGAAAAGCAGCATTGTGTCTATGTGCTCACCTCATCTAAGAGTAGGGATCTCATCAAACGCCGAGCTTCTACATTCTGCTCCGTTTTCCATCGAGCTGCATAATACGTATCTGCCGTCTTCAATGAATGATTCATGTACGTAGCAACATGGGAGCGCTGTTCATTCGTCAGATGGTCACGGGACTGATAGCATGAAAATAGAAAAGCACACTTACATGGAAAATAGGAATGGAAATTTCATACTATTAGTCTCATCATAACAACAAAATTCAAGAAAACCATTGGACCTTTGGGTAATACAAAACTGAAAAAATGGTCTTATTTAAAAGACATCGTATAATCCACATTTGAAGTTACCCGTCAAATGGTTTTTTAGTTATCGCTAGAATGAAAAATGTTTACATACAAAATGACATCTATGACATTTGACCACAAGACCCCAAAATCTAATCATTGTCCCTCCCATATGCATACATGATCGAAATTTGCAGTTGATCCGTCAAATGGTTTTTAAGTTATCGCGAGAACGAGAATGAAAATGGGACTGATGGATGGACGGACAACCCGAAAACATATTGCCTCCAGGCGGAAGCATAAAAAACTTATATTTTTGAGAAAAATTAATTACCATTGTTGCCACCGTCTTCCTGATTGCCCTTGTACTTAGGGTGCCATCATATCCCCACCTCACCCAGCTTTTTTGGAGTTCAGGAGACGGTTTACTTAATGCAGCACCATTTGTCTGGATAAAGAAGGGCCGTTGATCATCACCTTCACCATCTTCTTCTTCTTCTGCTTTGGCGTACACTGGCCTAACAAAGTTTAAGTATGAGTTAAATAACTCATACTCGCGGGGGTCAAGGATGACTTCCGCCCTGCCATATGAGGTGCAAGTCTTGTGTTCAGGCACCTTTAAAAATCAATACAAAATTCTTCAATTAACATTTCGGAATGAAAAAATTGCAGGATTAGAGCTGGCAAATTTGTATGCTACATTAAAAGGTTTCCTTTTAGCCCTTAAATTTCATTGTTCTGATGAATTAAGTATAATAAATCCATTAACCAAGATTTGTGAATTAAGTGACATCTCCTATTTCATTGTACCTACACTACCTAATTTATCCACAAATATACTTGTTTTCAAATTACATGTTTCATTAGGGAGAATCCAAAAATACTTTGGCAAGGGGCTTTGAACAATATTTCATCATTATCAGCATTATCATAACTAAATACAAGTGGTATACAAAAAAAATCAAATCATTGTTTGAATTATTGAAATGAATCAATATAAGGCAAGATATAGAAAACATGACCAGTGAATACAAGTTACAAGTTCTGTTATGTCCTAACATTATACAAACTCTGTAAAGATAACAAAAGGAAAACCATAACCTCCTAATCATGTTGGTTTATACTAATGAAAACAACTCACTTGGATAACATATAATCCGGTCACAATTTGTGCCCTCCTCATGTGGCCCACTGTTAAGTTTGTCAATACATCGCTCCTTGATGCTGTGTTTATTAGTGCAACTAGGACGCAGAGATTCCTGTAGTCCTCTAAGGCTGATGGCCTGATCTCTACTCCTTTCTGCCGATTTTCTAAACAATTCATTAAAACGTCAGACAATTATTAATTTTAATGTCATGTCATAAAAATATAAGGCTTGATTTATGGTTTGGAAAGCTTGATTTGTATGTTTGCATTGCTTTTAAAAGAACAAAGTTTATATTGTTTTGAATGTGACGAATGAAGTTTACAAAAATAGATATGAAGAATTAATTTATTACTCTGTCCATCAGCCCCCAACACTGACGTATAATATTCACCTTACTTTCTAACTGCATTGCATACTAATAATACTAATAATAATAATAACAATAACATTTTATATAGCGCCTATTACAAATGGTTCGAACTTTCTAGGCGCTTTACATCAACATGAATAACAAACTTAATATTATTTTGATACATTACAACATAAAAATATTTATAACTAACTTAGCATCTTGACATACAATTCAGAAACAAACAGCCATCCAAACTGAAAAGAGCATGGTTTCTTCATGAATAGGTTTGCAAAGTTTGTTTCTGCAAGTACAGGTGTTTACATGTTCATAAATGCAGATTTATACTGACCTGATGTTACTTCTGCTGCGGCCATCAATTGCCTGTGAAAGCCCTTCAGGTTCTCAACGGGTATCAATGTTTCTACAAATGTAAGAGACAATCAATACTATTATGTTAAACTCACAAGAGACAAGCAGCATCTTTAGAGATAATGGAGAAAATCTGAAAATTGTAGTACAAAACATACGGAGAGTTGTCCACAACAGCCTGCCATTTTGAAGCAATATTGCCAATTTGAAGATTACCATAGAAAGTAAATTGAGACTTTAAAACTTGCATAACTCTCTCATTTTGAACCGATTTTTGATGAAACTTTTTAAAATTGCTTCTCTCTATTCCCTCTTTTCATTACAATTGATTTTCCCTAAGTGTTCTGGGGGGGGTTTCACAAAGATTTTAAGTCAAACTTAACTCTAAGCCCGGCCACCCCACTCCGGGGTCAAAATGACCCCATGCGTGTTACCAAAATGTCCGGTAAAGGGGTACTTTTCGTGCGACAAAGTCCGGCCCGAGAATTGTAAAAAAAGGGGTGTATTAACTTTTCACCCGGAGATTTCTTTAAAAAGGGGGTGTTTTTTCTTTTTTCTCTCATCTCTTTGGACTCCTGAGAAATTATTCCGAATTTAGGGGGGTACATTGAGCATTTTTCCTGATTTAGGGGGGTCTCCAAGGCAGAAAAAGCCCGCAAAAAGCCCGCGAAAGGGGGGTTCGGAAATGTTGGCAGTCCTCAGATAGGGGGTGCTTTCAAAAAGAGGGAACGAGCATATGCCTACCCTAAATAACACTGAGTGGGGGGGGGGGGGGGGGGGCCGGGACTCTAAGTTGGACTTAAATATTATGGAGAGCCATTTGTAGCCTTATAATGAAATACATTCAAAAGCAAAATTCAAGTATATTAGACTTTTCATAAATTCCACATCAAGAACATGAAATCTCCCAAGATAATAGAAAATATGAAAGATTTGAATCAACATTTTATGCCTTTTAAAATAATTTATACAAAATATTTTCAATGATGCTAACGGCAAAAGTCCAACTTAGAGATAAGTTGAACTTAGGATCTTTGTGAAACACCCCCCTGGTTTCCTTTAAGCTTTTAGAAGATAACGCAAATTCCAACTTGTTTTCAGGCACTGAAATGAAATAAAAATCTTGATGAATCACATGCTGACAAATTATGTTTTATATAAATGATGTTGCATGCTTAACAAGAATCTGGTGTCAAAAACACCAAACAATAAAACTCATGTTAGTATATAAAACTTGATAAATGCCAACCCAAAAAAGTTGGGAAAGTAACATGTTAGTGATAAATGCCAACCAAAAAAGGTTGGGAAAGAACCCGTAAGTCAACTTTAATTTTTAATATAAGATGAACCTTCTATGTTGTCCTTGAGTTCACTTGCTCTTTTTCTGATACTTTTTCTATTATTGATGTTCATCTGTTTCAGTAGGCCTTCAATTCTCCCAATTTGTTTCTCATTGATGCCCATTTCTTCCATATCTTCATATTCCACCTTCAACATTGAAACGAACTTTCCGATGCTCGTTAAATACTTGTCAACAGTTTTAGGCCGGTACTCCTCTTTAAGTTGCTCATAAACCCTGTATATTGGGGGAAATGAATACCAGTTCCTACATTTAGGTGAATAATACGTAAAACTGCAATATCAGGAGCACAAACTTAAATTATATTTGATAATGGAATGACCGGATTCAGGTTTGCATCCCAAATCCACACATTATTGAACTCTACTGCACATAATTTTCTTATGGTATTAACTTATAATTACTACACTGTCGCTCATAAAGTTGGAATATTTGTGTTTTACCTCAATTTATGGAATTATTTTAAAAATAATTTAAAAATAATAGATCTAGATAATAGTATACATTCTCAGATTGTATTGAATAATAATTTGCCAATGTGTGTTTTGGGTGACTGCTAAAGCATGTGTGTGCTACTATGCTTATCTATTAGGGGACCTACGCCCTTAAGTCATAAATGACAGTAATGAAGATTAATGCCCCACAAAAGGGCACTAATATAGCACATCGACACGGTTTTGATCCTGGGGCCTCAGAGTTACGAGGCCATTGCTTTGTCACTGAACCATGACTGTACCCATGCATTATGGCTCAAGGTATGGGCACACAGAGGATTAGTTTATGTTGGGGACCGGGGTAAAATGCAATAAATTATTGAAAATTTATTGTATTTTATGTTTTTGTTTTAATTTATGGAAACTGCCCCCTACCTAGCTAGCCCCTGCTGCAGTGTATAATCAGAGCATAAATATGATAATGAAAGGAGACACCTATTTAGATAATACACTTTTAAGCCGAAAAGGAGAGGAACATGTCAGTGAACGTTTGGCCTATCTGACAGTAATCTTGAAAATGTGATTAATCAAACACAAAATGTCAACAAAGTTATTAATAGCACAGCACAAAAAGACTTTTTTTAAATCAATTTCTTTTTCCCCCTCAAGAATTATATCCATCATACATGCTGCCAATGATATATTTGCAACATCAATTTTTACAACCCCTATTTTGAAAATGAAATATTACATGTTACACAAAGAGCAATGGAAATAGTACACACATGATACAGTACAAAATTGCCCTTTGATGTTTGATTAAAGGTAATACAAAGTTTTGGGAAATTTTGTAAATTGGGTCGATAGTGAATCTTTACAATTTTGATATATTTCGATGTCCCTGTGGATGTATTATAAGCACTAAAAAAATTAACCTCTAAAACACTTCTGTTTTCGAGAAAAATTGAATAAAACAATTTCAAATAGCGCCTATGGCCGTACAATGGTAGCTGCGACCATGAAAATCTCAGAATATGTAGTTGTGATATATAATTTCCAAACGGGATTAGCTAATTGGTCGATTTTAGTCAAGAAACATTGTTTCATAGCTAAATTGATATCTTGACCTTGAGAGGGAGCTATACAACATAAAGAGTTTATTATTTATAATTTCATAACTTTAGACTCGATTTCAACCGGGACAACGATCAATGAATATTGTAGGAACGCATATTCTTCCAATATGTTAATTTGAACCAAATTCATGACCCCATACCAAAACTTTGTAATACCTTTAATCTCAACACTAGTAATACAAAATTCATAACTCTCTCACATGAAACTTTTGTCAACCAGTTCCTTTTACTTTTCTGCTTCTTTTAACTCCAGCTCATTGTCTGAATGGTCTTTACCTTTGAGCTGCCATTAATGGCAGATTGATATTCATTCCTCCCTCATATCAACATATGCCAGATTGTCACCCCATAATTGAAGAATCAAACAATTATCAAAGAATTTAATGAAAAATCCATGCCTGAAGCAAAAAATCATTTGTGACCTTTCATCCTTTCTTCACCACAACCAACTCCAAAACCCAATAGCTCTTGTATTATTAAACATTACCTGAACATTGCTCCTTTCTCTACAAAGAGTTGTTTCATCCCTCCTCCTAGTAACTGTTCCACACGTTTGACATTGGAAATGTGGTGGTTCGACGTTTTCTTTTTACACGGCTCAGCCGAACAGAATCGGACATATCTCCCATACTTTTGCAGAATGTCCATTTCTCCTTCCTGTTGTTCTATTGAAGGCAAATGAAGGTAAATATGAAATTAATGGTTAATTCATCAAGGAAAAGCTACAAATTTAATCCAATTGTAGCTTTCAACATAAGCTGAAAAACATATTCTTTCCATCTACAGTTGTACTTAAATTTATAAGTATATTGTAAAAAAGAATAATTCAAATAGAATCTATTATTCACCACTTACATGTACTACATGAGACAATTTATAGAGAATTCTGAATTTCTGTACACAAATACCATAATTGAAATAATGGCATGACAAGCGCTTTGCTTTAATCATATTCTCTTTTCTTGGCTGTAAAATCCATTAATTTGGGTAAAAAAAGATAGATAGATTAATGTGTTTTTTATATTGTCATGCACAAACATTAAAAATCCACTTTACAGTCAGACAATCAAGTCTTACCTCTTTGTACATGTATTGGTAATTCTTGCTCTCCTGATGAATGTATTCTTTTGTTGTGATCCCACAAGTTACTCAGGTTTCTAGCAGGACACTTGGGGCAGTCAACTCTTGGGGTGGTCAGCTTTTTCTTCGGCTCTCCTTTTTCCCCTAATCGTTGAATGGGGACACTTTGTACGAAAAAACAAAACAGTTGTTACTGGACATGGACAAAAGAATTATGGAAACATTAAAAAAAAAAATCTATATTTCATGAATCCCCATATGAATTTATGAAAACCTAATAAACTATGAAAACAAATCATGCAAATTAATCAAGTCATTATACATTATATTGGAATAATAAGTATTCTTAGAAAATACATTGTGTAATTGCTCTAACGCGATAGCTCAGTTGGTAGAGCGGTGGTCTCATACTCCGGCGACCTGGGTTCGAAACCAAGTTGATGAGCTCTTGCCCTTTGGTTAGGCATTAATCCTCACTACCAGGTCCCTCAGATAGGACCTAAAGCCGTCGGCCGTCTGGTTGCTTACTAATAAGCATTCATGCTTAGCAGTCAGGTAAAATAACCACCACTAACACTAACATCTCTATTAGTTGTCCGTCCATATATCAAACAGACATATGGTGTTGTTAAAGTGTATAGTGTGGTCAAACATACCTGGATCTTGCTTCATAGATGTATTTCCATCTCTCCTCTCCATTAAGCTTGTGTTGTCGTTCCAAATGCTTCGACATATCTGATGTTGCCAATCGGCATATCGGGCATCGCCTCTGAATGCGATTCCTCTTCCCTGAAAGTAATTTGTCAAGGAAAGATGCAATTGTCAGTGAACCAAGAACCAATTCTAATTCATTATAATTTCTACTCTGTTTAATTTTTCAATTATTAAGCTAATTCATGCTACTACAGGTGTACATGCATCTACAAACCCAACCCAATACTTAAGCAACGTTGGGTTGTTTGTTATTATTTAATCAGTGATCTTGATTTTTAATCACTACACCGCATACAATTTTCTTTTATTTTATTTTTTAACAGATGCTTTTTTTGTAAAGTCTTATGTACCCAACAGTACTTCCAGTGCCAGTGCAAGCTTGTCATCAGCGGGAACGTTATCAAGTATGGAGACTATTCCAACTCAGGAGGTTGCTGAAGGAGACTTTGATTTTGCAGAGGAGAAAGTTGTTGTATGGGGTCGTCTGTATCCTGCATGTTGGAAAATGTTTCGCAAGTATTGATTTCTTAGACACAAAAGATGAATATATATTTGGCAGAGATCCATCTTGTGATGTTTGCTACAATGGCCCGGAAATAAGCAAGAATCCTTGCTATCAGACTCTCAGTAAAACACGCTTCAGGATATTCAAGGAATATCAAATGACAACTGCAATTTTTACTTCATCAAAGACAAAAGCTCAAATGGCACCTTTGTGAATGGAGAAAAGATAGGTAAAGGAAAGAAACAAGTTCTAAAACAACAATGATGAGATTGCTCTATCATTATCTAAAAACAAAGCCTATGCCTTCATGGACACTAAAGACTCGGATCAGAGTAATTTACCAGTAGCCCTCATAGAGAAGTTCATCATGTCCAAGGTATTAGGCAGTGGTGCTTGTGGGCAGGTGAAGCTAGCGTTTGAGAAGGGAACGTGTCGGAGGGTTGCAGTCAAGATCATCAAAAAGAAGACGTTCTCAATAGGTGGGACTATAGGTGGGACTTAACTCCACCCAACACCCCATTGAAGTCAATGGCTAGTGAAACATAGACTTAATTCCTTAAGACCCAAGTGCTCCATGACACATAAACAACTTTGAATATTTTAATGCTCTCATCTCAACCGATATTAGTGAAAGCGTGACTTGTGTTCATGATCCATATGCCACACAGCGCATATGACGACGCGCGTAATAAGCGCTCAGTTAACTAATTACGCCCAAGATTAGTATGCGCTAGGAGTGTCGTGGTCGAGTGGTTTAAGGCGCTTGACTGGAGATGCGAAGGTCGAGGGTTCGAATCCCGACACGGCACTAATATCCTTTGGCAAGATTTTAACCTGCACTTGCTACTCCCCACCCAGGTGTCAAATGGGTACCCGGTAGGATGCAGCCATCATTGTTGGTCAAACAGCTTGTGAGCGTCAAGTAACGCCCAGCTGAAATGCTCCCCAGGGAGTGGAGATTGTGCTCACAGTGTGTGCGGGAAAGCACTGGATCCAATGACCGGGGTAATAGTATTTGTAATATTTGTAAAGCGCTTAGAGACATTTGTATTAAGCGCTATATAAAAATTAAATATTATTATTATTATTATCATTAGCAACATATCAAAGAGTTCGCTAGTTTGCTTCATAATGGCCTAGAAAGCTGCTGAATTATTAGTTAGTTTTCATGGCTATGGACGCTATCAACTGTTCGATGGGTGACTTTTGATGGTAATCAGATTACAGGTATTATAAATAAACTGAAATGTAATTTTCCTTCTCATGTATTACACATCTTATATGGTACATTATTATCACCCTATAGCACAGGGGAACTGTTCAAAAATAAACATTGATAATATTTTCATTATTAAAAAAGATCAGTACGAACAATTAACTTTGCTGATTTTCGCTCGCATACTGATGGATATTTTCGTACTGACAACTGAAAATATCTGATTTGTACTATTATTGTCTTGGCCTCTTCATGTACCAGCTAAACAAAGGTTATTTACCCAGTGTCTTTAATCCCATGTTCATAAGAAGCAATGCCGTCCACTCATCTCACCAGACAAAATGATTATTTTCACCTCTTCTGCATCCGCACTGTATTTGCACTCAAAACAATAATCCATTTAGGACTAACATTTTGGAACATGCTGAACAAGGAGATAGAATCCCTGTTGTTGAATTGTTTCAAGCATGAGCTTAGACAGTCCTTTTTGAATTCATATGACCCACATTGTAATTAAAGTACTTATGATATTCTACATTGAACATTTCATGAATATTGTCGCCTCGGTATGACCTACACAGTTGGCCTTCTCAGACAATTATGTTCCGATGTATCGCGCCTGTTCTCGGAGGGCCTTTGGGAATGCGAATGTGCTCGCCTAGCCCTAGATGTTTTCAATATTTTTTTTTGCTGTTTTTGCTATTTTTGCTTGTTTCACTTTGTATATCATCTTACGTTAGGCCTTCTTGCCGACCTATTATTATTGTTACGTCCTTCACCATTGCAACCATTTCAATCAAATGTTAGTTTTATTTAGGGGAACCTATAATCTACAAGCTGAGCTTTTTAATAGGTTCCTCACATTTCACCCTGTATAACCTGCTATTCAATACAATTAATTTTGACGTCTTTACAAAGAATTGATTATATAATGTAATACTTTTAGTATATTTCATATTATATTCTAATTTTGTCAATTATGTTAATTCTAATTTCCTGAAATGTGACACAAAATAATCTTGAAACTTGAACTTGAACTAAATACATGTATATTTCATAGTTTTGAATATCATACCTTTTGGATTATCTTTCATCTTGACTACTTCCTCCTTATTGTTCTTCTTCTTGTTGTTGTTGTTCTTCTTCTTCTTCTTCTTCTCCTCCTCCTCTTCCTCCTCGTTGTTCTTGTGGTTCTTGTTCTTCTTGTTGTTGTTCTTCTTCTTCCTCTCCTCCTCCTCATCCTCTTCCTCCTCGTTGTTCTTGTGGTTCTTGTTCTTCTTGTTGTTGTTGTTCTTCTTCTTCTTCCTCTCCTCCTCCTCCTCCTCCTCCTCCTCCTCCTCTTCCTCTTCCTCTTCCTCTTCCTCTTCCTCTTCCTCTTCCTCTTCCTCTTCCTCCTCCTCCTCCTCCTCCTCCTCCTCCTCCTCTTTCTCCTCCTCCTCCTCCTCCTCTACTGATCTGTCTTTGTCTCCCATGTCTGCCATTTCTTTGCCTGTCAACGCTGCTTTATACAGGTCTATTTCCTTTCCGCCCCTCTCTATGTATGCCTTGTATACGTCGGGAGGAATACCAACCATCAGCATTCTATTGATGTCATCAGCAGTCTGCAGAAAGATATAGAGAAAATAACATTGGTCTTCATAATAGAAATGTGGAAGTTCGCATAAATTTGGATTGCTAGCTTCAGTCTCTGATATCGACGGTTGTTCCACTGAGATTACATCTGGCTCCTTTGACAGCCTCTATACATAGACTGAAGTACGTCCTATGGGTAGTGTGGGGAATGAATGGTTCGGTTCGGTTCGGCCGGACCGCGATGAATGAAATATGCTACAAGTTTTTCACTCTTTACGTCTTCACATATCCACTTTGGCTGCAATATTACACTGGATAATATTTAAGATGAAAAATAACACAGAAATATCTACTTTGACTTACGATAGCTTGCTCATTTAGATCCTAAATTAATGATTAATCCGAGAAAGTCTCGTAGTCAACATGATTTGTTGTCAGCCATATTGGTTTTAGTTTTTAGCCAGCCAGGCACGCCGGAAGCAGTTTGGGATTGGAGGTGGGGGGGGGGGGGGGGGGGGGGCAAACATTTCAGGGGGCTCATGCACCTTCCAGGGGCAGTGGCGTAATGAGCAAAAACGTTTAGAAGGGGGGGGGGCAGAAGAAAAATCTGCATCACCACCACTCTTACACGTTACATGCAGGCCGCGCGGAACTTTTCTCAAAGTGGAGTATTAACGATCGGGTAGAAATAATAATAATATTTGCTTCATGATTTGAACAAGAAATGATAATAAATATGAAGTAAAGAGTCCAAAAAATAGGATTTTGTCTTAAGTTAAGTGGCCGAAAACCCCCTCCTTTACTCTATAGATCTAACAGTTAGGCCTAGGCCTAAATAATATAGATCTAGTATAAATCTAGATCTATGCCATGTACCGGGTAGCGTTATTTTTTTATGCGGCACAGATTGGGGCTTTTTTTTTAAAGGGGTCTTGATTTACAGACTAATAGTCGTGTGCGTACTAGACAGTATAAGTAGTAGAGGTCTGTTTTTAATAGTGTTACATTTAATCCACTACCGCATGAAAAATCATTACATCAACAATTAAAATCAAATTGGAAATCTGAAGAGGAGGCAGCACGTCAATAAGGAAAACATCACAATAATTAGTCAATAAAACTTAACTAACTTAAGCGAAGAGGAATGTTATCTAAAGTAACACATAGTTCGCGATGGATATACAAACTTCTTCGCAGCGCTAATGCGCTAGCGAATATGACTAGTCTCACGTACGTGCAGACACTATTCAGAAGGGAAAGAACGTACTTCCCATAGGTTTAACACGCGCCATGCCCCAATCTGTGCCGCATAAAAAATAACGCTACCGGGTACCGTACAAACTGAGTGGCATGCCGTGATACGTGAACGAGTGGAGAAGTGCAATGGCTTCACGAGAACTTGGCTAATTGTACCTGTGACAAACTTTTCGGGTAGTTTAAAGCAACGTTTCTGTGTGAAGTAACTTACCCAAGTTTCAATATCACGATCATTTGTCGAGGACGAGGCCATCATGGAAAAATGAACTTGAACGTATCCGAAGACCTACAAGCGGCCGCGAGGTCAATCGTTGCAGACAGACCAACGATGTACGGAGTGCCGCTGCATGTTTATTTTCATGCTATACTATAAATAATACTTTATTACATACCGCCGGTAAATGTTACTTAAGACTTTACAAACCTCATCCAATTATTTTTCTTAATTTAGAATTCAGTATCAATCGTTAACTTGACATTGTTATATTCCGCTCCATTAATTGAATTAAAAAAATACAGAATTCAAGTCGAGAAAGATTGATTGCACAAACGGTATTCCATAATAAAGAGAAGACTGGTAAAGATCCTTTCTACATAAAATGCCGTCGACTTAGTCTAAGTCGGCGACATTCTGTCGTGTACTTATACAAAAATTATGCTATAAGTGCGCGTCCATGTGAGTGAATTGACCAGTGACGCCAACTTATAAATAAATGGCGCGGACTTAGGACGCGGACTTAGTATTTGACGACTGGTACTTAGTAATCCGTCTCTCTCTCTCTCTCTCTCTCCCTCTCTCTCTCTCTCTCTCTCTCTCTCTCTCTTCCTCCCTCTCTCTCTTTCTCTTCCTCCCTCTCTCTCTTTCTCTCTCTTTCTCTTTCTCTCCTCCCTTCCCCCCTCTCTCTCTCTCTCTCTCTCTCCCCCTTCTCCTCTCTCTCTCCCCTTATCATCCTCACCTATTCCATCAATCACAAATCTTTGTGCATCATTCCCAATTTTTCTTACTCTTTCTGATCCTTTATTATAATCCATCACATAACAAAGCCAGTGTATTCCGTATTAATAGAGGAGAAGTAAATTTATCGGAATACCTATCTTTTAACCCTTTACCTAATTTATCTTCTTGTTTTGTTTTACAGCTTATCAAGGTGTCTTCCAACCAATCAGTGTGGCTGAATATGACTTCATATCTCCCACAATTAGTCTGAAACCATAAGTATGATTTGAAATCTTCCTATTAAAGCCCCACTGCACTAGTTTGGCCAGGAGGGATTAGACCTCCCTGCATGGTCACTGACAGGTGGTTATCTCATCAAATCAGCTCTCAATTAACATAAAAAAGGGCATCATGGGGGACCAATGGTCACCGATTAGGCATTGTTTGCTATATAGAGGGCGCAAGTAGCTATAAGTAGTGCAGTGGGGCTTTAAATGATGTGACTTGATACCCGCCAGGTTCTCAGCAGGTAATATTACGAGCGGACCAACAACTCAACACAATCAAGCTAACAGAAAAACAAACTGTGACCCGCTGTTTCAGGATTTGAATTTTATTTGATAGTACTTCAAGATCAGTGTTTCAGAAGAAGAAAGAGAAAAAATATACATGTATATTCGTACAAAAGGCTATGCAGTTATATTCTAATATATTTTATATGCTTTATGAATATTGAGTGTAATATATGATAAATTAATCTGTAATATACTTCTATTTTTACATTGTAAGTTCTATATTTTTATACTCGATATCAATCGTGCATAGTAGTAAGTTTTCTTTGACTTCAAGTGATATACAATTTTCAATGAATTTGAAATAATACACAGTGTTTGCAATCCTAATAGAAACTGATGAAAATGTTAGTACTGGTTCCTCAATTAGCGGTCAGAAAAAAGTATAGTACATCAATACACATGTGATTCCATTTTAAAATTCTCCTTTTGTTTGAGATAGAGTGTGCATTTACCTGATTTACACAAATGTATAAGGAAAATACCCAAAGATTTTTGTTTATATGGTGGCCTGGTTTTGGACAAAGTGCGTTGATTTGATGCAGGTTTTGACCATCATTAATTGATAATATAAAGCAATGAAAGCTCTTCTTTATCATGGATGAAAGAGCATCTCTCTTCCATGTTATGGAACGTGGGTTTTGAATGCATTACACACTTACTATGTCCTGGGTGTGTGTGTGAATTTGTTCACGCAATAGACATGTTAATTTTAAGAGAATGCCTTACAGAAAATATCTTTTAATTGATAGGAATCTCAGGGTGTCCGCTGTAGATTAATTTCCTTAATATTTTTTTAAAAAATCATGTATGAACAATTTATAATTCTTTGCTAGGATAAAAGCAAGCATTGTAAAAAAATGAAAGACTGATTTTCAAATTCTTGAATTGTATCAAGAATATCACAGAAAAGGCATGATAATAGTTTCACCCAAATATACAGATGCAGGTGAATGTATTTGATATTTATTGAATGTGTGATAAAAAAAAACACCTCATGCTGTTTTGTGCAATTAGCATATAAATGCTGTTATCTAATACAGAGTCATTCCAATGCGGAGGCAGTCATAAAGTTATCAAATTGAAATACATTTGTGTAATTCAAATAAGACATATGCATGCATGTACATGTATAACTATATATTTTTATCATTTTATAACCTAGCTTGTATCAAATGCATATAAGATAACAAATGTATGCTTAATAAATTGTAAATCACATTGATTAAAGATTAGAGTAATGAAACTATGATACTGTACTCATAATGCATTTTGACAGTGAAACTAAGGCACAAAGGATCAAGAATTCAATTGCACATCTTATTTTGTATGATACAAATGCAATAAGGTAGTATGTAGATATTCTGAAATATCGTCTTTTGAGGTTGAATCATACAATATATGTTTTTTACATGTTTGAAAAAGACAATCCTAAGTTTCAAACTGTACAGTTGTTGAAATAAATTGTCTGTTATTTAGATATATGTTTGCCCCCAAAACGATGTAGGAAACACTACAAATCTTTTACATATTTTCAATCTCTCTATGTCAAATATCAGATATATGTACTTTTATCTTTACTATCAGTTTAGAATTCAGATATTTTCTCATGACGAATAGGTTCATGCTCATTTTTATACCTCTCTGATTCATATCTTAGTATTTATTTAAATTATGATTATCAATTAGTGTTGATTATAAATTATTTCATAATTACTTGCTGTTCATGTTTTCAAGGCAAGAAATCGAAGGTGTGTGAACTTTCTATTACTACAATGTATTCTTGAATAAAAGAATCGAGTGTGATCAATGAAGCTTTATTGTTATCTTTCGCGGCTTCATTTCAATAGCATTATACTGTGAAATATGTACATAAAGAATTCTGATGTAGGTAGACACAATTTTCATCTTAAAAAAAAGAGATATTTACAGTGTTCTAAATGGTTTTGAAATTGTGTCTACACATTTCTAGTACACCCACCAACTCAAATGAACATAACATTCAATTGCAACAGATCTTCATTCCATCCTAATGATCCACAACCAAGCACTGAATTTGTTGAAGATACCATGACATATCTATTGAAGAAAGATTAATGGTGACTTCTGTGAACTGTTAGTAGGCCTGTATGAAAGCGATCTTTATCTTGAAAGGATCTCTCAACACAGTTTAAGTAAAGATATACATAGCAGGTTTAAGGTGTTTGTAAGGAGCAGATGCAATGGCTCAGTGGTAGAGCAGTGGTCTCGTAGCCTGGAGGTTCCAGGTTCAAAACCAAGTCAATGCACTCCAGTCCTTGGGTAAGGCATTAATCATCTTTACCAAGTCTCTTGGAGAGGACTTAAAACCGTCAGTCCCCTGGTTGCTTTCTTAGCAGTCGGGTAAAAAACATCAATACCAAAGTTATAATAACTTTTTTACAGTTCTAATGTTATGGAGAGGTGAAAGAAATGGAAGGAAAGAGAGATGAAGAGAAAGAGGGAAAAAGAAAGAGAGATAGGAAGAGATAGGGAGAAAGAAAGATGGTAAACATAATGCGAGGGAGGATGAGATGCATTCAAAAGTTAAAACTTACAAAATGGTAATCAGGAATATCTCATTCCTTACCATACATTACCTTACAAATCATTCATACAGTATTTATACATTTTCATATTAATGTCATTTTAGAGATGGAAATCACATTATTATTATACATGTATTATCATGAAAAGCTTTCTGAATGTGCTTTATTCATAAATGACTTGATCACTTATCATGGTCCCATACAATGTCACGATATGTATCTGTATCCGGTGCAAAGTTGAAAGGACAATATAGTTGTGACGATGTAAACAGCCGATGCCGTCGTTATTTGTGTGGCAGCATTACCAACTTGTTCCAGGGGCGGGTTTATTGTTAAACCACGGTCTACAAGAAAAGAAAAAAGATAAAAGTGTAATAATAATACATTTAAGATTGAAATGCTTCCCAAGAGATGGTTATGCTATTGCATGCATGACGGTAATAACATACTAAACGCAAGGAGAGATTTTTGACCTCTTCAGGAAATTTGTCTTGAAGTTGCTGAAGTTGTATTTTCTTTAGTATGCCTATTATCTGGTCATCAACACTTTCTTGCAGGAAAAGATCAAGTTGATACAGTTGCATGTTTACTTACACAGTCTGTCCCGGAAAGTAAAGACAACGAAGTTTAGATATGAACTTCATTTAACTGACCTATATGATCGTCAAAAGCTTCAGTCTTTTCTTTCTTTTTACAAATAAATGATCGAAACGAGCATAACAAGATTTTCTACTATATGCTTGAACACAAACGAGTATTAAAAATAAAACAATCACAAATATACAAACAATTTTCCAAGTAAAGCTTATAAGAACTTTGCAGTAAGTTGCTCTAGATGTAGTAGAAATTGAATTTGATAAAATGTTCAAGTGGTACTCCAAAATTGATCCATTTCATGATCTTCACATAGACCTCCAAAGAATCATAACTACAGCAAAATTTACCTGATGTTTCTAATGTATTTCTTTCATATCACCTTTCAAAAAGTCATATCTCCGGTCTTTTTAAATGATTGTATAAATTTTAATAACCGTTTACGTAGATATTAATTTGTCAGCTATTCACCCAGAGCAACTCACTGATACCAAAGGCTTTAATTTTTGTTTGAAATGCCGCAGGAAACCGTTTTACTTTCTTCTAGACTCTATACCTACCTATCCGTTCTGTTTCTGGGTTCACTTGAGTTGGTTCCGTCAAACCGTCCTCTGGAATAATAATTAAATAAACAATAATCATTATGGACATTTCCTTCTGGTCTGTATATCCAGACTGTTGCCCCATTTTATGGGAGGTCGTACGTCGAGAAAGAAAACCGTAGTCGTCGGTTGCAAAACCTGAGATTAGTTTTCAGTTCAGTTCAGTTTAGTTTAGGCGCATTTCACAATCATGTACAGTATTGTTTAAAAGTGAACTTGAAAAGTTGAACGAAAGGTGATATGTGTGTCTCTATCTATTATACGTATCACAGATTTGAAATCACCTACCCCACACAAATTTTGACTCAAACTTTTCTTGATGTAGATAATAATAATTTCTCTTTAATGTTCATTAGATAATCCCTGCCAAATATCTGAATATTATTGTTAAATGGAAACTGAATTCATTATTACGTTTCACCATTTCCCTGTCTTTTATGCATGAAAATGAATAATATCTTCTTTATTTTTTCGTGCATGAAATTGATTATTACACTGAATTAAATTGCATATTTTACACTATGTTTTACGATCTATATCATCCAAGGTCAGCTACAACCTTGGACTATCACCCCCGAACATCTACCCCAAGAAAACTACCTCCACGAAAATGATGACCCGGAAATGTATCCCCAGATATATTACTATACACCTTTCGACTTTGTCGGGCCCTCGGCAATATCCCCATTGATTATATACTTTTACACCCCAAATAGTTTTCGAGGGACGGTAATTGGGGTATTTCTCAAAGGGGTTAGTCGTCCGGAGCCTGTATAAGTGCTAATTATTGTCTGGGGGCATTGGTCAAAAGGTATTTTTCTTCGGATTTTCTTCAGGGAGTGATATTCCGCGGGAGCTCGTCGTCTTTAAGTCCGTCTTTATTTATGTACAATTAATACTAACCAAATGCAGTATTGAAAGCAAAGTTGGTGCACTCTCCGCTTCCATACTGGTTACGAGGGCACATGATTCCTTCATAAGTGCTGTTTAAAGACAGATCTCGTAACGTCAATGAATGGTATTCCTTCCAACCGTCAGCGTGATAGGTCTCTCGCATTGATTCCAGAGGCTCGTATCTTAACCTCGTCAGGCCTCCAGCCAATATCTGCAGATTAATAGACAGACTGTGCTAGTTAGTTAATTAGTTAGTTTATTTTATTTTAGCACGGTGGCATACTTCAGCCAAAGGCTGTTCTTCAGCATGGCCGTGCATACTAAAGCAATCACAATTTTACAAAGAAACATACATTATAGATTAACATGATTTACATACAAAGTTAAAAAATATATATACATAATTATATATAAACAAATAGGTAAGAAGGCGAGAAATCTGAACAAGCCCTAATTTAGAAAAAGAATACGAACAGAAAAAAAATATATAATATATATATATATATATTTATTTGTTTTAATAGAAGAAAAACAAATCAGTTGTTTTTGTTTGCTATTAAAAGTCAAACATGACATTACAAATATTATAAACTGCTTTTGAAAGTATAGTAGGTTCAGTGGTTTATATTTAGTTTCTACCGGCAATTCAATCCATAGTTTTGTACCATAATAACTTAGACTTTTCTTTTTGAAGCAGGTTTTATCTTTCTGGTATCTATCTTTCTGATTTACATGGAAACGTGATTCAACATATTTGAAATTGGCAATTGTTGAGAGAAATAGAGCATTGTTGATGTAAAGTTGATCTTGTTATCCTGTGTTTTCCTTAAATCTATAGCATTTCTGAGCGATGATTATCTTTCCTTATTCAATTTTTCTTATTATAGCCCCTCCTTCCCTAAATCTTGATAATATCAAATGTCTGATTTGTTTCATGTAGAGTAGACCATAATGTTTATCCTATCTAGCAACAATTAATGTATGCAATTTGCATTCTGACTTTTGAAATACAATTATTTGCAAAAGGTGAAATAACTTGTAACGAGGCACCTATCATAGATTTATGCAATAAAAGTTGATTACATTTTTACGAAAATTGTCTATTGATTTTAAACCTACCTCTGTGACTACTTTCCTGTAAGAGATGTCATAAGCATCTACGGGTAACTGTTCTGTGATTGCATCTTGTCGTTCAACACTGGTTCTCCATCTCAACTGATAGATGTGCTTCCTTGTTCCTTTGGGATCACTCACTACCACGGGTTTCATGGGGAGACCTTTACAAAAATATATAATGAAAACAAATTTGATTAGGAAAAAGGGAAAGGAGCAGTTTGGATACGATGTATACATTAGGTGGCTTCTTTTGTATATAAAGTGAGAGTCGAACATTAAAAAATATTAAGAAAATTGCCTTTTGCAGCTTCAAAATGGACTAATACGATCTAATTTGGCATTATTGGAAGAGTCACTCTCCCCGCTAATTGTATATATATATTTTTTTTTATGGGGGGGGGGGGAACTCTGCATTAAAAAAGGGTCGAGTTAGGTTACTTGGTATGTCAAAACCATTGAGATCTACCGTCAATGGTCAAAAGTTAAAATTTTAGTGAAATTACCCACTCGCGCGATCTAGGCCTTCACTCATACATTGAATTGATTACATAGCCATCGTTTCTCCTTTGGTTTACTTCTGATTACATAATTCACATTTTAAAATGATCATACTTTGAAGGCTTTTTTTAATATAGATTTGAAGCAATAAACATGATATTGTTTTAGATATATTTTCACAGTTGACTCCATTGAGGAGGTAGATAATAATGGTAATAATGATAATTATAATAATAACAATGATCATACTACTACTAATAACAACAACAACAATAATTATGATATTAACAGTAATAATATTGTAAACAATAATGATGGTGCTACTAATAATAATAACCATTATGATGATGAGAAAAACATGAATAATAACAACAACAATACAAATAATAATAAAGATAATAATAACGATAATATTGTTGAATATACATGATTTGTAAGGTGCCAAATCCACTTAAAATCAAATGCTCAAGGCGCACTAATGGAAAAAAGAATTACATAAACATATCTGCATCATACATAAAAGAACTACAGGAGTGAGACAGAACTTACATAAATGAAAGAGAAGAATTAATATATGCCAAATTAAAGAGATACATTTCAGATTATTGGTGATTGGAAAAAGATTGTAATCACTATTAATGAAAATTACTCAGTACTGAAAGAAAGGTAAGCGATAAATGCGAAATGTTAGTCTAAAAAAATTGAAATCTTAGATAAAATCACCGACTTACCTGTAACATTAATGTGTGCACGCGTAGAGCCGAGGAGGTTGGTAGCTACGCAGGTGTATGTACCGTAATCAATCGTAGGGTCCAGAGATATAATAACAAAACTTGGAGAAAACAAAGAAAAAAGAAAGAGTGACGACACATTAGGGGCTATTTTAAGTACGATCTATAGAAGATGTGGTCGGCGGCAAAAACATTGACTGGAAGTAAACATTACAAATTGAATGAGTACGCGTTGATTTCGTTAGTTGTGGGGAAAGGGGAGGGGGCGACTAAAATTAGGCTGGGGTCGATATAGGCCTACCATTATCTTAATGAGGGAAGTCAGACCAAAGGTGCTGGTCTAGTGGATACGTCACATGGATCACGTCATGGTTCGCGGTTCGAGTCCCACCGCAGCACTAATTTCCTTTGGCAATACATTACTCTACATTTGCCACTCTCCACCCAAGTGAAGTACTCGTGAATGGATAGGCCGGCCTACCCGATAAGAAGAAATTCCTTGAATACTTTGGCGCCTGATTATGGCGACTCGGTACGGCACGGGCAAGATTATGTAACTTTGTATTAAGGTTAAGCGCATTCATAATATAGTAGCTGCACTATATAAATGAACCTATTAGTTGTTATTACAAGTCAGCTAAAAGAGGAGAAGAAAAAAAGCATCCAATTAGCTAATAACTCGTCGTCACGGATAAATAGAAATTTGCCGACAGAAAATTGTACTCACACTTCTGGACCCAGAATCAACACCCTTTAGGAAAGGGGGAGGGGTGGGGGGTTAGACTGCTATGGAGGAAATACAAAGTACATAATAACTATGCAAATTTGACATTGTTTATATAAATAAATCTATGATATAGCTTACTAATCTAAATCTAAGGAAGAAATCATCTCTCCGTCTTTTTCCCAGTGAAAGCGGGCCCTTGGAATGGCGTCTACTCTGCATTTTAGGAGGAGGTATTTTCCCGATGCGCCCCGTAGATCGGCTATCTCTGCACGCACTCGAGGAACATCTGCAAACATTAATAAAAAGAAGATATACTCAGTTAGATGCAGGTTGCCAATGTTACTAAAAGACAGCTGAAGGGGAAGAGAGAATTAGAGAGAGAATGAGAGAGGAGAGGAGAGAGAGAGGGAGGAGGAGAGAGAGAGAGGAGGTTGGGAGTAGGGAGTGGGGGGGGGGGTGTGAGAGAGAGAGAGAGATAGACAGCCCTGTATCTAAAATCGAATATTATTTTGTTGTTGAATCTAGTCATAAACAGTGCCCGACTGCCAAAAAATACTTACCAACAACAACAACTTTTCACGACGATATGAAAACTTTAATCATAATTAGCTTTTAAATCCATTACAATTTATTTGTCATTTGTCACTTTTTCTTTTCATTTATTTATTTATTCATCAAGTTAATCATGGTTAAAAAAAATCGTAATCAGCAGCCATGGGCTGTATCGTTCACAATCAACAAACATATTTAAAAATACATAGAACACAATATTGCAAACGGTAAAATCATACAAACACCACTGTCAATAAGTGGTGTTTATTATGTATGTGCATTTTGTGGATGATCTGCTTGGTTTTTCATGAATATTCACTGTGAAAATCCATGTGATGCGGGATATACTTACATTGAACTTCAAGCTTCATCGTCTCCGTCACCACTCCCAGTGAATTCTCACTGGTGCACGTATAGTCTCCACTCTGAAGAGGCGTCACTGCAATCAGCGGTAAACTCTTATCTGTCAATCATTACAAACAAACAAACAAACATGAATTCCAGGAATGAAGTGCTATATAATTTTATGTGAATTTAAATTTCAAAATTTGCAAATCAGACTATGAAAAATAGTCTAGATGGCATAATAATATTTCATAACATAATAGCGTAGATCCATCCGATAGCGTTAGTCTGGGAGAAAGTAAGATGCACAAAGTATATACAAAAATGAAAATGATTGAAATCATCACCCGTTTACAAAGGGAAAACATTGAGAAGGAAACAAGAAAATGCTGTCTATGTATAATAGTCATAAAAGTAAACATTCATGATTCCATTCACACAGCACAAGTATACGAAGACTACTAAGGGTAATTGCCTTCAAGTACGCTTTTTAAAGTAAATATTTTTACCCTGTGACACGATTATATTGTTAGTTGGGATAATGTTACGTACTCGCACAGATTCCAAACTCTGACGCCCCATCTTTACGCCATGTAGTGTACGGGGAAGGAGAAGCAGATACGTCACAATACAAGGTTACATTGTCCGTCTCGTTCACGAGTATTTTTCTCGGCTGGTAGAGGCTACGGAACGGTGCCTTATCGGGTAGGATCTTGTTGATTTCTGGTGGATCTTCAACGATAAAAAAAAAAAAAAAAACAGAATATTGTCGTGGTGAACTAAACCAGGAAGAAAATGTTATAGACTTAATCATTGTAAGAAATATATTATTCTATGGTTGTAGTATTTTGTATCATTATCTATGTATAAGAATTGTATTCCCAAGTCATGCATTAATTGCTGTATGCCTATACCTTTTTGTTTGTTTTTGTACTCTCATAATATATACCCCGAGAGGGGGGCAAAGAGCCAATAAAATTCTACCAACAAAAAAATACAATCATGCAGATAACTTTCCGTCCTTGCTCGATACAACCATCTTTCTCTTTCTCTCTCTCTCTCCATATTTCGCGCTCTCTCTCTCGCTGTCTATCCCTATCTGTCTATCTCTTACCATAGAGCAGGGAGATGTGACTTTAAAATATCCCTGCATCGTTTCTCTCAAACCCTTCATTTACCACCCCTCCCTCCACAACCCTTTATCTTTCTACTCTTTCTTTCCTACTTTCATTGTCGAACCATCTCTCTCCCTTTCTATTGATTTCGGTGCTGCAAACAAGCTATTCTACTATATTTTAATCGAAACTGAACGCACTGAGCGTAACGCGTGGCGCCATTGAGCGGCAGTTTACCAAGTTACCGTTCTTTTATTCTTCCACCATTAATCATCTATTGTAACGGATATGAATAATACATCAACCTATTGGCGGCGTGTGCCTGTTGTGCTATCTAATTATCATATTCACAATTGAGTAGATTCCCTCGAAAGATTCTCACTTGCAGCATGATGAACACCATAATTATTGTGACAATTCAACCTTGAGTTTTAATGAAAGCCTGATCGTGTCATGTCGGAGCATTTATGAATTATTGTCAACCTTGCTGTAGCCATTGTACATGATAATGATAATGATAAGCCATAATTTGTAGAAAGAAGTGCATATGATCTATATCAAGTATAGTCAATTAATGACTTGCATGACATAAGTGAACAATAATTGAAATATATACTGTTTACGTATAGAAAATGTGCCTTTGAATTTATATACATGTAATTGATATTTCATGAATCTAATATTCTGTCCAGAATGATTACATTTTATACATTACACTCAGTCAGACGTGTTTCGATGAGTTGTGTACTTACATGAGACATTGAGCGTAAAGTTAATTTGTTGTTCCATTACATTTCATACATTAGACACAGTCAGACGTGTTTCGATGAGTTGGGTACTTACATGAGACATTGAGCGTAAAGTTAATTTGTTGTTCCATTATATTTCATACATTAGACACAGTCAGACGTGTTCCGATGAGTTGTGTACTTACATGAGACATTGAGCGTAAAGTTAATCTGTTGTTCTCCTGCAGAAGATGTGAAGGCACAGGTGTATTGACCAGCGTTAGACCGGCTTACATTAGGAAACCACAGACTATACGAAGTCTTTGTGATGTTCAAGTAAAACTTTCCCCATGTATTCAAAACATCGTCCTGCTTAGTGATGACGTGGTCTGTTAAATGAAAATAAATGACATTGAAAGAAAGAAAGAAAAAAAAAAACTCGGAGATGTGATGTTAGAAATTAATGGAGAGTGTTGTCATTTTCACCAGAAAGGAATAATTCGTTGATAGGTTGCCGTGGAAACGACCGGCGAGGCATGGCATGAAATTTTTTTATGAGTGAAAATTCCAGTAGACATTATTTTCTCCGCCATTCCAAATCTAAAGAAATGATGAGACTTCAACCATGATTATGTCATATTAGCAACAAACAACAATACCACAAGGACTCAAGACATTAAAAAATATGTTTATTAAATAGAAGAGGAGGAAAACACATATTTTGGAGTTTAAAAAAACTTCGTATTTACCCCCTTTGGCTCTATCACTCTCCCTTTCATTAGCTACATACCTCCCCTGCCTGTTTATATCTCCTGCTTGTACATCCTTTCATTTAATGTATAGAAACAAACGCAAAATATTCTTTTGTAGTGTTATTATGTGAATTATTTATTTACTATGCATGGTAATACTATTGTACATGTACCATATACATCACTGTACTTTTGTAAATTGACCCTCTCAGCTTTGTGCTGCTGGTCGATCATTATATACCAATAAATAAATAATAAATAAATGAATAAATAAATTTAGCTTGTATAAAGATCACTGTCTGTTTAGTTCATGAGTGACTGGTTGATTGAGTGTGTGTAAATTAAAACACTTCCCCCCCCCCCCCCCAAAAAAAAAAAAAAAAAAAAGATGGGTAAAGAAAGTTATAAAACATGTGTATTATAATTATTTAGTTACTGATGGAAAGGTTACAACTAACAACTCCCGAATACCTGACATGTTTTTTTAATGGTTGTATTCTAAATTTTAGATATATGACTTCCAAAGTTGTTATAAAGAGTAGTACTTTGGGAAAACTGAAGCAAATATACAAATGCTATGGTACTCTATTCATTTTAATTACGTTCACAACCATTCTTGTGAATGGAAAAACACTATCATTTTCTTACTCGCTATAATTATGCTTGTAAAATAAAATACGATATATTTTCATGCATTTTGATGGGATTTCAACAATCACGACTACTAAAACAACTCAATGATAAATGTAGTTTTCTTGTTATATCATGCAGAGTATTATCGTGATATTCAGAATTAAACATAAACATGCAGTCGATGACGTCTATTTTGAGTACAATCAGATCTTGAAAATTCCCCCAGTAAGAACAAAACATGATTTGGAAAACTATTTAAATATATATTATGCCAAGCCATATCATTTTAATACTGTGAGTCATGTTTTTAACAATAAAACTTATGTTATTATAGTACGGGAATCGTTGTAGTCTTGACGTAAAATACATGATGTTGATTAAATATATGGTTTGACCTATGAAAGACCTGCAGCAACAACATATATGTAGTTGCAATATAGTTGCAGCTGAAAATGGGCTACCAGCCGTATATTGTTCTTTTTCTCTGTAAGATTACTTTGTATGTATTTTATCCTATTTTATCATACGGAAATAAACACAACAACAACAACCTCCTCCTTCTAATAGAGGTATGATCATCCAAACTGTTCGAAATCTTGGATAAATGTAATTCTAATACATGCAAAATAACATAGGTGTTGACTTTGTCCGGAGGCTCACTCCTTTCATTGCCAGTAAACTCATCAGCTCGATTCACTCGTCAAAATGACTGCAACCAAAGACGCAGGGCACACTTTCTCCAAAGGCCTTGTGTCTCTTGTCCCAATGTTAACTTTTACGTTTCTGAATTTTGCGAGGGAGCGAAGCGAGGGACCAATAAATTCTACACTAATTTTAAGTAAAATGTCATTATACCATGAAAATACGATAGTTCTATTTCATTTAACGCATTATGTCTTTTTGTAATTATATTGTAGTTCATTATAAAACTCATTAGAACTGGAAGGAAACAGAAAGGTGTCTATATCATTTTTGAGAGAATTTGTTCCATATCGCAATATGAAAGAATCTGTAGATAGCTAGGAATGACGAAAATGATCGCATAATTGGCAAAAATCGAGAGGAAAAAGTCGAAAAGATCATCCGAAGGCAATTTCAGTTATAATTTTGGTTCATTACCTATCTAAATGTAAAACGGCGTATTACATGTACATCATCCGAACACTCTTAGTATATTTGAGGATACAGCGGGAATCGCCCTTGATTGGATTCCTCAAAAGTGCTTTCGACCGTATTGCTACATATGAAATTGGCTAATGATGAAACTCATATTACTTTCGGACAATGAATATTATTAAGCATGGTAAATATCATAAATATTGTCTGTTTTAAAGACATGAACTCATAATCACATTTCATTCCAATAGATGAATAGAAAAACTAAATAATCATACACCTGCAATACTTTATATGTTCTTAGTCATGCACACTTCTCAAAGCAAGCATAATTCAATGAGAATATGACAATCGATCGATACACAAAATCAATAATTCGTTTGAAAATGAACATTTCCGTAAAACGAATTTGCATGCCAAGATGCATGAAGAAATGATAAAACAACCAAATAAGACAACATAAGGAAATAAGATGTCATGATGAAAACAGTCATGGATACCAGAACACATTGATATGGTTATAATTTAAATATCACAAGCTATGCAGGTATGATGTAGATGAAACTTGGAAGAGAGAAGCGAGATGTATTCTATGCTCGTTCATCTTCATCTAAAATGGTTGCCGATCAGGAAAGTGAGATGATGAAACTGCCAAAAATACTGACCTGTCTTATTACCATTAATTAGCGGTTCTCGTAATGCATTTTCTTTGCCTCGAAAGTCAAAGGGAAAGAAAAAGGAAGAAAAACAGTCGCATTAGAGCCAAAAATTCTCTTCAAGACTACAGTAAACATTCTAATAATTAAGACTTCAGAAATGACGAGGTACGATATTCAGAGTGGAATACTTAAATTTTAAAATCATAAAAGAAGAAGAATAAAAAGGATATATAAATAATTATCATGCTTGTTTCAAGACAAAAAAGCTTATAATTGGAACGAAAAACATACTTGCACCGAAATCGTACTTGTACCAAAATCTTTTGCTGCTCCCCAAATTGGCAATCTCACAATGAAGAAGGACATTGTTTCCTTCGATGGTTCTTATCTTCGATTGTGTATCGGTCGTGATGAATCGGGGATCTTCGGCAGAGGCTTCATGTTGAAAACAAAATGTTAATATAGATAATAATAATAATATGGATATTTATATAGCGCCGGTATCCACCAGTTCCTGACACTCATGGCGCTTAACACAATTATATTACCCTGGTTATAGCCTATAGCTGCCAAAGTAACAGATAATGGGCTTAAACAACTAAATTACGGCCTAAATCATGCAATGATTACAACTTGTTTATTAATTACTCATGTATTGTTTGGTTAAACAGATAGGAACTGTAACTGACAAGAGTATTTAATTTGAATAGTTCGATATCATGTTCTTACAGTAAGCGATGCAATATTGTGCAAATCGCCAATTAAGACAAATTAAACTTTATCAGCAGGAATGATTTAAATATTTTCTCTTGAGTAATTCAATAAATTTTGGGCTCCTATTTATGGGAAGGACATATTAAATTTACATTTTTATCAAACATACCTCTATTTCTTATTTTTATTCGTGGTAGTGATATTCACGGACAAAATTATATGGCGAATCTGTTCAATGAATACCCGATGGAGAGAGAGAGAGCGTTAATGTTAAATTCTTTAATGGAATCCCCCTAACGATATCTTAATTTCTTCATCCAAAGAAATATACCAATATTCTTCTTCTTCAAAATCAAGGAATTCATCGTTTAAAACATTTACTGAATCATGAGGTGCTTCTGAATCGCGTTTAGAAGTTACCACTTGTCAAGCTGATTTATTGCTCATTTTACTGCGGTAAAAGTACTTTTGAAAAGTATCAATGAACCATGGGGAATGGTCTTTTAACTCGTCGAGAAGCACGTTCATGAATTATCGCTCGTGCTAAGCGAGCTGCAAAAATGTGTATAAATAGGATGTGTAACCATCTTTTCTAGTTTGTATTAGTCAGCTTTCTCACCAATTTCATTTGTCTCTATAGTTAATTCTATTAAAATGTATGCCTGCTTATTTTTGTAGATTTCTACAGAAATGCATAAAAGTAAAAACAGTTAGAATATTGATCACTGTAACGGTTGAATACTATCAGAAACCGGGTTCCCCAGCGAATGATTTTAAGATTTCGTATTTCACTAAACCCTAAAAGATTTCTATATCAATGAGATGTATAGCACTTTACAATCTATTTGTAATCTTTGTGGCAAAGGGATATCATAATTAGAAAATATAAAGAAATTTTTCTCGTCTTTAAAAATGAAAGACATTATTAGCATTAACACCAAATCGGTTAGGGACAGTCTGTGAACTCTATCTGACATAACTGTTGTAAAAATTAGGTCTTTTTGTAATAATCATCGCAAGAACTTTGCTACATAGTAGTAACGTTTTCTTAATGACGCTGTGTCAAATATCAGTGACAGGTTGCATTTTTATTAAGAATATTCGTTAATTGCCCAAGCTCCATTAACCATAAGTTTTGTAAATATAAAGTGGGTGTAAGCCACGTTTTATGAAACGTATATTAGACGCGATTGTTATAACCCTACATAACACGATAAGAAGGTGATACCTTGGATAAACACAGTCTGGTTTGCACAAAAATACATTTACCTGATGAAATATAGTCTATTGCTCTTATTTTCCTTTCCCTGATGACATTGAAACCACTACAGCGTCTAATTTGACGGTGATAATAACGGAAATGAAAATGGGACCGGCCAACTCATGCGCATAAACCGTGACAAGTCTCTCTTAACAAAATACCATTAGTTGATTAACAGCAAGGTCATATTATGAGTAAAGAGGCAATCTAAAAGACAAAATGATTTTAAACTTTATCTTTATCTTTATCATTATCATTATCACGGCAAACGAACAAAAACTCGGAGAAGGAAAGGCATGCGTCAGAATGATACAAGTTTGAATGGATATAACATGCATGCAATACAATATTTGACACACGAAGATTATAGCGTGCTTTGTGCAAATTATAATTTAGCTTATGCAAACGCACAAACACACGCACACGTATAGACTCCCCCACAATCATCCCTCACCCTCATTCAAACTCGCCTACATGTACTCAACCGATAATGCAACTGCAACCCAGTGTTGATATCAGCTCCGAAACTCTTCCTTTATCCCGCGGAATGGGTATTTACTGCTCTTCCTCGAATAAGAGTATATTATAATTACTCAATGACTAGAGTGGGCCCATGCACGTATGGGGCAATGGTGTCATGGATGGGTGGGGGGGGGGGGGGTAGGGGGATGACATTTGATAGAAGAGTAAGGAGAGGGTGTGCGTGTGTGCGTGGGTGAGAGAGAGAGAGAGAGATAGCTCGCGTTATGTTCTTTTTATCTCTCTTTCTACGTAACATCTTTATCTACTTTCTTTCTTTGGCGTAACATCTATCTACTTTCTTGATTTTTTTGGTGGTTTTTCCTTGCTTTTTTGCCATTCGAACGATGAACTTGCCCCTGTGTATTCCCTAGCTATGGCACGTACTGGTCTATGAATTATTCTAGGTTTAATACAGCACACTTGTCTTACATAGAGAGCAAGGGGTATTTGAGGGCAAACCCACTCCTCTCTAAAACTGGTGTTTCGGAGGTCTCAATGTCGTGTTGTGACATCATGGAAATGGGCGAGTGGCACATTAAACAGTATATAATCATTTTAAATCGACTGCTTAATCACATAAAGTGATTTAATATCATTGAAGTAAACCGAAACATAAACGGGCACGAAAAACTTACTTCATAATTTCTGACGTGAAAGTATTTTTCTGTACAAAGCGAACAACTTTTTAAAAAGATAATAAACAAAATGTTGGGCGCCAAAATGCGAGTCTCAAAAAGGTCAATCTCCACATAATTTATGATAAAACATGATACATATGAATTAGATCAGTAAGGTAAACATTTGCAAGGAAAAAGGAGATAACTATTCCATTTATGTATTTCATTCTAAGATAATTACTGATACAAAAGTGTAAATATTGACATATTAATGTTACCTTTCATGTTCGATTTTCGCTAATTAACCTTTCACTTTGGATTTATTTTTTACTGATAATTTCATTTAATCTGTTGTAAGGGGAGGGGCGTTGTAACTACTTCAAATTATGGACTTCAGGATTCGCTATACTGAACAATACCTGTAAAAGGGTAAAGAAGTTTTTCATTTTGTAGGTTTTGGTGGCAAGCCGAATACTATTTTCCCCGGAACATCCATGTGGGTGCAAGAAGTGTCCTCTTGTTTTTGTTAACAACTTCTAAAGCAAGCACTTGTTATAAGATTCCACTCGAGCCTCTTGAAGGCCAATTACAGTCTGGGACCTAGTTATTTTCCCTAGAATTCTGAAGCTGCCAAATGTTATATAACCTTACATTCCTTTGATCAAATAGTCCATACAGCTATTTACATTTAAATCTTCCTAAAACTTTGAAAAAACTTTCACACTCAGTGTTAAATATATCCTCTTCTTGCATGCCTCCAAATATCCATATCTAAACCTTATAAAAGGTTTCGTTGAAATTGTTTTAAACGTTATTACAAATTAATAAATTAGTATAATACTAATCAAATTAGTTATAAACACCATCAATATTAGGAATATTATAATGAGAACTTTATTCATTATGGTAAGTGTTTGCACACAATATTACTATGGCTTGCATGTTTTGCAAAAAGAACGTTGTGTGCACACAATGGTTTGTATGTTCATGACTGCTGTCCATGAACGCTGTTCGTGAGGGCTAATTAATTGAAATGAAAAAAGAAAAAAAGTTGTCCATTTTGATAATCACGTCAATCTGTATGCTACAGGCTCACTGCAATCGCTTCATGCAATAAATGTGGTAGAAACCCAACTGCTACGTGGGTGTGCGTGCACGAGTGTGTGTGGGTGTGTGTGTGCTACTTACAAGGGAACGAGGAAGCAATGTGAAGATCATCATAATAGTGTGACACCTCGGCCTCAGGTAAAGACCTGATTTCTTGGCCGATGTGAGGACACAGGGATTGCTCTAGCAACAAAACCAAGAGAGTGAGTTAATTTATATTCAGAGGAAATAAATAAAATGACAAAAATAATGTTATCGGTAAATGTGCAGTGTGAGAGTTATGAAATCCAAAAGAAATTAATCGCACTGTCTCAGCCTAACTGATCTGCGATAATGGGCATTTACGAATATATGAACGCCATAGTATTCTAGTATGAACTATATTTGCAAGTCAAACCCATGGAGAAATTTCTTGGTAAGTTATGACATCATACATCATACATCAGTTCTGATGATTTCTTTTAACTATAAATTAATGTGAAGAAGGCCTTTTAATTGCTTTCAGTATTTTATATGGACGCTGACGGGTCTCGGTATGAGTCTGATTGGTCAATTTGCAAAATGTAATTCTACTACACCTCTTATTAAATATTACACAGAACATGGCAATCATCTACACGGACAACCAATTAAAGTTAACAAATAAATTATTAATAAGCTTTGTATTTTGTTTATAATTTAAAAAAAATGATTTTTCCCGATTCAGGTTTCTTGAAAATGTGACATATTAAAGCTAACATCTAAAAGTATTCAACAAAGGTCTTAATTCAACGAGCCCACATTTGATTCTGATTCACGAAAAACGCAAAAAACATAGAATTTCAAATGCTTAGAGAAATATTAAAAGAGGATTATTAAGTAACTGAAGGAGATATACACAACTTGTTTTTTACATCGCCACGTCGTCACAAGTAAATAAAGTATTTTTTTAAAACAAAACTCATACTTACACAGTTCTAAATAATTCGTGTTAAATTATTTGTTTCAATATCCTTTGACCTTTGGGGATTAAAGAAGAATAAATTCATTGACTTTTTCAATAATTTGATGTTTATTTACTGATGTATTTTTTGTTAGTTGGGTTGTTTGTCTGTTTTTCATTAATTTCTTGATGTAAAGCGCATCGAGCAATATTTCTTTGGAGTTAGCACTTTACAGTAAGAAACAATCTTATGTATGAATGTATTATTGCTTCTTACCTTGACTTATGGAGCTGTGTATGACCAAGAAAACACTGAGAAAAAACGCCATTATCCTAGCCGTCATCCTCTCTCTCATCAATGGAAATCTTCCAAACGTTTCCATTTTGTTGATAGATGATCGATGATCTGCCAAAATAGAAATTTTAACTTTTAAACTACTTTTCGACGTGTCAGAAAAGAGATATATTTTCGATGCTATAGTTTGACGTGCATGTACAGTATAATGTATAATGAATAATGACATTGAAAATATTCATACAAAGTGTAAAAACGTATTTCGCTCGCAACGCCCCGTGAGCCGAAGAGCGTTGAGAATTCCTCAGAAAGGTGTGTATTTTCAGCAGATACTTCACAGACAATATAGTAAATTATGAATGTGTGTCGGAAAGATCATCAATATTCAAATTGATTACATTCACGTAAAAGATCAAAGATCAATTATTCATTGGAGACATGTTTGATGAATTACCGATGAAAATAAGTGGTATTCTTGAGAAGACTATACAAGAGATGATTTGTTTTCGTTCTCATTTTGTAGTTTCCATGTCAAATGGGTTTTCTTTTTCCAGATAAATAGGAAGTACAAAATCGTAAATTCAATTTGAGTACGAATGAAACGGATGGACAAACTTGTCGATTAAAAGAAAACATCTCTATGTACACTTGCAATTCATCATTTGCACAACACACTCACCAACTCATACACAAATATCGTTTAAACACTTTCATTTTAAGTTTTACCTTAAGATTATTATTTTGTTTTGTTTTGAGGCCGCCATCCTTGTCAAGCTTTACTTATGATTGCGGTCTCCTGCACTTTTCCAACAGAATAGTTCGGATAATACTTTAAATTTATGATAATATCTTATGGAAATAATAGGTTTCGTTATTATATGTACATATATAATTTTGTATATAAAAAAAACATTTTGACATGAAGAAATTATTGTTTGTTTATGTTGTGTTATACCTTACATTTATATGTTCTTTGTTATTCAGTTATATTTTATTTGGCAAAAATGCAGAAATAAATCAAATCAAATCTTTTGTCGTGGAAGCACTTACACAGCTTCTTTTATCAACAATTTTGATGTCAGAATTATTTGTTTGTTTGTTTTAGTACAAAGGAAGAAACGTACATAATATATTTAAATTTATAATACTCACCAGGAAAGACTGAATCGAAATACCTTAAAAGTCACAAAATCCCATGAAATCACAACATTTATTATTTCCTGTGAGGAACAGTTCCTTGGCGCCGACCTGGTAGCGAGGTAACGCAACTGGTGATGTCGTAGCTCAACTGATGCTAGAAAACGCGCGTTCTTGTAACTGTATCAAAAATACACCCACTAAAACTCTTCTCCCTGAATCCAATTTTGGTCGTGTCCTTAATCAAGCAATATGCGTATGGTGTTGAGATAAAGCGTATTAATGCTTTGCACATCATCGAGTCGAATGACCAGGGTGTATTTTTCTCCACTACCTAAACTCACTCTCTCTCTCTCTCTCTCCCCTTTTTACTCTCTCTCTCTCTCACTTCTTCTCTCTTTGATACAACTCCATCTTTATCTTTATCTCGTTTCTATCTCCCTTTTTTGCTTCCATTATGTCTTGAACTCTTTGTAACCTTCTCATTTTATTTCTCTATCTCTCTTGTTACCTTTTTTTTCTATTCCAATCTTCCTCTTATTTCTGTCTCTTTTTCTTTCTCGGACTCTCCCCATCCTCGTTTTCTCTTTCACGCTTTCCACTCCCTGCATCTTTATACCCTTTCCTTACTTTCATCTTTCTTTCTCTCTCTCTATCTATCTCCCTTCTCTCCATCTCTTTCTGTGGCTCTCTCTCTCTCTCTCTCTCTCTACTATTTCTGCTCCTCCTTTCCTTCTTATTTTGTTCTCTCTTTCCCTCTATTTTACGTCTTTTCCTCTTCTTTTCTCATCCCCTCCCCTTAATCTCTCTCTGTCTCCCCCTCCTTCCCTCCCTCTATCCCTCTTTTTTTCTTTCTCTCTCTCTCTCTCTCTCTCTCTCTCTCTCTCTTTCTCTCACTGGGGAGTAACTATAATGATGCAGGCGGTGATGATGGATTCATGTAACGATGATTGGGAGTACTTTATGGTTACGGATGAATGGTTTGATTAATCCATTCTTGTCGGAGTGCTATCAATTATCATAAAGTTCTTCTTTAAAGTTTGGCTAATCGATGAAAGGATCAATGCGCTGATAGAGTCAGTAGACTAATAAAGTGGATGAGTTTGGATGATAGGAAGGTAAAAAGACAGAGGGTTGGATAGAGGGAGCGAGATGGATATAGAGAATAAGAGAGAGACAGAGAGAGACAGAGACAGAGGGGAGGGGCGGAGAAGGGGGAAGTTAATTGAATGTACATATAAATATTTTAGATTAGCTAATCACATTGAGTACTTATGTTCATCGGGTGTAATATTAAGAAAAGGGTAACAAGTCTTTTGTATTCTAATTCAAGTTTGACTCTCGTTTTGTGCTCATTACGAGATGACTTAGCTGCCCTAACATAACGGCGGATATTGCCGGGAAATAGTTATAAAATCTCTCTCGGGGGGGGGGGAGGGGGGAGGGGGAGAGCAGAGAGGAAGGCTTCATCACACGCTGGTTCAAACCTTTGGAGTTATGAACTGTTATCTTTCTTAGAATGCCATCTATTCTAAAATAGCCTTTTATGATAGATGTTTACAAAATAATTATCTATGATGGTAATTCGTTGTTGACTGGGAAATTGTTATAGCTTGTTGATGTTGCGTATAAAGACTACGGAAGTAATTAAACTAATTGGCTAGATGCTAAAACGGAAATGATGATTATTTTAATGGCTCACCCACATGGCTGTATATAGAAGTTTTTTTTTAATTAGATATTTAAAATGTATGCACAAAACGTTTTGAACGGAAACGGAAATCCTTCAGAAATGTAATGAGGAATTTAAGTTAATCCTTAGACATCCTCATTAAACGGACAGTTTTCTTCTAGATGTGTACTTCTTCTTGTCTATGGGGAAACTGATTCGTGTAGACAAAGGAAAGACAGCAAACACAAATATATCAACTTAAATATCTCAAGCAGTTTGAAATATGGAACACTCATAAAATATTTTTTTACCATGCAGGACTGATGCCATTTTTTGTCTCACGGTACACAAAACAAACACTAATGAATGCAGAGTTTAGTAGTTGTGATTACTTGCTTTTATCTTGTAAATATGCAAAGAATGCGTATAAATATAGTCTACTATATTGAACATAGTGTATAACTGTGCGACTACAGTTGAAAATAAAATGAACAAAAAAATCAAAAGAAAAAAACAAGAACTTTCTAGCGTTGAATTGTAAAGAGCAGTAGCAAAATACATTTCAGCACTACCTATACTCCTGACCTGACTACGATATCTATACACAATGCGTGTATCGATTTCTTACTGTCAAGGATAAATCAGAGTCTTACATCCCACACGGACAAAGATCTCTTGATGTACTCTTAAACAGACTGTTGACATTTATAATCGTCTAATCTTTGATTTTCAGTAATATGACTACAAATATCAAGGATCGAGAGTTCTATTTGTCTTTCACAATAATAGCAACTTTCCCAAATCAACTTAAGGCAATTTAAATAGCCATATTATGCGTCACGTATCTGTTGTACGTTACAATGACGTATAATACATTATGTAATAATTAATCTTAACATGACGCGATTAAATGTGAATTTCTTTCAGGAAAGAAATAAATGTGACTAGTATTTAGTACTGATTTGTTTAATTTTGATTTCAAACACTTCTATTGAAGGATTCTATAGACAATGTGATGAAGAAACAGTAGAAAACGCTGAATTAAAGATAAAGTTGAGTTATGGTCATGCGATTGCATTGGGAAAGAAACGATGTGGAATCAATCAGAAAAGGTTGATCATCTAGCTATAAGTATTGGTGTGTACTGCAAGGCACTGAAATCATTACAATTATAAGAAATTTGGGCCAGTCTCGGTAAAGTAACAAGCATTGTACTCAGAAATAGATATTTGGGTCTACACGAACATGTGGCATTGTAAAAATCCGTCCCGATTTTTATGCTGTTACATTGCCATATTTAGAATATTAAGGCATTTGAAGAGCCATGCTTTTCAGGGAACATTTATTATCTGATGTTTTTCCACACTTGCATAATAACAATGACCACATTCACAGTTTATTTTTCACCTCTGCCTAGAACTTAACCTTCTCTTTAAGCTTAGGGGGAAACCCCTTCGGTTTCATTATCATGATAAAGATGCAGTGTGAGATAGTAATATGTCAAACAAAATAGCACATAGAGATGTATACTGGAACAGAAACTTACATCCGTAAAAACACGACACATACGCTCCCTAAAGCAACTGTAATTATTTATTTTAAAGTTTGTACACCCTGCATTTGTTTTCCTTTACAATATGACCTCAACGTTGATTGTCACATGGGAAATATATTGGCGGAAACCACGCAATGTACGGCCTTTGTGAACTATATAAACTTTTAATAGACAGAAATTATCCATACAAAATAGTTCAATGTGAAAGTCTGTACTTTGTCATAGCGAGGACAGCGAATATGAGCAACATGCTGAAAACAAACGACCTGATATTCATCATTTGTAGTACTAAATACAGAATGGTAAGCGGAGGTTACCGATAGGAAGACTTTAAATGATTAAGAAATGTTGATACATCATTAACGTATTGCAAACGTTGCAATGTCATGATCATTATTTATATAGAAACAAGCATAATTACAACAACAAAAAAAGGAATCCATATCACCTAATTCCTTTGATACACTCATGAATTTCATTTATCCGTCAAATGAATTAATTAAGAGTATAATATTAATGGACGAGGGACCATAAGTGATATTTTCAAGCTTTCATTCAATAACCTTTAGACAAGGTGGATTCACAGTTCGTTAGAAACTTCTTTATAGGTAGCCCAGCACGCACAAATCATGACACATCATAATTTTTTTCAAAACACATTTTTGATGAGGTTGGTAAATGTTAATGTTAACAAAAATCTCCTGCAAGAGCTCCCAAGGGTACTGATATGTTAGAAGTAGGTGGCTAATAGAGGTATATCCTCTGTCCCATACTTTAGCGGGTGTTTCTAGATAGCCTACTAATCCTGTATGTGTGGTATCAAATCTATACTACGTAGCCGTTGTCCTAGATTTGTCCTAGATTCATTATAGAATTAGAATATAATTATGAATTATCTTGTAATGATAGAATAGAAATAGCATAATGTTTACTGTAAATGACATGGCTTCCCGCTTATTGTCGTACCAAATGGCGGTTGATTCGAGAACTATTACACTGTATATTTTATATTAATGTACAGTATATCGTCATAAATATCTATATACATGATATACATGTACATCAGAAGAAAAATAATCAGTGTTGCTTCAATGCATCAAAAAAAAAGAAGAAACTAAGTAAACATTATGGAAAGACGTGCGGTAACTGCATGAAGCCGTTTAGTTCAAACATCGAGTTAGAATCCTTCTTCTAGCTCCAAAAGTTTAAGAGTCTTTACTCCAACGGTCAACAATTTTCATAATTATTGCGTTGCATATTATAGTCAATGTCTTAGAAGAAATAGAGCGGAACAGGGACTCCTTGGTGTCTGGAATTGCGACGACCACGCCCACTCTCGACGTCCTGACCGTTTTGAATGAAAAGACCTCCACTGCCCATTTCCAACTGATGAGGTTGTACCCTAGCAGCCCAGATGGAGAAGCAACACAGAAGGAAGATGCCAAACGTTGCTGTTCCAATCATGCAAACCGCAACCATGAGCTTGCTGGTATTCCTCACACCGCTCTCGTCGACGTTGCCGCTCGATGAACTATCATCCTCCTCATCGTAAGTACCGAGACTGAGTTGTTCGCCAAGGAGGAAGAAACCGACGATGATGACGACAAGAAGAGGAAGAGATGCGGCACTACCCATGCACATGACCTGACGAGTCTGGAAGAGAGAGGAGAGGAGGTGAGGGGAAGGGGGTAAATAAGACACAATCAATCTCGAAATATTCGTGAAAAAACCCGATATGATCATACTTATCAATCTTAAACAATAACATATTTTTTTCACCTTTCCAGTCTACTTTTGTTCACTCGCTCATGACACTTTCCCCACATGCACAATAACACATTTTGTCAAATATAAACATGTAAAAGGACACGTAAAAAGGGTACGCTTAGAACTTAATTTATTGAAAACATGTCTACATAATTATTCCTCATTATACTTTGTTTCCTTCAAATCAATATAATGTCGCACTCTTAACTCTATATTTTGTTGTATAAACATTCATTTAAGAAAACGCTGACCAACATTATTAACAAATAATCATTCCATTCTCTCTGGAAGCCAGAACTTCTTTGAAGTGTCATGTTAGTGGCCATCTGACACGATTTCCTTCAACTTCCCAGACATAATTTTTATACATCAGAACCTAATTACATGCGTATAGTCAAGGACTGTTAGACCATGGTTAGACAGGACCGAAACCATAATGTCGATACATGCTCATGCGACGACTTAATCACATAATTGATGCACAATTCACCAGCCAAGAACATCTAACAATGCTTGATTAGTCAACCGAGCAATTGCAATTATTTTAATGATCCTCATTTTTGTCCTAATGGCGATTAAATCCTGTTGATGTTTTATTGACAAGGCTATTGAATTAATCTAAGGTTATCTACATGATGTTATACTGGTCAGAAACAGTTTCATCATTGGAATTTTAATTGTATACTGCATTTTATTACTGGTATCATAAACATCAATTGTAAACTGTAAACTTCACTCTAACCCCCCTCCCCCGAATAAAATGCTTCCTTACCAATAATTTTTGCTTGAATCGGATATACTTTGGTTTGTAGCCCTGTTTGCAGATTTCACATATAGTCGCCCCGTTCATACGCGTCCACTTTTGAAGGCATTTTTTATGTGTGAACTCCGCTGACCCAGAACAGCCACAAGGAGAGATAAGCTTTGTCTTTCCTGAAAACAAATGAAAGGTTAAACAAATATACAATATGTAGTTAAATGTATATATTCTGACAAAACATCTGGACAGAATTGAAATACTTTTTATTCACAGATGCATCGCATCGAGATCAACAAACAAACGTTCGTATATACCTGAATGGAACAGAGTCCTTGTTTCGATTTTACCTTTATTTCACTTTATAAGTGTTTTGAAATAATGATATCAATACACATTCCTTATCTTCGGCGTCCAATCGTTAAATCTATTCACACATACATCACTACATTTTATAAAACAATAATACTGGTACCTCTAATACTTATATATGATTTTGTACCCGGAGAAATTAACCATGTTGCATCTGCTACTGTCGATCGTTATTAACTTTTAAGGCTACTGTAACTATACCTCTCCTACTGCTACTAAATAAAGACTAGCAATAAACAATACTAATACTCCAGATATTACCATCAATAATGATAATGATAATGTGATTGTTTATATGTATTTCGGTTCTGTATACAAGTGCATCCTCCCACTTTTGACAAATCATTGCGTAGTCACAGGATGATAATTATTGGACGGCTTTCACATTCCCCGAGTCGCAAACGAGTGCAGTATATTACTCTTCAATACTCATAATAATTATTATTATATTCTGTGTTTAGCGCTTAATATATCGATGATATCTCTAATCGCTTAACATGTAGATTATATGATACCAATGTAATTTCATATGCACCGAAAAAACTTGGCTGTTATTAACATAGTTACTCTAAACATCATTAATACATGTACTATCATTATTTTGTATGATGCCGAATCCGATTTCCTGGATGTTACATGTACGACCTGTAATATGCATACTACGTACTGGGACAATTGTGATCATATGGGCAAATGAAAGTCTCTATTCCCTACATGATAAGTACACTCACCTCTCTCGTCTTCTGTATCGTGACATATCCTACAGACAGGATCATTGCTCGATGTCGATGACCACGAAGCTCGACTCGCATTGGGGAATTCGAGCTTAGTCTTCACGTCTTCATTGGTATGCATGAAGACAACAGATGGTGATGACGATGTTTGGGGTGGCGAGTCCAACATTGTCTTTCCCTGGATTTCCTGAAAATGTAATAGAAAATCAGAATGATATGAAAATCAGACTAAAATGCTGGATCCTGATTTTGGGGGACCTGCTTGCATGCAAAGTGAATTGATTAACATTTTCTTCCAACACATCTTCTCATCCTCTCATTACGATAGGCTGGGATTACTACCTTCTTACAACAAACTACTATATGTTTTGAACGATAATTTCGTCAACGTGAATCGACGGTAGCATATACAAATATGGATGGAAACCATTAACCGTCTACCCTGTGGATATCGCGGTAAACCTTACGTAAGCATATACGGATCACCAATTACATTATATCGGCACCATGTACTTTTTATGGAGACATTACCTCACGCAGTTCAAAACATAACTTCTTTGTCCCATATATGTCATGCAGGAACATAATTAGAGAGAACTACTGATAGACCTTGAAAACAGGATATCCAAGTATAAAGGTTAAGTTCACCAAGGTATTTAGATCCATGGCAGTGGACCAAAAAACCGAATAGGCTGTTTTCGTAATTTAACCAAATCTAATGAATACATCTTTCTTAAGTGCTATGTTAAAAATGATTTCATGTACCTGTTACAAATAATTGTATTTCAATAGTCAGAATGTGAATTGCATACATGTCTGTAAAGAGCACACAAGTACTCATAATGTGTGAATTAAAGGTCATTATTATTTTGGTATTGTCGGGAAATTTTTCCAAGCAGTATGTCGTCACAGTTATGTTTGGATGCAGGCCTCAATTTGATATATCAATAATCAAACAGCTAAAAATGAAAAATAGAGTTCTATATTAGGAGGTCTGATGAAATTAGTTTTTACTTTTACTTTTCAGTAAACACTACAAAATGTTTTTACTGAGTGCTTTCGTAATTGCGGTGAAAAAATTGATATGAAGAACCATGATGCTTTCTTATTCAAATTATGATATTGATGACAATTTATTCCTCGCAAGGAAGACCAACTGATGTTTGAATTGAACTGGTCAAGCTTTCGTGCGTTTACTGAGATATCGAACATTCACATAGCGCCATTTCCCCCTCTCTTTCCTGCATACACAAGCCGTCCATTCAACTTGACCCATAGTACATTCCGGGGAAGATTAACGGTGAAGTAAGAATTTCAAGTTAAAAGCTATAATGTATAACTGTTAACGGGCATGAACGGAAAACAAAGACTTTCCACGGGCTGGTGGACGCGGGAGAGGGGCTTTGTGGTCTGCCCTGGGAGAAGTTATGTAACATCTTCTGGAACCCTCGCTGTTTGTACTCATGTTTACATCACATATCTTTCATTCATCGGTCAGCTAGATGAACAAAAGACATTGGTATAGGTACGTCCCTTCCCATCAATTGACCACCTGTCCATAATATTTATACAATCCCCACTCACAAAATTCATTTAAATTTTAAGCAGTTGCTATGTCAGAAATCCCCAAGCAACACCATGAAAAGAAGGGTTTCAATGGGCTATTATATGAATGATGCAATATATGGTGAGACTGTAAAAGTAGAAAACAAGTAGAAATTTGCCCAAACCCATCGGCCCGAATTTACAAAGGAGGTTTGTCGACTATAACCTCCTTTGTGAATTCGGGCCCCTAGGTTGAAGATCTGACGTAATACTTTGGAGGGCCAATTTTATGTAACTTATTTATGTAGGCATAATGACTGTGTATAGAAGAGAATGCATCCGAAATTACGCATACAGTCTTGTATAGGCTTATATTATATCGCACGATGAGCTATCAGGTAGCAATGTCGTGCGAATAAGCAAATCTTGGTTTAAGTATGATTTTAAAAGACATGTACACTGTAGTCATTCTTATACGAGGTACTAATCATTTTCATCCAGTTTTGTTACCATTTGCCATGTTTGCCAAGTTCAATTTAGACTGCTTTGCTGGTACCTCAATGTTCTATGCATAATAATATTCACATGCCTTACAAGAGTATACCATCAAATGGGTACTCTACATAATTATAGGCCTACTATAGATATAGGAATTAGCGAATGTAAATATGCTTATGCTATATAGGTGTCTGCCATGGTTATCCTTTGTTATGTAAAGTTAGTGAGTACAGTCAATAAATACGTGTTTGCCAAGTTCAAAGTATTTAGATGCTCCACATACGTCTCTTTCACGAATGCAAAGTCATGGTTAGTTAAACATTATTTATAGTTACCCTAGCATGTCATTCATTTTAGGGGATTTTCGTTTGATGTGGGTAGAAGTTTATTCTATTATTATGGGGATGGACTTTTTTACACAAATTTCATTTCAAGGAAATCACATTGGGAAATTGTTTTCACAACTTGGAATTCGATTATTGAAACTAGGTTGGGGGAAGGCCGTTTACAACGTGGTCCCGATGATAAAGGCACAGTAGCATAATAGGCTACCACGCAGTGATCTGCAGAATCATGATTTCTAACTAAATTCAAGACCGTATAAAGGTAAAATGATGATCAATGAATACAAAGCATTAAAAATTAATCTGGTAGATCAGTTTGATTAGTTTTGTTAGGTTTCGAGATCAAAATTAAGTTATAGCTATATAGGATTCTCAAAATTGTGGGCTCTCGGAGATAATAATATTTTGAGAATCCTTTTTCTTTTCATAAATCGGTGTTGTTTGTTGAAAAGATGTGAGACTAAATATCTGAAAATATGATTACTTTTCTTTTGTCTTTCACTGTCAGAGACGAGACAAATAGACTTGCGCTCAAAAACTTTCTGGATCATCTGGAGTGCTATCGTAAGAAAAGATCGATGAAAAGAACTTAGATTCATGGTAGCCATCAAATCTTTTGATAGCAGATTTCAGACAAGTAAACAATTTTATTTTCCAAAATATGTCCTCGTTATGGAGACTTGAACAGGACAAGATTGAGAACAATCAGTGTCATAAAGTTAAGTTTGGTCATTATTCTTGATCATAAAATAAGGGTTCGTGAATTGGAATCAGTGATTGGTGCTTACAGGATACGGGTACCGATTCACCTTGGTCAATTGTTATCAATCCATGCCGACTAACTGATGGGTATACCAGGCATATTGAAACTGAAATCCCTTGAAATATCTTTTCTGTCTCTGGGTCGCATTCTGTTACGGTCTGTCGTCTACTGTCTTTCCGCAGGCCCTAAGTTAAATTATTCCTCTAAAAGGGCGGCCGCAATATTAATTGAGGGATTATTTACAAAAATATTACTGAAGAAGCGATTACAAAACGATGTATTCTACTTGCAAACAACGGGGCACGAATGACAAATTGTCTCTCAAGACGCATTTTCTTATCCGTCATGGTCGGGAAGACAAAGTAGACCCCTCTTTTTAGCATAGATTACTTATTTCCCCTCTGGTCGACAAACTCCATACACTTCACGATCAAACTCTAAAATAAACATCTAGTATTTACCATTAAAGGTACTATATCCCTTTTGCAGCCAACCTCAAATTATGTAGAACTTTGCAGGAATTATGAATATGTCATGTATGTCCTATCTGTGAAATTTAAACGTTAGCAGTGTCCTCATATTCAAATTATGCAAGGAAACCCGTTTACTTGCTAGACTTCACTGTCAGACATTGAGGCCCGAATTCACAAAGCAAGGTTTGAGCTCAGACCAAGGTTTGAGGTCAAACCTCCTTTTGTTTCGCCAAACCTTCTTTTGTTATTTACAAACCTGGTTTGTAAATAACAAAAGGAGGTTTGGCGAAACAAAAGGAGGTTTGAGCTCAAACCCGGTCTGAGCTCAAACCTTGCTTTGTGAATTCGGGCCTGAGTGACTGACTGGCTTTTTTCTTCTTTGGTAATAACATACATGAAAAGAGTTGTAAAGGGTACATGAGCATTTGTCTACATCAATAACCCACTTCTTGTGATGGCCAAGATTAAACTGATTGAATCTTTGCGCAGCATAAAAACGTATGACCATTCGGTACAATAATTATTGTCTGAAAATCTAGACAATTAGTTTGGGCTCTATAGCCCTAAAGTCGATTTGACAACTAATAGTCGTTATTTTCCCACTTGAAGATATTTTCAAGCCCCACCTTTTTTAGGGAAGTTCTAAATTAGTATTATCTTTCAAATGCAGTTGGAATTTAACTTTTTCATTTTTTGGGTCTGCAAATGGGACATAGTACCTTTAAGTAGCAAGTAAAACAGTTGTTTTGTAAGACAGATCAAGTACGAAATGTCGATCTACACGATCATAAACGGGCTTTTTGCGCTACAAAACAAATCGCTGTGTTTATAAAGGCGCCAAGTATCGGTCTTAAGAAGATGAGAACAAAGCCTTGCTATAGAAAGAGGATTACAAGAGTACAAATTCGTTTTTTATGACAAAAGACAAACTCTGTATTGAAAAGAGATGAGGATAATCTCCTAAACTGTAATATAAATACTCCTTTGTAATCTATATTAGAAACAATTATGATAATATTGTCCTATAGGGTCGTTGATGGGATAGGTGTCCTATAATAATCGCCGCGCATGACTCAAAGGACATTGGAAAAGCGATGTTATTTCAAAGGATTTCTATTTCCGCCACTCACGACCCGACCTTTACATGTCTTTTCCTCTTTCTAGTATAGATAAACGGCTACAGATTTCATTCCAAGCTGTTTTCTCTTCCATGGAAATCCCATATGACAAAAGAGAAGATTTTTTAGACGAAAATTCAAACAATTGAACAAAAGAAGCATGGATTGGTGATCTAATAGCATATGTAAACAGTAAACAGGTCGCGTAAACATGAGCTGGTATACGAAAACATTAAGATTTTGTAATAAGCAGTCATCTACTTTCAAACATGCTATTCTTTAATCGCGAATTAAAAAAAAAAAATACGATTCTTCCTTGATGAAAACATACATTTAGCAATTATAAATAAGAGCATGCAGCGAGAAAGCAAAATGACGTCAACGGAATTCCCCTGAAATGAACATGAAGAATTGGAGTGCAAATATTTGTCAGACATGAAAATACATCTTGGCAAGATGTCAAAAGCGATGTTGGCTAACAATCGCTGTTATGACGGCTGTAGATCCCCAATACAAAATAACCACTTTATTTAACCTAAACGTATTCATATGATTTGTTTGTGCATGAAGTGCGCCACAATACTTGCAGGATCTCAGTATTAAACCACCCATTTTGTTCCGATTCGTGGTGCTTTGGTACAAAAGGATGAAACGCTTGACTAGAGATAGTTTTGCCGAAGGGCTTTTCTGTTATTGTTAACTGGAACTGGAATTTTCCATAGAGTGTGTATATTGTGAAACTATGTAAACAAGATACATTTTCACTGGAATTGAGGATTGTATCCTATGTTTAAGTGCAGTTTAACTTAACAAAATCACTTTTGTAGTGAACTGTTTGATTTGTAATCAAGCCTATCATATTGGAAATTACCTCAGACTAAAGGATACGTCTTTTAAGATCATCTATTTCTTCTTGACACAATATAGAGAGACATGTTTGTTAATCACCAATCCCCTCCAAATTTGAGAAGAAGGAAACCAATGTTAGAAAGAAGTTGCTGCCATACACCTCCCCTCCGTCACTCAAATTCACTGAGCGGTACTGCGTGTACGCGCAAAAATATAACCAGTCAATGTCAAAATATTCATAATCAAGTATTTAAATTATATTTGGGGTACACTAACAGCTGTTATGGCACAGAAAGTTTTCGGGAAATGTATTGATCTATCACCAGACCTGTACATACGTATTGACAAATTAGGAATTATGTAAAGTAGAATTGGAGTAAAGTATCGATCTACCGGATTAAAACATTAGCAGTTTTATAGTGGGCACGTGTGCCACACTGTATACCGGTACTGGAAATATAATTTGTATTGTTCTTAAATTATGATACCAAGGGATTTCCGGTAGCTATGGTGCTAAAAACACATTTTCACACGAATGTATACTTAAAATCCAAAGTCAGCTGTACTCCTGTAGTTAGACATGTAAGGTGACGGATGTTGTTATCATAATATACCGCATGTGCATCTTCGATTGGTCATATCGGTAATTTGCGATTGTACAGGTATCAGACAAGAAATAAATCTTAATATATCGAGAATTATATTTCAACGCTTATTGTACTTTCTAAAGAAATTCTCTCTACAGATTTCTCCATCTTCTTGAACTGTTGAATGAGATCATTTTCTTGTAAACTGTAAAATTTTGTTGGTGCTCCTTTATTTTTCCCTCGACCTACCCACTCTGTTAATAGGGACTTTTAGATTCGCACGAAGACAATGCACTGCCTTGAATGGACGTCACACGTATCAGTCCACGCAAATCTAAAAGTCCCTTTTAACATAAGTGCACCTACCTCTCTTTAGAATCGGGTGATGAATCATGCATGTATTAGATTGATACTATCTGTTATTCATACTCGTGCATTGACTTTTTGCACAACACCTTTTATTTGTTTAGCATCATAGTCTTGTGGTAATATTACTGCAGGGTATTCAGTGAGGTTTAATTGTCGCCATTGTCAAGTCACGTTCAATGATTTCCTGCCGTTTCCATAATAACAATCACAGTCTTCCAAGAAGTCTCTGAAAAGCATGATGTTGACATCATCATTGGTTATCTCGAAAGATTTATAAATCCCTAATCATAAACAAACCTCTTCCAACATAATGGCCAGAATTCACAAAAGAGGTTTGTCGACGAACCTAGGTTTATGTGCGTCATATGACGTGTTTTGATGAGTTTCAGACCAAGGTTTCGTCGCTGTTTTCACGAAGTGACGGTAGTGAAAAAGAATTGCATTCACTTTGCGTTACGATTTTCCTCACTACCGTCACTTCGTGAAAACAAGGACGGTTTGTCTGAACCTTGGTTTGAAACGCATCGAAACGCGTCATGATCGACGCACATAAACCTAGGTTTGTCGACACACCTCCTTTGTGAATTCGGGCGAAAAAGTTTACGCTCAAAATACCACAAGCATACCACTGTGACGCCTCGAGATTTAAAATTCACCTTGACTCAATTTCGAAAATATTTACATCTGACGATGTATTCTGAATTAATTTCCATATCATAACAGCACGTGATACTTTTGTTACCGTGATCTCTGGCCTTAACTCAAAATGTGAAGTCTAAAACATTGTTCCAACAATCAAAGATCTTACAAAAAACGGTTTCATTAATATTATTGTTTTGTTAAATGAAGTCAGTTCAATTATTTACCACCGGCCCATATATACACCCACGTTGTAAACACTGACCTGTTGGACATCTTCAGGACATTCCTCAGGAAACCCCTGGATTGGTTCCCTTGGTTCATCACCCGCTTCTAAAACTACAGCCATCGTCGGTAGCCGAAGTTCTTCAACTAATACCACATCCATCGATGAATCCTGCAGGTCTGCTACCAATCCTGTTCAAAAGTACATGTATGACAAATTATCAAATAATTAAGTAGCAGGTTTTAATATTTTGGTGTGCTTTCGAATACACTCCTGGCTCTGTTGTGTAAAATCCTCAGTTGGGCAGCAGACGAATGACATAATAGAGCCCTTCACAATAAAAAGTCAATGGATGAATGAACACCGGTATACAATAGATCAATCTTTCTCATTTGCATAACCCGTCAACCAATGAGAACACAGGATTAACTGGAGCGGTGACGAGTTTCATTGTTTATCAACACAGAGATACCTCTCCTACGAGTGTCAGGTATGCGGGCATTTAAAGGAATCGCGCCAGGTCGAGTTTTGACCAACTTTATTATAGATCTTTACCAACAGAAAAGGAACTGTGTATTCAAATGAACAACTGTAATGCATATAGGTCTAGCTCCGAGTGCTGGTGTTTTTGTGTATGAGTTTTGACCAACTAGTATAACAGAGCCGCTTTACAAAAGAAAATGAACTGTGTAGTCAAATTATGAACTCCAATGTATATAGGTCCAGCTCCGAATTATGCTGGTATATTTGTGTATGAGTTTTGATTTAACTTTTTTAGAGCCTCTATACGAAAGAAAAGGGACTATATGTATTCAAACTAGGAACTGTATAGCGTCTTTACCAAGAGAAAAGAAAAATTATGTTGTCAACTGAATAACTGTAATGTATATACATGTAGGTCTAGATCTGAATGATGGTGTATTTGTGTGACCCAACAGTTCATCTTTATTTCAGAAGTAGATAAAATAAGGTACATTTCAATTACCCAGATCCTCTGCCAGAAGAAGAGAAAACATTCTCCATCGACTGGCGAGAGACAGGTTCACAAATATGATATATCATACAGTAACATAATACAGGTAGAAATGTAATAACAAAAACAGGAACAGGAGACAAACAGACAAAATCAAAATAGGAAAATGAGAGTTATAAAAACTATTACATAAATAATTATGTCGATATCATACTAGAATTTACTTATCTTCAATTAATTTGTATATATTGGTGATTTGATTTCGCCATTCAAAAAAGTAAGTAGTAGTATATACATTAGTGATTCTGGATTATTGTTGTGAAGGGAAAACAGTTTGTTACTTAATTAAGGAAGCTAGGTTTCTTTTACACTGTATCTCTTATTCGGGGTTTAAATACTTAATCGATATAAACAAGGATAAATAGATGAACATTTTATTGGATTGGCTAACAAAAGGCGAACAAGGGAGCCAAATGAGGCCATTATTCAGTTTGTCTAGTGAATACTTCAGCGGACTGTGTATCGCATGGTTCGTGGTTCGAGTCCCACCGCGGCACTAATGTCTTTTCCCAAGATATTATCTGACATTTACCACACTCCACCTATAGGTAAGGTAAATGGGCAACCGGTAGGAAGAAATTCCGTCGATTGATGATCACCCTTAGACTATTTTATTTGATCACAAGCTAATAGTAAGACATTCCTTGCATGTTTGAGCGCCTTTTTCATGATAGCTCGGCTAAAGCCGGGGTAATTACATGATTACAGGGCCATCAGGGATAGCAGTATGAAGACTGATCAGGCTACCCTGGATAAATAAGCAAGACATATTATTATTCCTACCTAGCAGATATGATATACTTTCATACACTGGATAAACACGCAAGACATATTATTATTCCTACCTAGCAGATATGATATACTTTCATACACTGGATAAACACGCAAGACATATTATCATTCCTACCTAGCAGATATGATACTTTCATACACTGGATAAACACGCAAGACATATTATTATTCCTACCTAGCAGATATGATATACTTTCATACACTGGATAAACACGCAAGACATATTATTATTCCTACCTAGCAGATATGATATACTTTCATACACTGGATAAACACGCAAGACATATTATTATTCCTACCTAGCAGATATGATATACTTTCATACACTGGATAAACACGCAAGACATATTATTATTCCTACCTAGCAGATATTATATACTTTCATACACTGGATAAACACGCAAGACATATTATTCCTACCTAGCAGATATGATACTTTCATACACTGGATAAACACGCAAGACATATTATTATTCCTACCTAGCAGATATGATATACTTTCATACACTGGATAAACACGCAAGACATATTATTATTCCTACCTAGCAGATATGATATACTTTCATACACTGGATAAACACGCAAGACATATTATTATTCCTACCTAGCAGATATGATATACTTTCATACACTGGATAAACTCGCAAGACATATTATTCCTACCTAGCAGATATGATATACTTTCATACACTGGATAAACACGCAAGACATATTATTATTCCTACCTAGCAGATATGATATACTTTCATACACTGGATAAACACGCAAGACATATTATTATTCCTACCTAGCAGATATGATACTTTCATACACTGGATAAACACGCAAGACATATTATTATTCCTACCTAGCAGATATGATATACTTTCATACACTGGATAAACACGCAAGACATATTATTATTCCTACCTAGCAGATATGATATACTTTCATACACTGGATAAACACGCAAGACATATTATTATTCCTACCTAGCAGATATGATATACTTTCATACACTGGATAAACACGCAAGACATATTATTATTCCTACCTAGCAGATATGATATACTTTCATACACTGGATAAACACGCAAGACATATTATTATTCCTACCTAGCAGATATGATATACTTTCATACACTGGATAAACACGCAAGACATATTATTATTCCTACCTAGCAGATATGATATACTTTCATACACTGGATAAACACGCAAGACATATTATTATTCCTACCTAGCAGATATGATATACTTTCATACACTGGATAAACACGCAAGACATATTATTATTCCTACCTAGCAGATATGATATACTTTCATACACTGGATAAACACGCAAGACATATTATTATTCCTACCTAGCAGATATGATATACTTTCATACACTGGATAAACACGCAAGACATATTATTATTCCTACCTAGCAGATATGATATACTTTCATACACTGGATAAACACGCAAGACATATTATTATTCCTACCTAGCAGATATGATATACTTTCATACACTGGATAA